>JABSTQ010011178.1:3362500-3874200 GCA_013358835.2 Ixodes persulcatus | reverse complement strand
GACAGACTTTACAGAGAGTTTGAGGCAGGCACGTCGCCGGGGGGGGGGGGGGGGCCATGTGGCTTAGCCACTCCCCCCCTCCCCCCAGAAATCTTCCATTTTATTGGGGCCTGCTGTCCCCCCTCCCCCTCATACAAAATTTTGCCATTGGTGCCCCCCCCCCCCCCCCCCAAATCAAAACCCTGGTTACGTGCCTGGTTTGAGGATATGCAACAGCATGCTTAGGGACCAAGCAGATTGTGTTTTTGGGTTGAAAAGGTACTCCTGCATCATCCTTTGCTAGACTACTTCTATAGGTTGCATATATTGACCCTGCACGCTCTCCAGCAGTCGGTGCACTAGCCTTCACACACGGCCATATGATAACTAAAATAATGATAAAAATCAAACTGGCTGCTGCCGCTGAATTTTATTGCCCTAGAGCATGGGTTCTCAAACTGGGTTCCTGGGAACCGAGGGGTGTCCAAGAGAATCCCAAAGGTTCCCCCAAGGTCCAAATTTTTTTTCAGCCATACCTGCCCTTAAACAAAGTGTTCTTTCAGTCTAAAGGCCAACCCACAGAATCGTCTTCTGCCAGGCAGAAAACCGGTACACAGTTTCCTTTCTCCATTCCCTCTCGCACTCCTCCCCACAGGAGTGAGACTCTGCACAAAGCCAGCTAGAGGGAAGGCCGTGGTCATGTGTGTACACATCATTGCCACTCGGCCTACCTTGTAGTTACGACTCAGCAGATAGAGCCGGCTTTTCTTTTTCAAGCATGTTTCTGCCCAACTCCTCTACATTCCTATAATTTTGGCTTCATTCTAGAAAAAGCTATTGCAAGTTGAACTTATTTTGTTGATGATTTACCAATCAGAAATTTTATAGTTGACATTCTTCAGAAATATTAGTTTGTTGCATTCTCTAGCTTATGAGGTATTATTCTACCTTAAATAAAGCCCCACTACAATCCAAGTAAAAATCCAATGATACTGAGTTGTTTTGTCATCAAAAGAATGAATTCTGAGAAAACAGAAAACGTTTTTCAAAACATGCTCGTAAACAGCCTGGGTATGAAACTCTGAATCAATGTAACTACCAAAAAATACCGGGGGAACGCTTACCCCACTTTCACTGAAAACTGGGTTAATCTAGACATGAGCGCTTCCTGAGTGCAGTAAATAGAGAACATTTTTTGTGTGACTTGTATGCTAATAAGAACAAATGTTCTAAAAATGCACTTTTTTATTATAATTTTTGCTTTTCCAGGCTAGGGTCTCTCCCCTTAACCCTGAAACACCAAAACTATTCAGAAATCATGTAAAAAAATTTTTTTTTTTTCTTGCTATAAAGTGCTGCTTGAAGTGTCCCAAGAAAGATAGCCACATCGGTGATTGTGACGAGAACGCCATTTCGTAAATTGAGGTATGTCGCAAAATCGCAGCAACAGGCCTCAGAATAACTAATTTTTCTATTATACAGCTGCATAGAGTTTAATTTTCTCTCAAAAATAAATGTGAAAAAATAAAAAATAAATAAAAACTGTGTCATAAAACAAGAGTGTGCTCTTTATCTGCTAGAAAGAAACGAGCAAAAAGCTCGAAGCATCGAGGGTTGAGCTTTATGACTAGGGAAATTTGTGAAAAGCAGATGCCAGTTCAAGCAAGAATGAACATTGCTACACTTTATGGCGGTCTGCCCCTTTGCAACCCGGTTTCTTCCACTGCTGTCTTGCAACATTCACTACAGGCCAGTGTCCTGTATTGTTCACGTGGACGTCTTCGTCAGAGATATACTTAGCTCATGGGCCTGCGAAATTCCTTTATCGTGAGCTGAGATTAGTAAGAGCTTGAGGGTCGCCCCCGTGTAACTCACCTTCCATTAAAATTTGTTTAGAAGTTACCAAGATTGTTTTCGAAGTCATTCAAAACTCGACATGCACATCACTAATGCCGAATGTTGCGAATTCGCGACAAAGCGAGCGTAGCATTTTTATTTGTCAGGAAGCTCCAAATGTACATAAAATGCAGTGCACAAAGCTAGTTAGGACTGCAGATATATATTTTTTTTCTAATTTTAAAACAACAACTCATTTTCTGTTTCACAGATGTAATGGCTAAAAATCGGCAGACCATGTGCTCAATATTGCTGTCCGCCGGCGACAGCTGATTCTGACCCGAAGTATATTACACTGCCAAGAGCTGGAGCGAGGCATCTCCTGCACATTGGGGCGTATGTCACGATTTCGCGACAGTCGGCATCGGTCACTTAGGTGCAGTCAACTGTTTATACCAGTGGCTCTCTAACGGCGGTCCGCGGACCCTTTGGGGTCCCTGAAGGTCTCCTTAGGGTACCCGAAGCCCCCAAATGTCAATCAAGCCGAGCAATAAAACTTTTTTTATTGATTCTGGCTATCCCCCAAAGCTAAATAGACCAAACCATGTGTGCCAAGTGACTATAGTCCGTTGCAACTCAAGAAGGTAGGGTGAGGGAAAGGTAGGCAGGGGAGGAGGAACCAGACGGAACGCTAAAGAGAGAAGGAGGTTTCCCCCTCTCTTCTCCAGCGTTCCGTCTGCTTCCTCCTCCCCGGCCCGTCTTACCCTCGCCCTATACCTTCTTGAGTTGCAACGGACTATAGGGCTGATTATTTTCTGTTTCAGAGTTTCATAGTCGCTTCAAAGTTGACTTTTGTTATTGTAATAGTCCAATTTCCCCTCTCCCCACACTGTGGATCCCCCATCACCTCTGCCGATCCAGAAAGGGTCCCCAAAACATACGGGGTTTAGAACCACTGGTTTATCCAATGCATATAACTGATATGTCGCGAATTGGCGACAGTCATCTAAAGAGGGTTCAAGCACAGCTTTAGAAGACCTGTGTCATCCGCTGAAACGTGACTATTCTCCTAACATTCCCTAGTACTATCTCCATTATTTTACAACGTTTGTAGGCTTCTGCACTACTTTACTGCATCAGTGTTTAGACAAAAAAAGGGTGCCTCGGCTATCATTCGAGAAATTGCCGTTCCTCGAGATTCGAAAGTTTGAGAAGCACTGCGGACCTCGAGCTAGAGAAACGAAGAGGGACCCGCACCTCCTTTCCGTCTCAAGGCAATGATGCCTGACTAAGCCACTTCCGAGTAATGACGGGAAACAAAGAGACCCCGGCACCAAACCAGAGTAGTGCACACACTGAGGGAGGTCCACTCACAATTGCACACTCGCAGTTGAGCGTGGCCTGAAGAGCGTCGTCCTCATCCGTCTGGCTTATGTCGAACAGGTTGACCAAGCCATCCAGGCCAGCAGAGGCCATCAGGTTCGGCTTCGACGGGTGGAACTTGATCTGATGCCCAGGAAAAGGGGGTTTGTAACCTGCACACGGGCCGCCTTCTGTACGGGCCCAACACTCGGGCACCCGCCCCACCCCGGTCACTTCCCGTACCATTGGCACATGCTTTGCCACCGTGATCACCACAGCAAAACTTCTCGGCGACAAAAGTGCAACACACATCCTGTTGGGCTCCCCTTAAAGTTGGATTATGGTTTCGAGACGTTGCAGAAGAAGTGACGGATCACCGTGCAAAAGTAATTTGAAATAACTCAGGTTGTCAGTCAAACTATGATACAGAAATGTTGAAAGAGAAAGTTCTGTTAGAATTTCACTACCATAAAATATCGGGCAAGCGCCCATTCAAACTTTGGAGACAATCGCAAAAAAATGGGGGATGGGCGCTTGTCCGGTCATCAATTTTACATATAAATGTACTGTGCGTGTTTTCTCAGACCGTACAAATTTGGTAATGGGCGCTTAATGTGGAATGGGCGGATGCGCAGTATTCTACGGTAACCAGCTCAAACATCTCAAAAAAAGAAAGACTCGCTGGCAAATATCCCAAATATTTTTTTTTATGTATTTTACTGGTTGGCTGCAACAGGCAAAGTTATAGAGCGTGACTTCGTCTCTGTGAAACATAAGGATGAATGCAACGTTTCCAAACACCCATCTTTCACATGCAAATGCAAAAAGCTTGGGGCTGCCTTCTACAGTTTCATGTCACCTAAATTTAGTTATCACGCTGAAATTGGGCAGGATATGAACTCAAACGTCTTTACTGATTGGGAGGTTACAAAAAAAACAGGCTGTTCAACATCCAGTATAGGAACACGACAGAATGTGAACTCAAGCTGCATACAGAGCTCATATACAAACAATATGAGTGGTATTTTAAGATGAGAGGGGAGACAGCTAGCAGAGGCAGACTGGTGCTTTTAACTTATCAGCAACATTAACATAATTTAGAAAAGCCTGCCTTCCCAAAAAAGTTTTTGTGATTAAAAAAACAAAAATTCTAGCACTGCAGAAACATGTTTAGGAGCATGCACCTATATGTACTCACCTTAACATGGAGAATCAACAAAAGCTACAAGAGTGAGTTCCTCGTGTATGATGGCGCATCGGCTGCATGAGCGCTCATGCAGCAGGATGCTAGTCGAAGCCATAGGCTTGTGCCTGTAGCCTTACAGTTAGTCCATGTTAAGGTGAGACGAAGCACAACCTTCCGTGCTCCTTCCTATCCTCCATGACCATTTGCACAGTGCAACCAACCTTTAAAGAATGAAGGTGCACATCCTCTACTAATCTGTACACCTGGGCATGTGCAGTTTAGTAGAGGATTAGAAGGAGCAGATCTGGGCACACTTTCCCTAGGCTTATCTTTCACAAACTCGCTATCCTTGACATCACCTCAATCACCATTTCCTACCTGCGTGATGTCATCATTGTGAGAATCCCAGTAACCACCCAGGATCTTGTTACTTCGAAAATCCCTGCAAAGAATGCCAGCCAAGTTATTTCTCACAAGCATACAGACTTACACAAACGCCTCAGGTTTATATACTGTGTCGTCATTCTTAACTAACCCGAAATTTCCTAGACGGTTGAAATGTGACTTTTCTGTACCTAAAACAAAAATAAAATGCAACAACTCCAGAAAAAAGCTAGCTAGCTAAAAAGATGACATTAGAGAGTCTTAGTAGATCGTTCCAATACCTCCAATAACGGTACTTGATAACGGTATGATGCATGCACAAAGGCATCGGCGAAGTATCGGGTATCGTAATTGGAGTCATCGGAATTATCTTGCACCTCTTCTCAGTCAACAACATTGCAGATTGTAACATGGCCTCAACACAGGCATTATTAACTATTAAATGACATAAAAATAAAGCTCCTATAAAGTTTACTTTGAGCGCAAGTTGGCCATATAAAAAAAAAAAGACGAAAAGCAAGTTGGGGTGGACATAGTGACAGTAAAGTTTGCAAGCAGAGTGAGACCCATGAAGCACTCACCAGAAGAGCAGGTAGGCATTGTCGTCATAGAGGTCAGTGCCAGCACAAAGGAACTGTTCATTGCAGTTGAAGTCGAAGCACGAGAGGGGCTTCACTTTGCCGTCAGTGTTGGCTGGGAGACAAAAGTCGGTCAATAACCTGCTCATCCTTCGAAAATCATGAGGAAAATGCAACTCCAAGGTAGCACAGACTGAAGCTGACCTGAAGCACGCTATAGCCCAAAACACCTGAATTTCAGTGTTGTTGATTTTAATTTTATTTATTTTCTTCCAATTCTACATTATTTTTCCAATTTCTGTCTAGAAAGTATATTTTTTTATAAACCTGTAGCTACAGGAAAGGTTTTTTTTTTTTTCTTCTATGATATGGACAGTGCCTCTATTCAACTCAAAATTTTTGGTTTTCTTGTCTCTTTATGAGCACTAGGCAATCAATATAGTTGTAGCCTATCAACAAACGGTGGTGTTTAGGGCGGCACTGTCATGGGGAGTTTGCAAACACCATACAAATGAGGGACAATTCTAAAACTATGTGTAATGAGGCCTCAAATGTAAGAAATCCAAGAAATAGCATGTTTACTTCTCAAGGTGACGCGCACATCAATAAAAAGGAGGATGACACGCATAGACAGGTAAGGGCGACGCAGTTAACAAGTTCTGCCCAGCCTTAACATAACTGGAAACCTTGAATTTGACTGGTCGTCTAGATCGCAATTAATTTACAACTGTCGAAAAGATATGTATACTTCGTCTCACCCTAGCATGGACTAACCGCGAAGGCTGTGCTAGCGCGAGCGGCCAGCCTTGACTGCCTTGACTAGAGCACTTGCTGCACGAGCGCTCGTGCAGCCGCCGCGGCTTCATTCAAAGCGACTAGCTCGCGCTTTTAGCACGCGGCTAACAATAGTCCATACTAAGGTGAGACGAAGTATAGTATTTTTCCCATTAATGCGCACCCATTCTGTTGATTGTAATCGGGTTCAAAAATGCCCTTTCAACATTTACCGCGGCCACTCGATGCCTCCACCGGTACAATGGCCACATGCAGTTATACAAAGCTGAAAAGCTTTGTATAGCTCGAGCTGACCAATCAGTCAAATGTGAGCGTTAAGTTTCAGAGCACTGCACACTTCATGCAATCACGGAACTCTGGTTGGAACACTTGAACCTCATCATGGGCTCAGACAGAAAGTATCAAAATGCCTTCACAGACTGAGAAGTTGTCGCAGGTTTCCCCGGAAAATGAAATTAATCCAAACCCCATCTTCAAAGTACCGCACTCAACACAAAAAAACTTGATCACAAAGGAGAACACAAATTTAACCAACAAGGCAAGCCCAAACACTACCCGTCAAACTCTACCTAGCAAAACAAAGGGCAATACTGAAGAAAAGCTGGCAACTCTAAGAAAGTGCATTACGAGGTCTCACGATCACTATTGGCAGAAACTGGGGTAATCACATTATAATAAAAACTGAATGCACTTTTTTTTCTAGTCATTTTAGTTTTTGTTACACAACAGAACCGCCCTAGCAACCAACAGCACCCCCCGGCAAAGGCTCTCTCGAGATGAGTGTCCGAGGCCTGTGTCAGGGTAGGGAGGAAAGAAAACCTCACCAACAAACTTGGAGACAGGGTGTCGAATGTTGCGAAGGTCCCAAACACGCACGCTGCCATCCCTGCACGAGTTGTACACCAGGTTCGGGTTCGAGATGCTAAACCGCACTCCCGTCACCTCCTTCATCTTGTCTGTGGAGGGTCCCAAGCAGAGTCAAGGGCCAGTCCCCTGCAACCCCCCCTCCCGAGCCCCCCCCACCCAGCGCCCCTTGCACCCCGCTCTCCTCCCTCTACGCAGGGAGCAGGCGCAACCAAACTCCACTCCGGCATCAGCGGGAGGGGGGCAATCGACCGCCTCTGTCCTGCACCAAAGTTCCCAAGGGTCACCTTCAGGTGGGCGAACCACCAACTGGGCAGATGGCGCAGGGCACCGTCTCACAAACCCCACACCATGCCAGGGTAAAGCGTCGCACACTGCCGCACAGACCAAATGAGAATGTGCTGTACAAGTCTATAGGGCGGACCTACCCAAAGAGTGTTTGCGAGAGATTTGGCGTGCAGTTAAAACAACTGCCCTGGCCCTTGGCTGGGTTTGAGAAACGGGCTCTTCAAGTCAAGAGCTACCTGCAAGAACAATGCGGATGCTTCTACCGAAGGGTATACATTTAGTCACTTGTCTGTTTTTTTTTTTCAGTTTATTATCGATTGGTTATGCATGTGCATCATTGTAGCAGGTGGCCGTACAATAGAACGCCCATTACGTTCGTCAAAGGAGTGCACCAATCTCTTAGGTAGCACCAAATACCGCACAACATGCTAGACCAAAGTTTAAGCTCCATGCCTCCCACAATCTCACACGCAACTTTCAAGATGAAGTGTAGTACATGATGTGTAAAAATGCCTGGTTTAGAAGCAACACTGAGCAAGGTGTTGCCAAAGACTAAAGACTTTTCAAGCTTTTGGCAACGCATACACTGCAGCTGCTCCGTGTAGTATTAGTAAAGTTAGACTTGAGCACAAAATGACAGAAGCAGCAATATTGGACTGGCACGTTTGTCATCCTCACATGCATTAAAAACTTTGAAGATCACTTAGCTAAATGACACTTCTATAAAAGTGGCCGCAGCTTGCACGTTCACACTACACAAGCCTGACCCAGTAGAAATGAAAATATCTAGCTTCAATTATACACAGGAGTGATAATTTAGAATGCCACCAGCTTAACCATATAAAAAGAAAGACGTCACTTTTAACTTTCATTACACTTTGCACTGTCCAGACCAAAATCACTGCAGGAACACAATGCACTTGCCCTCCGACACACTTAAGCATCCACCGTTTTCCACTTCAGCTCACTGTCCACTGATAATAGCAAAATTACCAGGGCTACTAGGACATGAGGCGTAAAGAATTTAAAATAACTTGAAATATTAATTTGGTATATTTCTTGCGTCTCCTTTCACCTAGCATATCTTGAACCTTGAGTGACAATGAAATTCAGACTTTTGATATGCTCAAAGTTTGTGGAAAATGTGGACCTTCATATGATCATTTAGAAAAGAAAGAGAGAAATGTAACTGACAAGAGATCATTAGCATGTTTAAATTGCAAATCAAAATATACTTATGTTTTAAAAAAAAATTATGAATTGCTGCAAAACCAAGAAAGATTTATTCTCCCTTATATACAACACAAAAAGGAACTGTCTGCATTCCAGCTAAACACACAGGCCATGCAAGTCTAGTGCTTCAGCCGATTGGCAAGTATTAGATATAAAACACAAGCAATACAGATTTGTGCAACAGAGAAAACATTACTTCAAGCTGCAAGACATTGTAATTAAAAATACTTCCTAAAGTCTCAAAACTTTTACCATGATGACTGATTGCTTAGAACAAGAAGGTTAATCCAGGAAACCAGGAAAATTGATAGAAGATGCTTTACATCAGTCTTTTTTTTTTTTTTTTTTAATGACTACCTCACAAGCCAAGCACATAACAAGCTCTGGTATAACTTTGTATAGTGAGAAGAATCAACTCTGAGGCAGGTACAGCTTACATCCCTGTAATCTATGTACAAGTGTGCAACATGCCCACACAATGTGCACACCAGGACAATAATTAGCCAGTAACGTACCCTGAAGGATCCCCTTCTGCATCAGGTATTCATCATAAAGGTAGATGCTGTTGTCAGAGGAGGCTGCGGCGATCTTGCTGTTCGTAATGGACTGGCTGCATAATTAGAAACCAAATGTGAGCAAGACTGGTTTTGGTGATCAGTTTCTGGAATTCCCTAGGATGAGCCTTGAGAAGCTTGTCCTTTCCAAACATAGAAAGGGCTCCTCTAACAAGTGGCACCCCCATCTAAGTTTGCAGATTCCACACACAGGAATACCTAGACTGAATACGAACGAAGTGCCTCGCACCAATGCAGTGACCCTCCACCTGTCAATAGGCAAACAACTCCTAGCAAAGAAACTGGAAACGAATTATTAGTAACAGTATAACCAACTAACACAACACACCTACTTAACCAGATCAGCTGACATCATCTTTCAACAAAAACTCGTTTGTCTCTCCAAACAGATACAAATGTATATATGAAGGGCCTACTATATTGATTTACACTTCATTTGTTTGCTGCAGATACTGGCCACTTCAGGGTCGGTAGTTATGTCCACCTTCACAAAACTCTGCCGGGAGCCGAATGCACTTGCATCACTGGTGTGGCAGACTTTTCATGCCTTGCCAAAAGCACTTTTTGGAAGTGCATCGCCAAACACTAAAAGTTAAAAGCAGCCAAACAGATGCTTTTAGCTCATCAATGATCACAAAACGACATTCTTGCAGTGGTTTTCCATGGCCCCAAGCAAGTAAGAATCACTGGGGGCTAGGTCCCGCCACCATATACATCCATGTCCAAACGTCCAATGAGTCGTACGACGCGTCAGAAAGACGGCTGAACCCGACTAGGCGCCAGCCAGTCATTCTCACATGCATCAGTCATCCTTTCATGTAGATGCATGCGACACCATGATTGACCGGCGCCTGGTAAGGTTCAGACATCTTTCCGGTGGATCATACGACCAGTCCTGGCCCCCACTGCTTAGTGTCTGTTCGGAAACATGAAAACAACCCCTGCGAGGATGCCATTTCATGGTCAGTGATGAGCTGGAAGCTGCTGTCCAGGCATGGGTGTGATGCACTTCCTAAAAGCAGTTCTGGCAGGGCATGAAAAGGCTGTCACCGGTAGTGCAGGTGCATTCAGCTCTAGGGGGAGACTAACGTTGACGTTTGGGCTAGTTGGTATTTCATGGTTATAAATTAAAAGCAGAGCAAAGACACTGTCAAGGATGAGAAGGTAGACGAACAACAGCGCTGCGGGAGGAATATGTCTAGAAGGTGGGCACATCTACCGACCTTCAAGTGATTGGAATCTGCAGCAAAAAAAAAAAAAAAAGAAAAAAGGGAAGTGTAAATCAATTTGAGACTCCAGCAAAACGGACGCCATCAAGCGGGAAAACCGGGAACCAGCCGGAACAGGTCGCTTTGCGCCTCTTCGCATCTCTGGCGGCTTTCGCGGACACGTGATGTCGGCGCGGTGCCGAACAATGTAATTTGACGAAGGTCCGAATATTTCTCAAGTTTGCCTGAGTGTTCATTAGTGTGGTGAAGCCACAGAAGATTGTTTCCTTCCATCAAGTTTCAAAGCCCGTTTACTCCACAACACACGGTAGCGTGCTTTCGATTTCTTGGATGGGGAGGAATCACGAAAAAAATGTTTTGATTGCTTGTCTGTCTCGAATCACATTCAAAGTGACGACTACTTGCTAACTGATAAGTGGTTTCTTTATAAGGATGTAGAACAGTGGACTGAGGACAACAGACGAGGTGTTTCACTGGAGGGAACACCAATGTTGCAGTCAAGTGAATGGGAAGGCTCGATAGCTGCTTTTCTTGAGTTTGGTTGTGTTTGTCTAGCTTGAAGATTGAGCCACCCATGCCGTCGGTGCGTTGGCTATTCATCTTGGCTACTTTTCGCCGAAAAAGCCTCTGGACCACACCAAAGGAGTTGGGCTGATTTTGCAATTACTTGATTCCGGAAAACCTGCTCGCAGCATACGATTAATGAGGGAAATTGTCTGCTTTCAAAAGGTGGGGGACGCGTCTCGCCAAGTTAGAAGCTGTCACGACATTATGATCTATCGTGCCTCCAATATTTATATTATACCCCCGTCAAAGCCACCAGCAATATACGTCTACATTGCTCAATTTGTCCGGCCACAAAAAAATACTCAATTTCTCCGTTCAGGATTCGAAGTCAAGTGCAATGCAGAAAGGTTCTGCGTGAATCTCCGATGAAGACTCTCTTCAGCTTGTCCGCATTCGTCTCTGTGCTGCCGGCTAGATTCATTTGGCTGAGTTTAAGTAGTATCTCTCTGTCTGTCAAATATACTTTTATTCAGCAAGTCACCTAATACCTAGTCAACTAAACTCATATTTCAACCCGAAGAATATACTAATATCACTTTAGTGGGACACAGTATGCAATATAATACATAATCCGCATATTCGTCAAAATGACTTCTCGATTGCTACTAAAACCTGAAATGAAATACGACTATCAGGTGCTTAGTGGGGCACCCGTGGGTTAACATGCTCCTTGGCTTAAGAAGCGCTTGCTTAATTTTCGTAATTTTCCTGCAGCCTGTCTTGTTGACCGAGCAGACGACTGGAGCTGTTTCTTAAACGCGGATACGCACAAAAGGTAGATTTCGTGGACAGATAAGTCGCATGGTCGAGGCATGCGAGTTAGCTGTAAATTACTCTTGGTGGAACAATTCTGTAGTCATCGCCGCTTTCCTTAGCTGATCGAAACTGATTAGAGTCTATTACCGTCTCTCCGGAGCCCATAGTTTCGGTTTTGAACGAAATCTCTAATAGCGGGTTCGTTTCACACGCACTGGCACTGTTTGAGTTCTCTCCCAGAATGCATCGCACTCGCAAAGTGTTGCACGGAAAATTGGACTCAATCAAACTCTCCAAATGCACCGAGTGCAGAAGACTGATGCTGCCGCCATCTATGCTGTAGAGAAATAACCGACCTCAAACCGAAACTAGCCCCTTTCTGTTCGGAGTGATGGGTGGGAATGTGAGAGTGCAGTCGCTACCAACGTCTATCTACAAACGTTGGTTGCTGCAACCTGTAGTTTATAGTTTCGATGACTTCAAGCAACTCGGCTGTCGTAGAGATAGTTACAGACGGCGTAAATTTCCGCAACCAGCTGTCTACAAAGCAGCTGGTTGCGATCTTTCAATTCTTATAACCGTTTACACTGAAGAATATGCTGTCCGAGCAGAAGCTTGATCCGTTGGAGCATGGTACTATGCGTGAACCACTGAAAGGGTACGACTTAAAACTAGTCTGCTGGAATATCCAGCAAAACTTTTCGTGGGTCTTTCGATTTCGATCGTCATTACAAGTGAATCAGATATTAGCCTTGTTGAGGGCGTCGAGAACGAGAGCTTTCTCGAACAAAATACGACGGGGCCAGTTAGCTGACGTAGGTAAATGTTAAACATGATGATGTTGCCCAAGCCTCGGGTAAAGTCACTATGCTAAGCTTTCTCTGATGCTTATTGGGCAGTCAGAGGTGTCTGCTGGGGGAGTTTTGTCGACAAATGTTAAATTTTTCACCCGCACACGAATGGTGATAAACATCTCGGGGGCCGCTGATGCGTTTGTTCTGAGCATTTTTTTACACACTGGTATATTTCAGCGTTTGTACGGCAACGGAGCGACTTAAAACCTCCAAATAAAGCACGGTTTGTCAATTGCTTCCTTTATGAAATAGCAGACGCTCGCAATTCAAGCTCGCGTTTGATTCCATTGCCCGCGGGACGCGATTTCTATCAGAAAATATACTTTTTTCCCTTTCAGTTCCGCGACACATCGTAGCAGACGAACTTTCGTCGTCTGCTCCCGCTCCTTGCCGGCCTCGCCGGAGCGAGGCACGACGGGATTGCATTTTGGCGCACTCTCGATTTTCTCGGTGCAGCGAGTGCATACACGCGTGGGGTGTCGGCGCTGAAACGAACTCGGAGAGTGCAACCACTCGGAGAGTGCAACCACTCGTGGAGTGCCGGCCGAAACGAACGCGCTCCACGCTGCGAATGGGCACGCGTGGGCACAAGTGCCGTGAAACGAACTCGCTATAAAACAAAAGTTTGACATGAAAAGAACAAAAAGCACCGGGAAAACAAAACTATGCTCTGCAAGTTTATGTGCACCGGCTACACTTAACTGTCGCAGTTCAAATACCTATAAAGTAGGGTATTAAACAAAAGAAAATCTGTTAAATTGAATGCGCCACCCGTTCAGGCGGCCCGGCCGAGCCGACGTGACCTGTTCTCAGCCGCCATGTTTGTTTGGTGGTGGCGCCCCCTATAGGTCGCTGGAGTCTCGAATATGGTACGTCCCTCGTATATATATTGCATTAGTGCCGTTTCATCTTGAATCATTGTAAGGACTACAAGTCAAGTGATCTGTATTTATTTCAGCCTTCTTTTGTCGGCTTCCAATAATAGGTACCATAGACGAACACCAAAAGAAAGAAAAATTCAGAACATGAGACATAGAACAATGTGCATGCATTGCACACCACAAGCATGTAACACAGATGACAAAACCTCCCATCAACACTAAACAATTCAATAAAAAAAAAAAACAATTAAACAGAAGTCTAACGCCACATTGCACCCAAAATGTTCTGCAAACCAACTGATCCGGACTGAGTGCGTCTGCATCACAGTGAGTGTTTTTACGTTACAATTTACAGAGCGTGATTCCTTCTTTTGTTGCATGGATGTGTTTTTTTCTTTGTCTTTTATGATTGTCTGTTCGCGCCTCTGCCAAGAAAACAGGGGTGGTCCTGATCAAATCAATGTGTTAGCTTTTTGCCTGCACAAAAATGCAACAGTTAAATATAACACCTCAGCAGCTGCCAAAGATATAACTTGCTGGTGTGACATGGCAGTCCCATGCCACTGTTTCTTACGGATGCTCCACACCCAGTTTTCCCGCGGATGGCTCCGACCAGTTTCAGCCACCATTTGCGCATCCCATTTAACAGTTGCGTGCACTGTACACATATACAGACAAAATAAACTGAATTTGAATTACAGAAGATCCAAGCGAATTCAGTGTAAACAGACACCACTGTCACCCAAGACAAGCAGAACTTCAGCCTGTCCACAGTAAAAAATAAGCAGATAAAATTACAAAGATAAGTTGCAGAGCCGATACGGGCAGAGACTGAGGGAGAGAAGACGAGAGTGTGTGGGGACGTCAGAACACCGAGCTCTGGTTGGAATGATTGGTGAGAAGAACTAAAGCTAGCCTGCCTTTGTCTCCACTGCACTCATTGAACATATCCAAATTCAAAAGCTAAACGCCGGATGCTGGACTTCTGCATTCCAACGCGTTCGACGAGTGCAGTGGAGACAAAGCTACCCACTATTCATTCCAGCAAGAGCTCTGTGTTCTGACGTCCTCGTGCATTCTCGTTTCCTCCTCCTCTCCCTCAACTTCTGCCTGCATTAAAAAAAAAAAAAAGAAATATCAGTTTTTATAAGCTTTACATTTATACCAAAGTTAAAAAAAAATGGTAAAGCAGTTTCCAAGCTAGTTTCATACCTCACAAGGGTGTGCCAGAAAACAAATATTGAGGAGCGACACATATTACGTAATAACTAACGCAGGGAACCGGCTTTTTGCAACAGATCATTTAGAAAGGCAGCAGCAGTTTATAAACGCCACGAGCTATGCTTAGTAATGAGTGCCATAAACATGATCGTACAATTCCAGATACCCAAAACGAATGGTTTTCTTGATGCCTTACAGGCCGCAAGCAAGCGCTGCGTGATCTCTTCGAAACAACCAACCTGCGATCATCAGAACCGGAAACCCTGGCCTACAATGCCGTATCAAGTGCGCCGGATATTGGAATTCCGTGCACACGAAGAAAAAGGCAAGGCCCGAGATCGCGTTCGGTACGAATCCACCATTTTCAAAACTCGCCGGTTCGCGAGGTTTTGGGAGCGAGATCGCGAACGCCGGCACGAGCCTCTCGCTTGAAAGCTTAGCGTGGTCGCTCGCGAGTTCGTGGACAAAAGCTCTCGGACCATGAATTCCGAAAATCGTGGACTGAAACGACTCGAAGAGGAACTGCATTTCGGCTGCATCGAAACATTCTGCGTCCCACTACAATCTCGAAATCGCGTTCCACTACTATTTCGTGATTGCACAGCGCGATCGAATGGGATACTCGAAAAATTAGAGCAGCTCTCTTGCTCTCTCTAGTTTTGTAGCAAGGGATGAGCGCGCACCACATGACAACAAGGCTGCTACAAAACGCGAACATAAAAAGAACGATGCAGAAAATTACCTAAGTCCCACGACGTAGCTCGTATCTTTGGGTAGGTGCTTGGTTGCAAAGACCCCCAGTTTCTTGGTGGCTAACGCTTTCAGATCCTTCATGGGCATCGCCTTGAGCGGCGGGGCCGAAGAATTCTTCGACGACATTTTCTCGGGTCGCTGCACGTTCAACGCAGGGCTCAAGCTCTGAAACTCAACTGGACGCCACAAAACGACACACCGTCGCCTTTATGCCTAACTGCACCAAAATGAATGGCGCGCAAGGCGGCAAGCGGCAACCACATTTTCCACAAGCCTCAAGATTACTTTTCATCGCTGTCCCAATATATTTTCCAAGCTATTCAGAACTTCGGGGGTTAGTGAACCGCTAAAGCACTTCGATTTCATGTTCCATTTGGAACGAAATGCTGTATTCTCGTATAACCGCCTTTTTGGTAGAACGCCGCCATCCACCACCGCTACTGCGACACACGTGCTGATCGTACTACGCATATGAGCTCTCGCCATGTCTTATAGAGCAGGATAGTGGCTACTGATCAACGGTAATCAGTGGAAATCATGTTTACGTACACATTAACAACATAATTTTCGAAAGAATACGCACCCGAACGTCTTCGCTACTCACACGTCCATCGCATGACAACGGAAATTGATGGACAAGACCGACCGGAAGCAGAGTGGATGGAGGGAAAAATAAAAAAAAATCTATTTTTTGTAATACTAAAATAATGTATGCTCGCTTGCGCTACCTATTTTCTGTGGTATAAAACATGGTCTGTCGTGTTGAAGTTGGAATTTGTGTGGTTCCGAATGCAGGCGATAGATGTCTCAACAGTTTCAATAGTGCAAAAAATACTAATCCCACTTGTATTGTTTTGTTTTCAATTTTTATTTTATGCTATATTATGTTATTGATATATTTATAAAGAAAGTATTTTCGTTAAAAAAAGTCACACTTATATTAGAGCGCGCACTGACGACATTGGTGTGTTTTTTTATAATGTCGAGCCATTACAATCCAATCCAATCTCTTTCTGTGTCGACTATTTTCATGTTTCGGTTCCGCGATGGCGATCGCATGTGATCGTGAGATGCCTTCGCCATATCGCTTTAAAAAAAAAATTTTTTTTTAAGAAGAATGCCTTCAAGAGTTAAGCACGCCATGCTGTTCTCAACGTTTACTGCAACCTTCGCATGGACACTCCAACTTCACCGTACCACGACATCGTTCGGAAGGCTACAGAGTTACTATGCCAGGATTTTCCGATGGAAAAAAACTTGTTGACAAGACTTTTGACTGGCTCGCCGTCAGTACCTTCACCCGTACGCACCAAGCGAGAGAGGCCTCCGACCACACCGAGTTTGCTCGATTCGTTTCACCACCAAGCACTTCGGCAAATCCTGCACGGTTTCTTCCGGCGCAACGAATGCCCGATGTCGAGTTTGGGCAGGAGCGACAACGACGATCATGTGACGCATTGTGCTTTTAAGAAACGCCCAGACCGTTTAATTTAGATGCTATATAGACCTACCCCAGGCAAAGTAACTTTGCCCAAGTTTCCATTTGTAATTCCGATCGATGCGAGCGGTAGCACGTAGCCCGTCAAACACATGTGGTTTCGGGATCTCCAAAGCTGAGTGCATTGCCAAGCTACCTTCACCGCAAACCAGTGGCGGTCCTAAGAGGGGGGGGGGGGGGGGGGAGGGCGACCGCTTCCCCCCCCCCCCCCCCCCCCCCCCCCCCAAATCGATCGCTTTTTATTATTTTTTTTTATTTTACGTACAGCCAAGCAAAAAGAGAGCACAGTCGGTCTTGATTGGAGGATCTGTGAGCTCGGACGATGTCTTCACATAGGGACGTAGGGAAGAAGACCCCTTTAAAAAGAGCAGACTCACTGGAGCGTGTGTGCTCTCTGAAATCTAATTCCGCCAAAATGAATATGGTGTAAATAGACCCTTGGCCGTTAGCTGCCAACTGTAGTATTTAAATTTTTCGCTAGTTCTGTACACAGTACCTAGATGGCGTCCACTGTTACACCATTGCGCCCGTGTTTTTATTGCGTGTGATGTTTCTTTTTTTTTTTTGTTATTTAAAAGTCTGATGTCTCTTCTTTTGTTATTTAAGCAGCAATTTCGCCCCCCCTAAAACCAATGTCTGGGACCGCCACTGCCGCAAACTCGTCACTTCCATCGATAGCCCCGCTGCGTTACTGCACAGCGGTACGTCGCCGATGTTCCCGCCATAGAATCGCATAAATTTAGTAGAGTAAAACGCACCTGTAGGCTGGAACACGCCTGAACTGCTGTACCTGAACCGCGAATTTTCGATTAGCAGACGAAACATTTTCGGCGCTTGGAGCAATATAGCACGTGGTTTCTATCTGGCACATTATTGGACGTGGCGGCCCGTAGCTTCGACGCTTAGACGGGGTGGGGTCTTTTATATCGGTTTCATTTGGTTTCAGGCAACGAGATGCAGTCGCATTTTTTTATTTTGCTTCAAAGTTTTATATTTCGTGGCGCATGTTCCAAGAAAAACAATCCTTTTCACTTTAATGTCTTGACATGTCTAGTTTCTGAGAAAGAAAATCTCAAAGAAGCAGGAAAGAACGAGGAGGTTTCGACGATCGTCGTCTGTGGCGTTTTTTAATCACTCTCAATCTCAAAGCATTCAAAAGAGAGCTTTTATATTTTTTTATTGTGATATATATGCAAGTAGGTAAAAGGGCATTATAAGTACTATTTATTCGACATCTTGGAAACCCTGAGATGTCGATTAATTACCAGCTCGCCTGCACTCTAGGATCTATCACTGCTTACTATTTATTATTCGTCGCTCCAATATTTGTAAAAATCCCCTAACATGCCTCCGCGAACAACTGTGACCTGAACTGCGGATTTTTTTTTTTTTTTTTTTTTTGAGTCGACTATGTTTAGTATTGCTTTTAAAATAAAGTGAATAAAAAAAAATCCGCAATTTGGGTCACAGTTGTTCGCGGAGGCATGTTTGGGGATTTTTACAAAACTTGGAGCCACGTGTAGAGCCTTTCATTGCCTTCCTTATTATACAAAGGTTGTGTCTTAATCATGTATGAGTACTGAGAAATAAATTATGAAATAGAGGAGGTTTTCTCTTTTTGTTCGATTTCAGCACGCTGTACAAAAAAAAAAAAGAAGTTTTTTTTTTTTTTTTGCGTCGCGTATTTTTTTTTTTTTTTTACACCCTTCTTTTAGCCAGCATACATTCCGTTAGAGGTATATGCACCAGTTTTGAATTTTAAGCCTCGAAATATGCTAAAAAAAGAGCAAATGCCGATGGTGGGTTTATGGGTCATATTGACGATTGTCGTGTGTGGCGTTTTGAATCACTCTCAATCTCAAAATATTCAAAAGAGAGCTTCTATATTTTTTTTTATTGTGAAATCTATGCAAGCAGGTAAAACGACATTTTAACTACTATTTATTATTCGTCGCTCCAATTTTCGTAAAAATCCCCAAACATGTCTCCGCGCAGGCACGTAGCCAGGGGGGGGGGGGGGGGGGGGCGGCCATGAGGCTCGGCCTTCCCCCCCCCCCCCCCCCCCGAAATCTTCCGTTTTGCTGGGGCCTCCTCTCCCCCCTCCCCCTCATAGAGCATTTTGTCATGGGCGTCCCCCCCCCCCCCCCCCCCCCACACACACACACACCACCCTCCCCGAATCAAAATCCTGGCTACGCGCCTGCCTCCGCGAACAACTGTGACCTAAATTGCGGATTTTTTTTTTATTCGACTATGTTTAGTATTGTTTTTAAAATAATACCACGGGTAGAACCTTTCATTGCCTTCCAAATTAAGCAAAGTTTGTGTCTTTATCATGTACGAATACTGAGAAATAAATTATGAAACAGAGTAGGTTTTCACTTTTTGTTTAATTTCAGCACGCTGTAAAAAAAACAAAAAAAAAACATTTTTTTTTTGCTTCGCGTTTTTTTTTTTACACTTTTTGTTTAGCTAGCATACATTCCGTTAGAGCTATATGCACTAGTTTTGAGTTTTAAGCCTCTAAATATGCTAAAAAAGAGCAAATGCCGATGGTGAGTATATGGGTTATAGCTGTATATTTTATTCTTTATTATAAGAGTCTAAGGGGCGTTTAAAAGAAAATCATATAGAAGACATTAATGTCGTTAGTCGTATAATAACAAGTTTGCAATTCCAAACGTCAAAACACTATAAAATCGCAACTGCCGAAAGCGGGTTTTGAGACAATTTCCGCCGGTGCCATGATTGAAGAGGCCTCAAGCCTAAACCCTATGCGCTACATAATCTGTACTATGTTAGAAATGTCAAAGTTTAATATTGTAAAACATTAGAGTAAAATACACTTCCTATTGGATCCCTAGATTTTTAAATGCGAAATTTCATATTTTAATGCGAAATTCATGTTGATAACACAACAGAAACATTTTTACTTGTTTTTGTCACTCTTTATTTTTTTTACGTTTTTATTTTACTCTGCAAAGAACTGCTGGTTTGTTTTTAAAAATTAAAAATGTTTTTTTTTTTTTTATGCAGTGTGCTGAAATTGAACAAAAAATGAAAACCCTCTGTTTCACAATTTATTTTTCAATATTCGTACATGATTAAGACACAAACTTTGCATAATGTGGAAGGCAATGAAAGCTTCTACACGTGGTATTATTTTAAAAGCGATACTAAACACAGTCAACTAAAAAAAAATCCGCAGTTTAGGTCACAGTTGTTCGCGGAGGCTTGTTTGAGGATTTTTACAAATATTGGAACGACGAATAATAAATAGTAGTCATAATGTCGTTTTACCTACTTGCATATATATCACAATAAAAAAATATAGAAGCTCTGTTTTGAATACTTCAATCGTCGAAACCTCGATTTTTTTTTCTCGGAAACTAAACATGTCAGGAGATTAAAATAAAAAGGATTGTTCTTCTTGGAACATGCGCCACGAAATATAAAAATTTGAAGCAAAATAAAAAATACGACTGCACCTCGTCGCCTGAATCCAGATGAAACCGCCCATATATATATGTATACATATATATATACTATATATGTGTGTGTGTGTGTGTGTGTGTGTGTGTGTGTGTGTGTGTGTCTGTGTGTGTGTGTGTAAGGGTTTGTGTGTGTGGGTGTGTGTGTGCGCGCGCGCGCGACATCACGTTGTTAGTAAACATGTCAGTAGTGGCCCAACACGAGAGTTTTGTCAGACGAGAACCGCATTCCAAAAACGAACGGCGATCGTGTCGGACGCCGTGTTCAAATATAAATCAAAAATCTAAATAAAATAAAAATTCAGAAAGGGGGAGCGGCAGCGCTTCCCATTTGATGGCGCCCTGGGCGACAGCCCATTTCGCCCCTCGGGCCCATAGGCGAAAGGTTCATTTCCCCGGCTCCCACTCGCCTCCTCCCCCCGGGAAATGTTTGGGACGTCTCTTGAAAGAGACGTCCCAAACGTGTGTAATCCCCTGGATAACGTAGCATAAGCATGCTGACGGCATGGTACCTAAACAAATGTCTGCTTTTGTGACCCTATAATTTAGCTGTCATTGCAGTTGTGATCAGTGGATTCCGTGGTTCAAGCGCATTCAACGTTTCGGAAAACAAAACTTCCGTAGGCTGCAGGTCCGCTAGAGGTGCCAGCTGTCGTCATCCGCAACTACTTCCAATGGCTTTCGAAGGAATTTCCAGCACTATACCTTTATCGTATTTGCTAATACTACGTAGGGTCTTCGAACAGGACTGCTGGTGAGTGAATACATTTTTATTTATCCAGCTATTGATATGTGCGGGCACCAGGGCACACAGATAATTTTTTATTTATCCACTGGGCGCCAGCTTTCATATGTGCGGGCACCAGGGCGCAGATGAGATTAATGAAGTGCACCCAGGGGTTCCGGAGGCGATGATACTTGCTTTTCCGAAGAGCTCGGGAGAGGGGGGGGGGGGGGGCAACCCCCTTTCTCAGGTAAATTTCGGGGAGGGGGGAAGGGGGGGGGGGGGGGCAGGAAGGGATGGGTCAACACTCCTCCCCGCAGTTGCCTACGTGCTTTTCATGATTCGACAAAATATAGAGAAAGGGCTACCGGCGCTTTCCCCCTTGCTGGTGCGTTAGAAAGAGTGGAAGTCCCGTATAAAAGGCTTCGCCGGTATCGGGTGTATGCATCACCCGAATTTCGTTTCCGCTTCCTTCTCTGTTTTAAACTCCCAAACTTAATTCGCAACTTTCACGACCTATAGGGCGCGCACTTGCGCATATCAAAATGGCTGTCATCTGGATGATCGTCATAAAACAGCAGTACGAGGCTGGGTCTTCGACGCGTAAGTAATTATAGTTTTGCTATATATCAGGGGTCTCAAACTCATTTGAATGTGGGGGCCAGATATCCCACACCGGAAGGGTCGAGGGCCAGCGTAAGACGGGGCGAGGAGGAGGGGGGGGGGGGAGGGGGAGGGGAAGAGACTTCGTGCTTTATGCTTTTTGTAAACTCACAGTTTGCCAGTGACATATTTAGATTTGATTTGTTTACTACTTTGTTTACTAAGACTACTTTGGGCCCTGACCTGATTTGACAAGAATTAAAATGACACCGCTCCACCAACGTGCTCCCATTTCAATAAAACAAGTACAACATTTTTAATCCAGTACAGCATTTTCAATAGAGCGAGTACACTGTTGTTGCCGTTGTTCAATTCACCCAGGAATGATCCGAGCTCGACATGTCTCTAAAAAAAAAAAACAATCAGTGAATATGACAGTTGTTGCTCTCGTGACGATTTTTACTATACAACACTCGAACCAATATTGTCTTTTAATAGTGATACCTTTTTGAAGGCGAAATTCCCAAGCTTGTAGCTTTATCTTTGGCAGTTGCCCCTGCTGATCGAGAGTTCGCGCAGCCGAGATTCACCCTTAAAGGGACACTGACAGGGTATTTTTGCTGGCCGAGGTTTTTAGTTGTACAGCATCGCGACACTGTTAGCGCGAACACGACATCGGCGCATTTTCGCATTTTACTTCTAAATAGTATTAGCGAGCACGAAATTTTATCGCTTACATTATAGAACTAATTCAGCTCTTTCCAGCAATAATAACTTGGATGACATCCCTTGGTTTCAAAGAGAAGAACTGGAAAAACCGGCGATCGCTTGTTCGCGCTAACAGTGTCGCGCTCTGTGCATGACATATGAGAGCCCTACTACCCAGAACAGAATTTGCGGCTCGAAATTCAGTTTCTTACCGCCCGAACTTCCGCCGATCGAGAACTGGCCGGTTTGAGTCGCGCTCACTCTCTTCTCCGTGGTCACGTGCCGTTTTCTAAGGTTTAGACACAACCACCAGATTTGATCAAAGTCGTAGGTCATTGAAGGCACACGCACAATATTAAAAATAGAAAATAAATACGATACCCATTTTTGTGGCTTCTAAAAAGCTGCAAATACGTTTTTTTTTTTTGTTTTTGTTTTTTTTGGGGGGGGGGAAGGAAAAAGTATCCCAGCCACGTGACTTCCGTCACCTCTCTCCATCTATTCTTCCTCCCCAGTCCAGTTTCTGTTTTGGTTTCGGCTGTTGCGTTTTTTTACTTTATTAAGAATATACGTGACGCTGTAGCAAAATATTGATTGGGTAGTCTTCTGACACCATAATAAATCGCCTGGCAAAAAAAAAAAATTTTTTTTTTTTTTTTTTTTGGGGGGGGGGGGGGGGTGTCAGTGTCCCTTTAACGAATAGCTTGTGCTTGCAGCCTAGTAGCGGAATCGTTGTACATTACAAAAAACCGGGAAGCAAAATATAAAGCGGAACAAAGGGCAAATGAACAGAGATAAGTATAATTTATATGAATACGTTAAAAGAGCAAAGCTACTTTTCGAGCGAAAAGTTATCGACGAGATGAGATCACAATGGCGCATGCCATTTTCTAGCACACGAGACATGAGAACCGGAACACGTAGCCGCTTGCCAGCGGCCCGCGGGCCGCGTGTTTTAGACCCCTTCATATATATAAACACTATTAGAGCCTTACTTTATTTTTTTCACGACAGGAAGGTGTGGGCAATCCAGTTTTTATGAGGCCAATCATCCAGGAGCTATAGAGCGCGATTCTCACACCGCGGTACCACCATCGCCGAAAGTTGCGAATTAGAGCCACGCGCTTCGATGGCGACAGTCCCCCGGTCATCGGGGCACCATGCACTGCTCGATTATAGGGTACACGAACAACGACAGAGAGCGTCGAATACTGTCCGAGGACCTATGCAGCTTGCACGGAATCCGGCACATGACCTCGATCTCCGGCTGCAGTGGGTTGCGTCCGTAAACCGGAAAGACTTTTCCCCAACGCCATCCTCTCCACTGAGCTGGGAACATTTTGTGAATGGAGCGCGCAACGAACGCTGTATCACCGATGAACATGGGGTACGCTCGCAAGGTGCGTGCAAGGTTTCTCGTGATAATTGCTGTTTCAGCTTGTCATTTTTTGTAACTGAATTTATCTTAATATTGTAATATTTGAAGTGGTGACAATGACTCGATTTTATCATCTACAACACTTAGTTGAAGGCTCACTTCCTCCGCCGGGTGGGGCTGGAAATTGTCGAAAAGTTAGTTCTATCTGTTTTCCTGAATCGCGATCTCCTGTGCGATACCAGAGAGCCGTGAACCTTTGTTGACTGTCACAACGCAACTCTTATTTTAAAAATTAGTACAAATTGTAGCTGGAAAGAAACCTTCAATTTCTGTTGCTGAAAGCTGAAACATGCTCGTGCATCGATTTCGAATCGCTGAATCATTGATCGACTCGCTCCGGCAATAGGCCCATCTCGACTTTGTTGTTTTCAGTTCTCGACAAAAAGACACATTCGTCGACACTCGGATCCTCAAATACAACGTAAAAACCAGTTGCAGGTGCACTCGGTTGGACTATACGCAAGTGTGTGAATGGCCCTTAAAGGTATACTTCAACGAAATTTGAAATATTCCCGTCGTGTTCAAAAATAGGTTGAAGAATATGATCCACAATATCCGTAAATGACAATCGCACGTCAAGGCCAAGGCCAAGGTCAACCTTCCGCATTTCACCTTCCGTGGACAATTCTATCGCCAGATTGAAGGTTGCCCAATGGGTAGTCCGGTATCTGTGACCTTGGCTAATCTGGCGATGGAACACATAGAGCAAACCGCGTTAGAGGTAAAAGGATGCCCTGTAAAATTCTATCGACGTTACGTAGATGACACTTTCGTTATTTTAAATGAAGATCACGTTAACGACTTCCATGCAACCCTAAACAGCATTGAACCTTCCATACAGTTCACGCGAGAAGTAGAACAAAATAACACGCTACCGTTTCTGGACGTAACTGTTTGCCGAAGTGACACCGGTCATATTGGAACCACCGTGTATCGTGAACCTTGTGATACCGGTAACTTTTTGAGTTTCAATTCTCACCACCCTATGGAACATAAGCGAGCTGTTGTAAGAACTTTAATTAGCCGATCAGAACATTTCCCTTCAAATTCAGATTTACGAGCATCGGAAGTTCAGACTGTTGTCGGATCCGTTTTGAGGCGCGGGTATTGAAAAGGTTTTATTGAAAACACGCGTAAACAGATGCAGCAGGGAAGAACAAAAGCGACTAATAATTACAAAGCAGGCGTGGTGACTATCCCTTATGTAAAAGGCGTCTCGGAATCTATTCGCCGGTCCCTCCTCCCATTAGGTATACGAACAACCTTCAAGCCACATATAAAATTACGTGACCTCATTTCGAAGCCAAAGGATCCAACCCCTCCTGAATAGCAAAGTGGTGTGGTATATAAAGTGAACTGTCAGGACTGTGACAAGTGTTACATCGGAGAAACCGGCCGCAAACGGAGTACCCGCCTCAAAGAGCACAGAAGAGACGTGGAGAAGGCAACACATGCCACAAGATCAAAAGCTGAACTGGTGGAACATTGTTGGACGACTGGTCACACGTTTGACCTCGCGAACGCTGTGACCCTGGCACGTGAAGAACGGTGGGGCCCCAGAAGATTTCTGGAATCATGGTGTATTCGCAGTGACCCAACCGCCTGTAACACTAACCGCGGCCCCCTCCCCGACGTCTACACCGACATCCTGAAATAACTTTTAATATAACTTCACATCTACAACAGACAAAAAAAAAAAAAAAAAAAAAAAAAAAAACGAGAACCGATGATGTTTCTCGATGATGATGATGTCTCCCGTATGCCATGGACGAAGAAGTCGGCAGAACCAGCGCTACAGATGAAGAGAAGGAAGAAGCGAGCCTTTGGTTACTGGTAGCTATAGACCTTTCCAAAAACGAGCTTGTGGCCGGTGCCATTGTGAGCGTTCGTGCGTATGGCGCGTGCTTTGCTCGCTTTCCGAAGCGACGAACGCGCACGTGCTGGGCTGTGAAGATCGCACGCTGGACTGTGATTTTGTAAACAATGGAAAGGTCTATAGGAAGTATTCCCTGGCGGCCATAGCTGTGTGCTCGGCTGCGGAGCGCGTGCTGAACGCGAGCTTCCACAGTTCTTTCGCCACGTGCATTCCGCACCACCAAGATTGCCGGTCTTGGCAGCCTATTAATGCGAGCGTTGACGAGCCTCCACAAAGGCGTATGCTGGGGAAAAGGACGCAGTAGCAGCTAAAGTGGCAATAACCTGTCCTGCTGTGGTAATGATGAAGTGAAGCGAACGGAATAAGAGGAAACAAAAACTGAAGGTCGGTTATGGCGGTGCCCATGCACAGCTGCCTGAAAGCTTCTATACTCTAGCCCCTTCCCCTGGCAAATAGCGAGCGCTCGGTGCGCGCTCGCCGTGCGGATTCTTGTTTCCCTCGCGAGATGAGAGCAATCTCTCCGTGTGCCGCTTGTAGATCTGGAGCCGGTGGGGCGCTCGCCGAGCGGCTCCAACCGCTCCGTGGAAAAGCGGCGGAGCGCGTCGAGCGGTCCGGAGTAGTTCTCCGCGCAGCCTTTTTCGGAGGAGTACGATCTGTAGTCGTCTCTCGCATCGTTTCGGTTTCGGTATCGACATTCCCGCGGGGGAGTGAAGCAGTTTCGCGCCTTTTTTGTTTCGATTACTGGGTGGGCTCTCTTGCTGTGCTTGCTTTCGTTCCCCTCGTCATGACCGACTCACCCGAGCACGCTGCGTTGATGACATTGTTGCAGTGAATTTCAGGAGGTCTAATAAAACGCAGTGACAGCGACGAAGATACCAGGTTAGCTCCAGCTCGAGTGACGACGAGGCAGTCGTTGTCGGGTAAGTGTTTTCCGAGTCGTTTGCCTGGCCAGCGAAGAGGCCCAAGATATCGCGTTACGTCGAAGGCATTCATTGTGCGCGCCTATTCGAATGAAGAGCTAGGTATACGTCGTTTGTTCGTTTTGTTGTCTCTGTAATGTAATTGGAATAATTAGAAGACAACACGCCAAATACTCCGCAGATGGAAGTCGCCTTCGGAGATGACGATCGCTTTACGGCATACGTGTTTGGTATTGCTTAATAGCATCCTACGGCTCGTACAAGTACTTCTAGTTGTCTTTATCGGGCTTATATAACTGTAAGGAAAAATAAAGTGTGTCTTAACATCGTGGTCACCGTTAATCAAGTAGTAAACAATCAATTTTTTTCTCAAAGCATAAAGTTCCGATCAGAACTTCATGCTTTCAGCAAGATAGCAATGGGAACCGCAACTGTTCAAAGCGAGAGCAGACGCTCTGAAAGCGGTGGCGCTACGAGCGTTACGCTCGATTTGCTCCGCAGCTCGTGCCACATGGATGGATCACGTGACCGATCGCTCACGGAGGCCGACCGCTCGACGAGCGCTAGCGCGGAGCGCTCGGCATTTGCCAGGGGAAGGGGCTATCTGTTTCACCTTATGATGTACCGCAGGAAAGACTACAAGCGCGAGCTTCTTGCTCTGGGGAACATCTCGGCGGCACAAGCTCTCGTGACTTAAGAGCGGCTGCCAACGCTATGAGCTCGCGCTTCTAGCCTTCGCTGCGGTACAACATAAGGTGAAACGAAGTATAGTCGGGTGTTCCTAGCTGCACTGATGATGTCTCCCGCATAGGAGACGAAACGTCTACCTATAAATTGTTGGTATTGTTACGCAAGTCGGAGGTATTTGTTTTTAATTACTTTACTACTAGGCCGGTGTAATATGTATAGAGTCATGTTTGCGATCAAACCCGACATTGCAAGATGACAAAACTGAATTAAGCATGCCCGTATATTTATTCCCCTGCCCCTGTATCGAGAGTTTGACTTCGCATGTCCATGTTGCACTGCAATACGGTATATTTTAAATAATTAACTTGCTAGAGGAAATCGCCTTTGTAACTTGATAATGCGTCTTTTCGGTGTGTGTGTGTGTGTGTGGGGAGGGGGGGGGGGGGGCTGGGAATTGTTGTGCCCCCCCCCCCCCCCCCCGGGAAATTGAAAACTTACCGCCTATGGTGCTCTGCATAAATTTATTCCACCATACAAGTGAGCAGTTTTTATTAGAGCCCCCAGTTAAAGAAAAACTAACAAAGCAAAAACGCGGTGACAGCTTAAATTGTAGTGTTAACGGTTGTTACGTTCCTGACCCCGGCAAGGCCGTGCTGTAACTACGGCACACTACAGGGACGGTCCGCAACACTCTCAAAAACCCAAAACCAGGACTTTTTTTTTAAACATGTGCCGAAGTAATTAACGTCAACGGGTCTTCGTCTTTCTCTAACATCGAGAAAAGCTGCTGCCGCGAAGCCATAAACCTCCGGGCCAGTGACAGGTGCTGTAAGACTTCATTTTCATCGATGCCGACAGCCACCTCCAGTCACACGAGGATCCCGCCTGTGACGCAATATCGTGACGTCACCACTGGCATATAAGCGGGACCAGCGCGGCGAAGACAGAATGGAACTGAGCAACGCTTCCATCAACTAATCATGTCTCATTAAATATCGTCATTCTTAAAGCCGAAACCCGGTCTCCAGCCTGTCCGTCCCCCAAATTGGTAAGTTTTATTGCTCGATAACTATAAGCCAACCTTTTTGGGAAGGGGTGGTTCTGCACCTTGCTATTTTACGAGAAAGCTTCGACAGATCGACTGCCATTTGAAGGGCGTCAATCTATGTCATTTCTGAAATAGGCCAAAAATGACGCAGCGTAGTTCACGAAAACGAAATTAACGTACATTGAACTGACTAAAGAAACGCAAGACAAGAAAGTCGAGTTTCGACTTCCGTGCAGTTTGCACGAATCCGTATGATCGACGCAAGAGGTAGCTGAGAAGGATCACGAGACGTTTCGGCAACGAGTTTTAATGCTCAGAGATTACGCATAGCTGACGACACAGCACGAAGACAGATGGCACACTTGGGCGACGGAGAGCAGCCTGGGTAGACAATGCAGAGAACGGGTAAGACGAGGAAGCAGAGCTGTCCTGAAGCCCCCTCGCCAGCCACCTGCGCTCTGAGAACATGTTGGAAGGGCGTGCTTTTTGGAGGAATACAAAACACTTTCCCGGCTTCGTGTACGAGTCACGTTAATAATTTTCTATTGAGGAAAAACTATTGCTACCCGACTGCGGGCACGCGGCGCTCCGGTTAAAACCCGGACAGTGAACAGGGATTTCCCCAGACCCCCCCCCTAGGGGGGGTTTAGACCCCCCCTCGTTTTTCCGAAGGCACCCCCTTAATTCACAACGACTCCTATATTCGCAATGCCCCCCCCCCCCCCCCTTTAACCCCCCCAAAAAAAATTTAGACACCCCCCCCTGATTTCAATTCCTGGGGAAACCCCTGACAGTGAAAGTAGCTCATCGATAATATTTGTGACTGGCTCTTTTTAACTCTTGCAATCTCATGACTACGTACTTTTTAAACCAAACATTATGACGTTTTCGTAGATTGTTTCTGCCGTCCCACAACGCTCTCCACAACTGGCTATGCGGTGGCAGCGTCATCAACACGAACCTCCCCGCTGTTTTTTTTTTTTTAATTCCAAATACTGTCGGCCCTCATTAGGGTCATAGCAATATTTTGACGCAGCGTATCCTTTGAGAAAATACTAACATTGCAAATCGAGACAAACAGCTTTTCTTGGTTTCAGTATAAGTGGGCAAACGATCAAAGCTACGAATCCCGGCGAGCCACTCATAAGGTAGGAGCGAAACACGTGCTAGCGAATACCGTCGGCTGCATGCTCGCATCCCGTGGAGAGCTATCACGTGCTCGTCTCCTTCCCGCTGATTGGCTCACGGGAATTGCAGCGTTTTTCGCCAAGGTTGGTTGCGACCAGTGGCGGAATCACACCCGGTTGGGGGGGGGGGGGGGGGGGGGGGGGGACAGGGGTTCTCAAACACCTGAATCCTGATACACTGACCCCCCCCCCCCCCCCCCCCCCCCCAGGAAATGCCTGCATTTGCCCCTGGTTGCGGTAAGAGGCTCGCCCATTACTATTAGTGCTTCGCGCGTCCACTCCTGCTGAGCAACGACCGGTGCCTACCATGTTTTCACAAAGAGCAATCCTGGTAGTAGACCGAGCGGTTAGCCGTAGAAGCCGTGTCCGCCATAGCCGCCGTGGCCGTAGCCACCACCGTGTCCGAAGGCTCCGACAGCCTTGCCGTGGGCCGAGATGTACGGCGCTGCCGCGGGCAGGCTGCTCTTGGTGCCGGGCTCGTTGGTCTTGATGACGGCTCGGAAGCCAAGCTTGTCTGCCACGTACTCGACGCGCCGGCTGCGTCCGTCCACGTCGGCCAGGTAGTAGGCACCCCGCACCCCGCCGTACGCCGAGCCGGACTCGTGGCGTCCGTTGGTGGCACCGTAGCCGTTCACGATGTTGTAGCCGAAGTTAAAGTTGCCATGGTCCTGCGACGGCGATAGTATGCTAGTTCAATGGCGATCGTTTTGAAAGGTGGTTTGTGACGACGTAATTTCGACGAAAATGTCAGCACATGCTGAGAGAACTTCAAGGAGACAGAAGAACAAGCGAGCTAGCATATTGCTAGCAGGTCAGCGCTTTGCATTCTCATACTCTACTCTCTTTCCGCTTTAGCAGTGGGAACACTGGAAGGAAGGCGAGAGAAAAGGTGAGTCCACTCGCCTTTTCCCCCACCGTTCGCTCTGCTAATGTGGAAAGAGTGGAGGACTTTGTGGGAGGAGTCTCGTCCCCAGCCACCTAATAGGCATATCCGGTATGGGCGACGAAAAAATACTAAAACGTTTCAACCTGTAACTAGTAAATAAAAAAAATAAGGGGGAGGCAAAACGATAATGTGTTACCGTTACGCTTATATCCTAAGCGTCTTCTACTGGCGTGGCGACGGCAAAACAATGTTTTCGCCCATACTGGAAGTGACGACAATTCAAGATGGCGGCGCCCTTGGAGGGAAGACGTGGGAACTGAGCGTGAGCAGCATACGGATGCATTGTACGACTACACAAAGCCGTTACCATGTCTCACCCACGCTGTGTTACCCTTACCCATCTACATCAGCTGAGGAAGAAATGAGAGCGTGATAAGGAAGGGAGAGAAAGAAACTGGGGAAGTATTTTCAGCCAGACTGAAAATGATCTTGTACGTCCGGCATTAGGAAGGCCTGGACAAAAGACAGCTGCTCAACCCGGTTAACTCTGAAGAGGCGATTGACACTTTTGCTTCTGTCTACTTGCGAGAGTTCACTCCAAGTTGGAAACCGTCCTACCTGACCGCGTCCAAATAAAGCACATGAGTTTATCCAGGATCTCCGCACCGGGGGACGCAAGAAGCAACAGGTGTCGCAATGCAGACGGGTCAAACACTTACGTCTTGTTTTCTGTGCTGCACGCTGTGGCCGCCGTGCCCGCCGTAACCCAGCCCACCAGCACTGGCGGCAGCAGCCAGAACGACTACGATGCACGTCTGCGAATAGACGCGTACCCTCACTCTTAGGCGCATATGACACAGTTGAATGTCCGCAGCCATTAGGTGCCCCCCCCCCCCCCCCCCCCTCTCTCTCTCTCTCTCTCTGTTCGCAACTGATGTTTTTATTCTGTGACCGTATCAGTCATGCGCATTCACGCCATCAATAGAGAAGATACAAAATGAACGTTGGCGCTGTTTCTAGCTCGCCGCCCCAAAACCCCATGGACCAACTGCGGTAGGAGCATACCACGGAGTGCGTGGATACTTCGAGACCGCCATTCGCTAAGAATATTTAAATCCGAATTTGTAAGAATGACTTCATATATATATATATATATATATATATATATATATATATATATATATATATATATATATATATATATATATATATATATATATATATATGCGCCTCGTGGAGAAATAGTGCAACCAACCTTTGCTGCGCTGTCATCGCGCGACGCAGCAGAGGCTGGTTGCACTATCTCTCCACTGGGCGCGGTGCCGCCGGGGCCGAGATGCGATCCGATAGCAAACCGAAACTTAAAAATCCGTCGAATTTGTGCAATTTTTCAGAAAGCCGTAAAATGCTTCGCGTGCCTTCTATCGTAATGCAATTTGTTGATTTAGTGTTTTTTGATGATGCTGAGCATTTTTCCATTTGAAACCATGCCCTTAAACACAATATTAAAAAAAGTTAATTACGCAAGAATAATTAACAACCTAATTATTCCGGACTTTCATAATTTTCCTAAATTGGCCCCTGGCCCAGGACCAAAACGACACAAGCGCTTTTCTTTTTTTTTTTTTTTTTTGCGACGCGTAGTTTTCGCAATATCGAATTTGTCCACCTTTCATGAAACACCCTGTATATATATATATGCATATATGCAGCTGAAGGCAAAAAAGCAAGATTTTGACGATAATGAGTTACTAGGCGCTCACCTTTGCGATCATTGCGTCTACGCTGAGAGTCCGAAAGCACGTACGAAAAGGAAACGTGTAAAAGGCAATGGCCGACTGTTGCCGTGGTCTGGTGCGCCTGACTTATATATCGAACCATAACGCCGCCTTGCGCCCACTTCCGACCGCCCCCCACTCCCTTTCCCCTCGCTCCCCCTCCCACAAGTTCGTTAATCGAACTTTAAGCAGCGTCCCCTTTCTCACAGGGGAGCACGCAACCCGCCATTTCTTTCTTTCACTTCAACTTCGCTACGATTTCGTGTCTTTTCCCCCCCTTTTTCGCACGCGGGAACCTGAGGTCGCGGTGAAAGTTGTCGGCCGGCACTCGCTCACCTCGCTCCAGCTACTATGAATACCGAAGCTGCCTTGTATATGCGGTGACTGTTACTTTATCCGAACTTTACGCTGTGTCCCGGTGTCCGATCACCGTGGTCTGTGGCACTCCCTCGCCTTTGCTCTGGAGCCACGCACACGTAATGGTGGGGGCTTGACGCGGGAAGGTCTTGTTTTGGGGCACGTGACCCGGCATTATCTCTATACAGCCTCGGTTCCGCATTGTGGAGTCGTGGCATTTAGGAGACGTGTTGACCAGGTCCTTTCTTTAGTGCCTCCCCGTCTCAATACCTTTAGGTGTCTTTTTTTTTGCCTTATTATTATCTAGCGTATGAGCGTGTGCGTGTTCAACAAAAACTCAAGAGGCAGCGATGTAATGATATGGTACAGTACAACACACGTGAGAGGCAATTACACAGAAAGAAAACAACATTTCATTATCTTTTAAAGAAGATGCATAAATGCCTTTCGAAATCGGTAGCTCTCAAACTTGTTTCCAGATGTTTGCAATATCGGTTAAACAACATGTGCTTCTAGTCACTGAACTTCTTGCGTATTGCGTTGTCGTGGACGCTTTTATTCGGGTCCTCGGGGCGTGCCACGCCCTGCAAGGTCACGAAAGTGGATATTGAGATCGTCTCTTTACGGCGTGAAGTCGACTACGCAGCCGAAGCATCATAGAAAACTCAAGGATATAACCATTCGTGAGTTTTTTCCCCTATTAAAAACGCGACCAAACACCCGCAACACACCCCTTTCCCAAGATATGCGTGCGTAGATTGATTTCACGCCATAAAGAGACTATCTCAAAATCCATTTTAGTGTCTCGTCACAAAATTCCAAAGGGAGACGTTAGTTTACTGAGTCAACTGACGGCCGGAGTTTACTGATTCAATTGGCGGTAAGGCGAATCATTGGAACAGCATGAAGCGCCGTTTTGTTTGTTACGATAGCCGAACTCCGTGATTCGGCTTTTTCTATCAGTCATCTATATGGTTACGATTATCCATTTTCCTTTATTTGTTTTCAAATATCGTTTCAGACTTCATTACTCAGATACAAAACACCAAAAGTATCTGTTTGAGCTTGCAGGCTTTGCCAAAATCGAAACTGGATGTACTTAAAAATATTGTTCATGGAGAAATTATACCCTTTGAGAGAAAGTTTAATAACGAAGCGAGACTTTAATTACTCACAAACTTTTCGGGAAGAGACTTTCCTTGAAATGTATATGTCAAAATTTAAGAACTGAAGTCTCCTCCTGATACGTCTGTGTCTAATAAAGTCTCGCGTTATTCAAATTTATCTCAACGTCCCTAGTTCAAATGAAGGGCAAGTGAGTTATGAAAGCTAACCAGAAATCATTTCTATAAGAAAAGAATACCATGTCAGAACGTAGATATTGCGTGTAACTAGAAATCCTTTCGAGTTAAAAAAGAACACCAGTCATAACATATAGCTATTATATGTACCCTACACGTAATATCTGTGTTCTCATTGGTGTCCTTTTATGCGCCAAGAAAGTGAGGGAAAGGAGGAGACGAGAGGGACGTCAGAACGCCGAGCTCCGATTGGAAGGATTAGTGGGTAGACGGAAAGCTATAGCTGCCCTTGTCTCCACTGCACTCGTCGAACCCGTTAGAACACGGAACGCCGGTGTCCGCTATTTGGCTTTCGAATTCGAACGCGTTCGACGAGTGCTGCGCATGGAGACAAGGTATATCCACTAATCATTCGAACCAGAGCCGTTCTCGAGATCTCCCCCTCTCCCTCACTTTTTCGGCGCGTAGATCCAATTCACCTTTTTCACATACCGACGGCACCAGGCGGTGGCTGCACGAACTAAAAATCGAGGAAGTGACCTACCTGCGCTACCAATCGATAATGGGAGCTACGCTACCAGTTTCTTCGCTCTCCGAGCAGCGGCGCGTGCCCAAGGCGACTCTAAAGAGGGGGATCTGTGGCGTCCACCCAAACGTCATGTTTTTCTTTCCGTCCACTTTCTTTTTTTGTGTAACACAATTATATATATGTTGCAATTACGTGTTCTACTTGCTGATCCACAGCCTCCTCCCGAATTTCCTCGATTTCTAGTGCTGACTTCCGCCGCTTGGCATCGAGTGCTCGCGCGTGCGCAGAACGCTTCTCGAAAAAGGTCCATTGATTTCCGGTTCGCTTCCATCACTCCTCGCCCTTCTTTTCAACTTGGGGCGCTGAGAGAAATTTGAATAAGGACAAGACTTTATTCGACACCGACTCACTTTGATTCCTACACTCTAAAAAAAGCCCGTGCATCTACTTTCCCGCACAACACGCGGAGAGCCAATCACCGCAATCTACGGCGGCAGCTCAGTGAATGACGATGCCGAAACATATGTTTAGACCAAAAAACGCAGTCTGAGTTGTGACATTAAGCAATGCAAAATGTCACGCTTGCATTGCTTAATGTCACAACTCAGACTGCGTTTTTTGGACTAAACATATGTTTCGGCATTGTCATTCGCTGAGCTGCCTCCGTAAGTTGCGGTGATTGGCTCTCCGAGTGTTGTGCGGGAAAGTGAACGTACAGGCGTTTTTTAGAGTGTAGCGCAGTCTACGATCCTCGGGGGCCAATCAAGCTGCGCCAAAAGTGCGTCGTCGCGGCGCTCATCGCCTTTGCTATCACCGACTGAACCAATCACGGACAGTGAACGACTCAGCCTGCGTTTTTTGGTCTAAACATATGTTTTGGCATCGTCATCCGCTGGGCTGCCTCCGTAAGTTACGGTGATTGGCTCTCCAAACTGTTGTGCGGGAAAGTGGACGCACGGGCATTTTTAAGAGTGTAAAATAAGCAAACCCTGTGCACTTGAATTTTTGACGTCATCGGAGTGGGATTGAGCAAAGACACCGATTGGATACGAGTGCTGCGTCATCGGCTGGGCCTCGTATCCAATGAACGCGTCGAAGGACGCTAGGCATCGGGCTCGGGTCCAATGGCCGAGTTGGCGCCATCCGACTGTGATGACGTTCCATCGAGGAAGACGGTCGGGCGTTCGGAGGCCATGCGTTCTCGATGGTGTTGCGTAAGCCCGCGGAGAGGGTCGGCGTCTCTCCGCTGTATAATGTGTATAATGCGGTGATGGTAGAAAGAGGTGCTGCGCACAGCGTTGGGCGGGCCCGCTCCTATTGGCGTCTTTGTCCGACGACTCGGTCGGTCGTTCCTGCCATGCTTGACCGGTCAAGACTGCAGCACGTACTCCCCGCTGTTCGGTCTGAATGGACACCCTGCTACTGCCGCCGGCCTTGATGCCTGTCAGGCTTTGATCCGCGGACTCTCTCTCTGACCGGATTTCCACGCGCGCCCGCACGGTTCCCGCGACCGCTATTTCATGCCGCATTTGGACGCCATACATGCGACGCTGCTCTCGCTTCTCAGGCTGGCGAAAAAGAAGAACCCATCTATATATGTACCACATAGCAGGTTGCTGCAACAATGTCTAAAGCGACAATACCCAGAAAAACCGGACAATGAATAAATTTAGAGCCTCCTAGAAACGAGAACAGAAATGTGTGTAAGCCATTTAATGTTTTCGTAGTCCCAACCCCTCTTTTTTTTTTTTTTTTAGAAAAGAAAGAAAAGGGGGGGGGGGGGAGTGCTAGGAGAGCTTAGCAAGCTTGTCCTTATATTTTTATACTACACCGGGTTAGATCGAAAAAGTGAAACCCGGTTTTTCGATCCGGATAAATAAACTAAACGCATCACGGAAAGCAGCAATTCCGTAAGAATTTGACGCTATAGAGGTGGGGATAAAATGCGAAAGTTTGAGCACATGACGTTACCTGGGCAAAAGGTAGAAAAGAAAGAGAAAGTATCTATGAGCTGACGTCCACCTAAGCCTACTATGCACCAAACAGAAATTTGAGATTGTGGGCGCCTGTAAATACAGATTAATACAAACATTATTTATCGCGGAGAATATCAGCGTGGGCAGTCAACGAGCAGCCCGCCCCGCTTTTTTTTTTGTGTATACCTTTTGGGTTTTGTAAGGAGCTCTGGTCCAAACTAGTGCCGGAATGCAAGGAGTTGGTTCCAGTCTCTGAACTCCCTGACAAGTTGAGAGATAATGTAACTTGCAGGGGCCTGAAGCTCAGCAGAAGTCTAAAATCGAGAGCTGCAGATCTCAGATCGTTGTTTTTCGATTCTGACATTGTCTTGCCCTCTCGGTAAAATTGTCCGTCCACAAACGCCATATGGCTTGTGTCTGTGGCACTGATCTCTATGACTATTAGTGATCTGTGCGTATATGTTTCAGGGTTGCATGCACGCGCATCGTGCGAGCAGTTTGTTTATAACAGTTTGGAAGTTTGCACAAGAAGCTAATCAACGCCCAAACGTAAAACAACCTTTATCCAATAAACTTAAAAAAAAGAGTGACGTAAATGTAAAACAGTAAAAGTATATAGTTGTTCACTGACTAGCTTCGAGTGTATTTATACAAGGTTGCGTTCAAAGTCATTTGAATATCCAGTTTAGCTCTTTGCTTTTATGTCCGTTACGGCTCTTGCACTTAATTATATTTAAGGATAACGAATTAAAGAGCAGTACGCTGAACAGAAAAACCTGATCACACTATCAGCATAGACGGTAGTGGGTTAATGTGAGCGTGCATAATGTCACGTGAATACGCAGTTACAATCATCACCGCTCAAGATTTTTTTTTTTTATGACGGATGATTTAAGATGGCGTTTCGCGTGCCTGACTGTCGAAGCACATCTACTACTACTAAAACTTATTACAGCACAAAAATGATCTATTTATATTAATTAAGCAAGTCTGAATTGAAAGCACCCCCTCTAGAGTCTAGGAAATCAATATATACGCCTAAATGCATACTTAGTTAATGCTGATCCTATATACTGCGTCGTGTAAAAAGAAGATGTTAATAGCAAAACCATCATTTGATAGCCTGATTTCGACTGAAACCTCGCGCATGCATGCGAGACATATTGACGTTCAGGCGGAAGAACCTAATTTTAAATATGTTCAACCTCGATCCAGGGAGGCAAAACATCCAGGTTATGTTTCTTGACATGTGCACACAGATACGTGAACGACGACCTCTCACACGCGAATTTAAGAAAGCTCACGGGAGGGTTGTGAACGCACACACCCCGAGCATTGATCGCCGATCCAACTGATGTTCCCGCCAAATGAATCTGCTGGGAGCCGCACCGCGGCGCCACTGTCTTGTCGAGGGGCAATATGCGGAGCCGCACCGCGGCGCCACTGTCTTGTCGAGGGCAGAGCCCTATGGTCGCCGGCTTCCCATTATCACTCCGCAGGCAATCAGATAGCAGCAAGAACGAATCAGGCAGGGAGAAGCATGGACATATAATAAGCCCTGCCGTTCTCACTGACAAAGTAAGAACGGCAGGGCGTGGCTTATTATCCTTCTCGCTGCCTGATTCGTTCTTCGGCGTTCATAATGAGTAACGCCGCTATCTGATTGGCTGCGGAGTGATAATGAAAAGCCTGCGACTAGAGGGACCTTACCTGCGACAAGACAGTGGCGCCGCGGTGCGGCTCCCAGCAGATTCATTTGGCGGGAACATCAGTTGGATCGACGCGCCCCCTTTAGGTGTCGCACGCTCCCACTGAATATATTCACGATACATGACATTCGGGTTATTGGTGTCCCAAAACCGACGCTTTCCAGTTCGTACGTTCCTTGTGGATTCGGAGGGCAATTTCCGCCATCTATGCATGTATACCGTAGAAATTTTTTTTTTTTTTTTTTTTTTTTTTTTAGAAAAAGATTTTTTTCGATTGCATGAAAGAAAGGAAACAGGGTGACCCAAAGTTCCGGTTGACAAGTTGTCGTTCAAGACGACCGAACGCTCCCACCTGCGTTGAATGGTCGCCGCAGGCGGGAACATGCATGGTGCACGCTAAGTGGAGCGCGGGCTGTGCGATGCTCAGGCAAGCGGCGTACGAACGCGCGCTTGGTTGGACAGGCATTAGTGGCGGTTAGTCGCAGCAGTCGGCGGTCGGCAGCAGCGACCTGGGCGGCTTCCAGTTAGCTTCCAGTGACAGTGGGACCGCCCTACTTCCGGTCCAAGCTGGGGTTCTTTTGTTGCGCCGATTGACAGAACTTGGCGGCCGAGCCGCCCCCGAAGATTTCCGTGCTCTTTTCTTTCCGTCTTGTACCGCAACTTTCCCCGAGTGACGGTCGAGTAAGCATCGCCACTGTTGCAGGGATATACAAGGCGAGCCCGCGTCTTTGGACTCCTGTGCACGCGGTGCCACGGAGCATACGGGTTTCACGGAGGAGGGCTGCCAAATTAAAGGGACAAAGAAGCGAAAGTTGTGAATTAACGAACATCATGTAAGGGTGTAAGTAGCTGGTAAAGGTTACACAAGGTGAGAGGTACCGACCGGGACTGAGGTTACTGAAGGGTCAACAAAAACGTTTACTATAGTTCGTTGCAACTCAAGAAGGTATACGGCGAGGGAAAGAAAGACCGGGGAGGAGGAAACAGACGGAACGCTGAAGAAGAGAGGGGGAAACCTCCTCCTCTCTCCAGCGTTCCGTCTGCTTCCTCCTCCTCGGCCTTCTTTTCCCTCGCCCTACCTTCTTGAGTTGCAACGGACCACCAGGAAACATGGAGCGGCGTAAACCTCATGAACTCGAGGCAAGAACAAAAGGTCACCTGTTCTGGCGCTGGCTCTTGCTGCTATGTCCATTACATCTATACACGTTTTCACCTCAAGAACCGCAGTAAAAAAAAGTGCGCCTCTTTGCGGAGCATTACTAATTTCCCAAAAGAATTAAGATATGTGTAGTTTAGAAATAAAGGAAACAGCGCGCAAACGACAAGGACGGGAGGAAAAGAAGTACACAGGACGAGCGCTCGTCCTGTGTACTTCTTTCCTCCCGTCCTTGTCGTTTGCGCGCTGTTTCCTTTATTTCTAAGCATGAACCAACTCGCCCACATCGCTACTCTGATATGTGTAGGTGCATTTTGGATTAGATATATGCATAGGGGTCTTCATTTTCGGGTAAAACCCGAATATTTACACCCCGGACATGTTTCTTGAAAATCGGATTAAACTCGATTTTCCCCCCGAACGCGGAAATTGAATCCCAGCATGTTCTGAGTTACTCTGCTCCGAAAATATTTTCTACAAGAATTGGTACAGACAGATGCGCTGGCTTCGGACCTCGGAAACAAACCTAGATTCTTTTGGATTCAGTGAACTGCAGTGACAAGAATCGAGCCTTCAAATGTTGACTTTATGTCCATTGTGCACTATCCTTTGCCCTTCTACCTTTTCCGTTTCAACCAACGAAAAAAAAAGAAAAAGAAAAGAAGACTGAGGATAAAGTACTAATTTCAAATGTACGTAAGCTGTATTGCTGAGAGAACATTCTCTCGAAAAACAAAGATGCTGCGCATGCAGAATATTACGTAAGCAACAAGGGTTTATGAAAATTGTAAAAACCCAAATGAGCTCTTTTCATATTTCAATGCTATCTTGTGTACAGTACTTTCTAACAAATAAAATCTGTATTCAAACCGATCAATTGTTAATTATACTTCAATATTTATAAATATAACCTGAAAATTACGAATTTCATATCATTTAAGTCAAGAAAAAAATGAAAGGCGTTTACAAATCTCTGTAATGCGAAATTAGAGCGCAGCTCTTGAGGTATTTTGATTTTGCGATATACCGTGCTACTGCTAAAGAATTTGAGGAAGAAATATCTATATGTACAAATATAGACCTCGTACTGCTGGTACACACATATATATATATATATATATATATATATATATATATATATATCCTCCTCCTCCGGTTGCGCCGACGGCGACGCCGACGCCGCGAAACACGGGAACGAGCGGGATAGGCAAACAGGCACAAGGAGGCTTTTTTTTTTTTTTTAGACTTTTTTTTTTTTTTTGCGTGGGGACAGAGATGCGTGCGTGGTGCACGACAGAGTTTTGGGGCTTTACATTTAACATAGCGCATTAAATATTGAATGAAGAATGCGCAACTTACTTTTTTAAAACATCATAGTTAAGCAAAAACCAACCTTCGAAAATACCAGTCACGCTATCAATACTGTGACCGACTGAAGAAGAATCTGCAATTACAGAAATGTGCTGGCAGATTCCAGGGAAATCACTGCAATTAAATGCAAAGGTGCAAGCGAGCTGGACAAGAATGACGAAAATAATCCCTGGAAAGGGGGATTGTGGTTTGTCTTTCGTGATGCTGTGTCTGATACAGTTGGGGTCTTGTCCGGTGTGCCCCAAGGCAGTGTGCTTGGTTCAACCCTCTTCAACGTGTTTACAATGATGTTGTGGTGCCACTACAGTGCAAGCCTCTGCTCTACGCAGACGACCTCACGCTCATCCATTCCATCTCCGACCCTATTCACAAGCAGCAGCTCCAGCACGACCTTGAGGCAGCATACGGCTGGTCCTGCGAGAATAGGCTACCCCTAAACGCTGACAGGTGCTCGGCCATGATGTTCTCCTATGCCCGACGTCCGCTGCTTCCCCCCCCCCCCCCCCCCCCCCCCCCCCCCCCCCCCCCTGACCTGTATCTCAACGGTGCTGCCCTCAGCTGGAAGCCAAGTGCGAAGCTGCTTGGTGTCACTCTGGACCCTCAGCTTCGCTTCTCTGCTCACATTGGGGAGGTGACTTCGAAAGCACGCCGACAGTTGGGTTTCTGTCTCCGTGTGTCTAAAGGGGCTGGATCCGAGACCTCGCGGCAGCTCTTCCCTGCACTCGTGCTCCCACAGCTGAACTACTGCAGTCCAACATGGAACCCGCACCAATTACACCTTGTGGCGGCGCTGGAAAGTGTGCAACGTCGAGCTTCCTACGCCATCCTGAAGAGGCAGACGCACTCCAACTTAGCCCGTTACCGGGACACGCGAACTGTTGATATGCTACAGGCCGTCGGGTGGCAGCCTCTAGGAGTCTAGGTCAACGACGAGCGGTGGCCTCTGTTAGACTGTTGGCTAACATTTTGAGAATTCAACCGGATGTGCTCCCTGGCGCTTTGCGTCAAAACCGGTCGGGCATCTTGCAGCCAGTGTTTGCCAGGATGGAGAGACACTGTCAGTCTTTCGCGGTGAGGGCCATTGCGCACTGGCGCTCACTGCCTACTCACCCAGTGCCCGCCCACGTCACGTGAAGAAATGGAACTTTTCCGTCGAGAGGTGGCCAGTCATCTCCGCCACTCGATGTCATAATCCTTGTTGTATATGTACAATCGGGGAGGGATGGTGTGCGGGCGGCCGGTCGACGGTTCTCGGGGCACTGCCGGCGCTGCGCTGGGGCTTGGAGCGCGGCGGGCTGGGGTCGGGCACATTCGAGTAGGATGTGTTTGGCCCTAACTCGGCGGGTCCCGGGCTTCGGCGTGGCGCTGGGGGCCGTTGGCCTGCTGTTCGCGTTTCTTTCCGTTTCCGACTGTGCATAGTGTTGTTGTTATTAGTGTTTATTGTTTACTTTAAATGTAACTATACATTTTTTTCCACCTCACAAAAGTAAATCGATATGCTGATCGCGGTACGCACATCAAACAGAGCGTGGACACGACAGTACTCTTTCAAATCTGGCGGCTACTCGCAGCGCCATTCGCATGAGCGCCGCCTGGAGAAATTATGTCACTCTAGAGCCACAGGACTGTCGTTAATTTGTAACTTTTTTTTTTTTTTTTTATGCAACTTTACCTGTAGTATGCGGTGAAAGTAGCACAACATGTGGGTATTATTTCGATTAGAGACAATTTCAGACAATCATGGAAAACGTTTGGAGGGTTTAAAGCTTGTTTTGAAGTCCTTATTGCAAGCAAAAAAAATGTAAAAAAAAATTGATGAAGTGGGTCTTGCAGGTAAATACGAATTTTTCACATAAAACAACGCGCGTGTCAGGCAGTTTTCGGATTTTTGTTATTTTCGCCAACACGTGCCGCGTCTGGCAACCACTGTTCTGGCGCTTTTTTGCGAGTTTTTGCGCGCTTTTTCTGGCTTGTGGGAAACAACTCCTCGTTGGCGGGGTAGGAAATGTTGAAGTGGCGGGAATGTTGAGGATATCGGCATACGATGGAAGCAAAGAAACAAACGCCATTGACACGCTTTTACAACGCGAGAAAACTTGGATCGGACGCTCTCGCCAAAGGGCTCGTGACACCGAAATCTGGGTGCAAGATCTCGGACGAGGTGAGCTCTGACGGCTTTGTTTCTCTGCCTTCAAAGCGTCGACGTCTCGATGGTTCTTCACTGAACAAAACACCTACCTCGTCCTTGGTGTACCGTGGCACTACGAGACAGATCGGTCATTGTCCTGTACGCAGACAGTTGAGGCTTCAGGATGCACTTAAAGGACATTCAAACTCGTCCGCAAACGCCTCTCCTACTCAGAAACTTCGAGATACCAGCGGAGAAACGTTTGGCAACTTCGTTGCGCCACAAGACTCACGGAATATAATGAAACTCATCGACCCCGATGCCTTGAGGAAGCTGACAACTTCTAGCCGCCTAAAGGAAGTTCAGGCTCAACTGAAGACTATCGACCAAGCTCGGGCGGGCCTAACCGAGGCCAAACTGAAGTCCACTGCAAAGGGAGCCGGGGTCAAAACCGTCGAGGAGGAACAGCCTGCCTATGAGCGCTATCATCATTTGACTGAGCCCTGCACGCCAAGCCTAACCCTCCCTTTCAGCTACAAGCAGTTGGTAGAACAGTTTCGTTGTTGCGATACCATTGTCTGCATGATGTTTAACCGTAAAGAAGTATGCACTTTCGACAAGCTCAAGTCGTCTGTCGAGGTCATGTCCAAGAAGCGCTTCAGCAAGGATGTCCTGGGACAGATAAAGACCATCTACCCCGAGTCATACCTTCTGACCCAAGAGAAACTGTCTCGGCCTGGTGTCACCAGCAAGACCTATCAACTCGTAATAACGCCCGAATTTTCCACCAAGCTAAACACCGACGATGCCCCTGGGACAATGAGTGCCGCCTGCCTTCTCCAACGTAGGAACCACTTCCACTCCCTTCTGTTGTCGCGAGTAAAGCAGCACCACAGCGAGTATCTCGCCACTCTGGATCCACCCGTGGGCATCCCAGCGGAGGACATCATGCGTTGGCATCCAAGATTTCCCCTAGACAGCATTGCAGCCATTCAGGCAGCTCCACTGCCCGAGTCGCCTCTGGAAATGAAATGCTCTTCGGCACAAGACATTCTGAACAGGGTGAAGGGAAAACTGAACAAACGCATTGAGTGTGCTCTTGAAAGCCTCGTGCAAAAGCAAGGAACTGTCGTCGCTGCCACGCCACTTTCTTCAGTCAACAGAGGTGACCGCGAGTGTTTAAAGGGAGTCTCTCAGGACTTGCTTGCCCGCATCAGAGAGCGCGAGTCATTCAAGCTCGTCCAAAAGATGACCCTGCGGCCAGAGCATGAGAAGGAGCGAACTGAACTATTGAACCTTCGCGAATTCATCCGAATTACGCGTTCGCTTTTTCTGGCTGAACAGAAGGCAGCCATTCCGAGAGATGAGCTCGTGTGCAAGGTGAAGGAGAGCTTCTCGTGTGTGCTTGCTGTTGACGAAGTGGAAGCCTTAGTGCAGCTGGCATCGAGAGTTCTGCCAGATTGGTTCAAAGTCCTTTCGATTAAGCGGGGAGTGTTTGTGAAGATTGTGAAGGAGAAGGATGCCAATGAACTGGTGGCTAGGATCACTAGCAAGCTGCAGGAATAGGGTTTGGTTTTAATCTTGATTTGTGGGAGTCTTTTAGTAGGCATTTGCCATTATTTTAAGTATGGAAGACGTTGCTCTTTGGTAAAGGTTTTTAACTTCTGGGTCTGACTATTTTTTTGATCAACTGTCATCTTTTTTTTTAAATTATTATCAGACTACTATTTTGGGTGCCACTTAGTTGCCTTTTCTTTTAATATGTATGGGGTGTCTGAAAGTGTTTCCAACTTAAAATTTCAGGAAAGAAATAGAGGAAGGCATAATTTGCATTTCTTTGCGGGATCGCTTTCAGTGGCGATGGAGTCTTGTTAAAATTCCAAATCTCAAATTCCTCAAGAAACAAGTAATTGGGCACATTGTTGTGGCTGGTGCATATGTGTACATGACTGATGAGTTGTCGTCCTGTCATAGAAAACATTTTTTTTCATCTTTGGGTTTGGCAGTCTAGCAAAATAATTGTGCTGTGGCTTGTCAAAAGTTTGTTTTCATTCATGTAACCTTCAGTTGGAAACTTATTTTTCTGATGACCCCTATTTGGTCTGTGTAAGATGTCTGTTTACATAACGTTTTTAGGCTTCAAGGTCGCCTGTTCTGCCAAAAACTTTTAATGCCTTTTCGAAAAAAAAAAAAAAAAAAAGCATAATGAATTGGAGGGTTTTACTCATGATATGCTAAACTATATGTCCTTTTGGGGCTGCTCTCTATGCTTGTGTAGATTCTAGTGTCTACTTTTCGGCTGCTGCTCTTCTATCAGTTACATGCTGAAGTGAGATTTGTTTCACTTCCTCTTGATTCTCCCATTTTCTTAATTTCTTGACCGTACTTTCTGGTTGCACATTGTGTGTCAAAACAAAATTGGGACAGTGTTGGGAGTTACATTTCTGCATCTGCAAAGCACTAGTAGTGCAGCTTTCCCATTAGTGCGTGCTTTTGTAACGAGAATTTTAATTGTAATGTTTATTCTGGAAGGACAGTTTACTTGTAAATGTGTACACAACCTTATGTGACTGCTGTACTGTTTAGAAAGTGTATCACGTTGAGAAAATTTGTGAAAGAACACATTCAATATATGCATGTTGTGTGTAAATCATTGCAAGAGGTCACATTCATGTCTTCTGCTTTTCTGGCTCCCTAATTTTAACATTAATTATTCTCGGGGGTGACAAATGTGCTCAGGTTTGATGGTATTCGTATCAATGGAATACAACCGGAATTTATAAGTAAGAAATAAGTGTTTGTAGAGGGCAATTGTATGGCGGTGTAGGCAAATAAATTTCAAGTTTTGAGAAAAAAGAAAAGAGAAGCAAAAACATTGCAGTTTTTATTGGTTTTTAATAATAAAAAGAAAAGCAGCGAAGTAAAACACATTGCGAAAACAAAATCTTCCAGTAAGCCAGTCTGCAGCGTCCATAGGTGTGCGTCAAAGACGGCGAAGTATCTCCGTCGATTTGATTTTCGTTCCGCGTGATAAAAAACGAGCAGCCGTGCTGCCACTCGCCGGCTGTTCACATAGAAAGTGGGACTGCCTCCATAATGAAAATATGCGCTACATAATGAAATGCGCAAAAACAAGATGGCCGCGAATAGCTGAAAAGCGCTTCCAGTTACTGGCAACAGTGAAGTAAACAAATGGAGGGTTTTGACGTTTTAACGCAAGAACTTGATCGGGATTTAATGCACGATTTCACGTTTCCACTGGACAAATCATAAGGGAAACATGAGGCGTTGTTAATCAGACCCAGTTTCTGAGGGCATCTGACTCGCGAGGCCCACAGGACAACAATCGAAGCAAGGTAAGCTTTTTTACACTAAACGAAGCCCATATTTTATCTCAGTCTCCACTTTTATCGAGGCCATTAAGGAGCATGATGTTTACAGCGCCGCCAAGAAATAGTAGCAACAACTTGCTTCCACGAGTCTGAGCGGTTTTTGCCAGTGCACACTGCCGCTGTGGTCGGGGTCCCGGTTTTAGGGCTTCGTTGGCTTCGTCGCACAAAGATGAAAACATGGCGTCCGTATTAACGATGTTGTTTCTTATAAGAGGACTTGGTGACATTAACAACCGTCCTCAGAGGCTCAATTCAAACGTTTTGCTCCGCCACTTTACTCATTTCGTATTTCGAAGGCGACCGTCTCAAGTGCCGTGGCGTTCGCGAAAGTGGAGAAAGCTCTGGCGGGGGTAAAAGGCCGGTGAAACTGAACATGATTATCGCGCGGTGTTACTTATTGTTCGCCGCCGTGGGGAGAGCTTTGGCGCGCTTAAAAAGCGCTCACGCTGTCTTGTTTCGGTGGGTGGAGAAGTGGAGAAGCCGTTTCGACACGCCGAAAGACACTGAGCTCGGCACGATGCAAATGCAATACATCGAGCTAACCTCTGAACCCGCGCGATGCGCGCAATTTTCGGACGGCTGTTTTGTCGCTGTTACTCCAATATCGAACGTTTGTTTAGCTGAGCGCGCTTCTCAGCATCAAAACATAACCGCTCGGGGCGAAATGCTTATGATTCTGTGAAATTTATTTCGCAGCCATGGATTCCAACCTGGTGTTGGGGTTGCATCAGGGTGAGTCATCGCATCTCCTCCGATCTACGTCCTCTTGTCTTTTCCGAAACCGCTGTTGCATGCGCGTGTCAATTTATTTCGTCCGATTTGGCCCTCCCAGTCGCATGCATACAACGTCACAGCACCAAAGCTGCACTTAACCGCGCGTGCGGCGCGATTTCGTTATTCAAATGACCCGTTGTCTCGCACAGGCATGGGCTGCAGCAGCATGGACGGAAGTGATGTGAGGGGCCTCCATCCGTCAAGTGCGACCAGTCACATGGGTAATTCACACTTACAGGGCGTTCACTGGCTGCCTTAAAGCATTTCTCGTGGTGCTTCACAAATAAAACTGCTTCACTCATCTAAAACATCGTGGTCACCTATCGAAGAAAACTTGAAAAAGGAACGCTTGAAAAATGAATGACTCTTTTTTTTTCTCCAGCCGTCCTCTTTTGCTGTATTGGCACACGTGTTGTTATCAAGAGCTGCTGATCCGATTCGTTTTTGTTGAGTGGAGCTCTGTTCTGCCAGTTCATAAAAAATGATAAGGTGCTATCGGCATTGATAAATTATGTCGTCCAACGGCACTTTTCTCAGGCTGCATGGTTCTCCAAGCAGCATGTCAGTGCTATTTGCATCCCTTTTGCATGGTGTGCAGGTCACTTTTAACAGCAAGTGCACAATAGCGAGGCTTACATTACAAGTGCGCACCGACGATAGCTCGCCAGTGGAATTGCAGTCGCGCCATGGAGTGAGTCCGGCCTGTTTTCTGCTGTTATTTTGAACCTATTGTGTTACATATGCTCAGTTAACGTCGTCTCTTCTTCTGAGGCATGGTCGATGACCTGCTCTTGCAAAGTAGAGCCTCTCGGACCTACTGGCTGACAATTCTTTCATTTATTGCTTTGGTGCTTGACTCTGTGTGTAGATGGGGTGAAAGACACCGACGTAGGGAACATTTGGGAGTTTCCGCTGCTGAGCGGGTGTAGGCAGCTGTGCAGCACCTGTTGAGGAGCTCCAGCTTAAGGCTGGGGATGCTTGAAGAGTGCCAGTTCAGGAGCTGCTTCACACTAGTTGAATATCGTAAGAAGTTTGACGACATGCTAAGGCATGCATTTATACTCGCTGTCAGCACGAATAAACTTCAGTTGTAAGTCAGCGCCTTGTTCGTCTACCTTCTTGTTCTTTTCCGTGTCCTTGCGCTGTTTTAATCTTTAATCATGAAATACCAACTAGCCCAAACTTCTACTTTAGTTACTTTTTGCATTTTCACTTTCCTTTGTTCTGAAAAGCTGCATTTTTTTCGTCCACATTTGTATTTTTTAATTAAAATTACGTAATTTCTTTTATTTCTTTTTCCACAGTCACATGACACAGGTGTTATGCTGTATGCTTTCTTGATAAAACTGGCCATTTTCATTACCGTTTCCGTACAATGGTTTTCTCTGTGTGATGCAGTGTTTATTTGATGTGCTTTTATATAACTTTTCGAAGGATTAATTTATAAACTTGAAACTTTGCACGGCGTCCTCTTTCACAGCTACGAATATTCTCCACAAATTTCATACAAATGAGACTAACGGTTAAAAAGCCTTTTGGAGTGGCGTCTACCCTTATACTTCTCAGTCTCAAAGAGGCCTTCATTTTATGGTGTACACTCCCACTGGCATATAACTGCATTTATATTATGTTGATATATTTTATTCAGAGAAGACCAAGACTTGCGCTGATTACTAAAAATAATGATGTGCACTCCTCTCATTTCCCATCTGACGTAATGCGGCATGCTTGCAGGCATGAGTTGCAGCAGTATGTCTCCGGGTGATGTTAGAGGCATGCACCAGACGAATCAGCACGCCAATCCGACAACTGCGCTCGGTAAGTTGGTGCAAGGTCCACCTTGGGATCCAGATATTGCTAAAATTGCATTCTCTCATTATATTGCTAGGCATTGGCTGTAGCCCCATGGGGAGTAGCGACATTCGAACATTGCATCCTGCCATCGACTCTGACAGGGGTGAGTGTGAGTGATCAAAGTTTTTTTTTTGCACTTCCTTCATTTTTTTTTTAAATCTTTGTCAATGTGCTTGAGTAAGGGATGCTATTCCTTTGGCAACACTACCATACCAGGGCCATATTTAGTAAATGAATTGAACCATGCTATAATTTTCCTATAACACTTCTGTCTCTTAGCCCTTTAAAGGTCATCTCCATCCAGTTTTTAATGTCACGGTAACGACTGTTCTTAGCACAGTTAGCATCCCTAAGTTAGAGGGTGTAAATACTTTTTTTTTTTTTCAATTATTATTTTAATATGTTAAGGTGTTCTCGGTTTAAATCAGTAAAACTGATAAACATATGCTTAAAGGAGCTGTGCAACAATTTCAGGGCTTTGCTTAAATAATTGTGGAAGTTGATGCCTGACACTTCTGAAGTGAACTACAGAAAACAGATTTTTCCTGGATACCCTAGTTTTTATTAAAAAAAAAAAAAATGAAAAAGATCCAGGTTTTTGCCACCTCTCAACTCGTACATCGTCTTCCGGATCATGTGCGCAGTGACGCCGATGGGGTAGGCACGAGGTTCCGGTAAAGTTCTTTCTCTATAGCCATCAGTGAGCAGCGAGAACTTATCCGCTCGCGACCGCGTGACCACGTTCTGGCGGGCGCAGCGCGAACAATATGGTGAAAGGAGGAAAGTCTCATCCAGGTCCGGCCATACCTGTCCGGCCCTGTCCCCCTCCCCCTCGGGCTTCTGGCAGCTGTTCGCGGTAGCAGATAGAGCCGACGGTTTTGTGGACCTAGGATAGATGGCGCCTCTAAAACTTGTATAATAAAAGTTTTGTCGATGATACCAGGTTTTTGATGCATTTATATTTATGTTGGAACGACAAGATTTATAGAAAAGTTACCTTTTATCGAGCAGGTATTCACACAACTTGCTGTCTTTCTACAAGAACCCCATTGACGTCATGCCGCGTGGTTCTCATGGCCGCAGCTCGCGGCTGCAGGTCGGGGAATATTATAATTTTTGCGTCGCTGTTACGCGGCGGAATCACAGCATTTCGATGAAAGGAGGTTTGTTTTCTGTCATTTGTGACAAGGTGAACAATGTCAAAAGTAGAAGATGCCAATTATTTTAATGTTAAAATCGTTGCACAGCTCCTTTAAAGGGCCCATGAAATGAATTTTGAGCTGGGATAAATGAATTTAGATTTGGATCTTACTAATAGCATATCGTTTAGTGGGCAAAAAAAAAAAGAAAAAAAGTAGAAAGTAGTCATGTGCGAGTAGTGGATTTTGAGTTCGAAGCGAATTCGAAGTGAATAGTGGTTTTGGCTGAATATCTTCAATTCGAATATCGAATAGTTTTTCCATGCCTTTCACTGCCATTGCATCATGCTTAGACGAAAACCCAGCTAAACTCGTGAAGGTTATTCCACATTGTTCATTTATAAGCTAAGTTAAATCTATCTATATTAATGAACTGTTACCTCAGAAGGTCTGATGTCTTGGGATGGCAAGTAAATGACGGATTTGACATAAAATGAATCCTATAGAGATGGCCAACTATGCCCAATTGAGGGAATTTACAAATCTTGCTATATAAAATATTCTTTCTTTAATCTCGAGTTAAAAAAGAAAGAATTGCACATGATGAACACAGGTTGTAAGGGCATCTCTCCTAACATATACTCTTGCATAACAGTCAGTTTAATTTTGAAACTTTTTACTACAATGTAGATATACACATTCACAAAGTTTCCATTTATTTTCAAATACAGCCAGCACGCGTGTACCATCCTGCCTTGAATGTATGCTTTTCTTCCAAGCATGCAATTGCGATATTCATACCTTCTTAACTGTTTATTAGCGGCGGGTTACCCCGTTGAGTGTGCTTCTTACCGAACACCGATGTAATGCAGAGAAGCAACACCCGCGGAACTCTCTTCTGCAGGTATTGCTTCTCCGCAGTGCACCGGTGCTCGGGAAGAAGCGCACTCAACGGGGCTAACCTGCTGCAATCAACACTTCGAAAAACGTGAATAGTGCAGTTCCTCTCGAATCGAATTGCGTAATATTCGAAGCAACTATACGAAATTTCGAATATTCGCACAACCCTAGTAGAAAGTCAAAAACCTGATTTTTGGTATGCAAATTTGGAAACACAGCGGACTATTTCGTATCTCCTTCCCTTCGAAAGCTCTCTGCCTTTTCACTGTGATACATCCGCAGTACCCAAGACGCATCACCCAGCCCAAACACACGTCACACGACACTGGACCTGATTTATTTCCTTCACCCCTAAGCTGACAGTACGGTGGAAGCTATGCGCTTTCCGGACGAATCAACCGCCTTTCTTTCATCACCTGACCTCATTCTCTGCTCGTGGGTATGCGCGAGGGAGCGTGATTACGTGGAAAAAGTGTGGCTGGCCCAACGTGCACGTAGCTTCCACAGCGCTTTCAGCTTTGGGGTGAACGGAGTGGGGAAGGCAACTTTTGTCTGAGTTTTGAGCGGCAGGCTAATCTTTTAGGAGGAGAATGGCGGTGTCCAGGTACACAAACAAGGGTCCGAGCAAGAGGGGAGTCTTTCCTTTTCGTCTTCTTTAACTGTTTGGTACAATGCGCGATTTGAGAGTTGAGGAGGAGAGCTAAGAAGGAAAAAGTTGAAAAATAGTTTTATGACCCCTTTAAGTAATTTTCATAATTATGTTTTAATAGAAAAGGTTATAGAGCAGTGTATCACAGCTGATGGGCATATTGGGGCGGGGGGGTTTGTTTTCGTGCAATTCTGTGCCACATTTTCTTGGGGAGCAAAGAATCTTTCGAGGAATACATTTTTGTTCTCTGTTGTGATTGGGCTTTATGTGCCAAGTTCACTATCCTTTGGAGGTAAGGTTTGGATTGTTTTCATTGCCCAAAGTGTCCCACAACTTCTCAATGTATGAGGGCATTTTGAAGGTATCTGTCGGAGCCGTTCAAGCATTGCAACGAGAGTTACCCTGAATACATGAAGTATGCGGTGCTTCATTCATTAATTTGTGTTAAAAAGTTTGAGAATGCCACTCCTCAACACGAATGAATTGATGAAGCACTGCAAACTTGATGCACTGTAAACGAAACATAGTATGTATGTCTTTTGGCGCCCACATTTCACTGATTGGCCAACTTTAGACATTGCAGTACTTCACCTCGACAGCTTGTCAGTTTCAGGTGTAAATGCACGGCTACCTGTATGGAATGGGAGTGTCCGGCGACTATGGCTAATGTTAAGAAGGCGCTTCTGAAACTGGCAGTTATAAACAGAAAAGAGTGTGCATTTATAGGTAGAAACCTGAAAAACTACATATGTTTTTATTACAATCACATAAGATGATTGTGATCTAGGTGACCGGCAAAATTCAAGGTTCCTTTCATGTTAGGGGTTACGTTAATGCTGGGTAGAGCTTGTTGACATCTGTCTCATCTGTACTTGTCTATGCGTGTTTCGGCATAATTGTAATGTTTTACTCGCTACCATGACAAATAAAATGCTATTTTATGAACATACCGTAATGTCCCGAGAGGTAGCCCACTTAAAATCGAAGGCAATGGGGGCGAAAATTAAAAGTAAGCTAACTTTTGGTGTGTGATTAAAAAAATTTGAATAAATGCTAGTTTAAGATTTGGCGGCCTGTGAAATTGCAGCCAGGGGTGATGAAGCAAAGATGACTGTCCTTTGAAGTCAGCTTTTCTCTCGCCGTAACTAAATAACACCATTTCTGCCGAGGTATCCATTGGCCAGGCCACTGTAATTACTGGAAGTGGGATATCTTACGGTGCTTTTGAAAATCTAGAAAATCATGCCGAAAATAGGGGTAGGTTATCTTTCAGGGGTGCCTCATCTCTCTGGATATTATGGTACTTCAAAGGGATTCTTCAACGAAATTTGAAATATATCTGCAGGTTCAAAAATAGGTTGAATATGATCCACAATATCCGTAAATGACAATCGCACGTTTGTATTTTGAGCTCGGTGGCTGTATGTTTCGTTATAAACGGCAAATCTGGCAAGCGCTCTGAGAGCAGCCAGCGGAGAGCACAAGACATCAGCCGCAATTGTGACGTAGTTCGTCTTGGGACGAGCAAAGCTGCGGCAAGGCTGACGTCGAGAGGATGTCATAGTCGTTCCAGCCACCAATGCGGCTGCTTTTGTACGAATTTTGAGTAACGGGTCAATCTTCTATAATCTTGTAGAGAGACAATAGTGACTTCTGGGACTCACAAAATAGATTCTCGGGGAGAGGGCTGTTCCTCCTTCCCCTCTTCTCTCATCGTGGCCGGAGGCGAGACAGTTACCGTCACAACCTGTTAAGGTTCCTAGACGGGCATTATAAACGAGGCGTTAGCGACATCCACCAGGTGCTCTTTGCTGATCGTTTAATTCGTTTAATATTCCTTTTCGTGTCTTTTTCAACAAGAGATTGGTGTGTCCGATGTGATACTGGTCCTTTGAACGCATATAGACCAAAAAATAAGCGCCGAAATTTCGTTGTAGTATCTCTTTAAACGACTTTGTTTTCGCAGGCTCAATATTTTGCATATTTGGCGACGGGCGAGTTTTGGGAACATTTCATGCATGCAAAATTTTGCAATTAAAAGTGGTTGGATGTGTATTCATTATCATTGGGTAATATTTTCACGTGATCTATATTTTTGCGACCTGCTTCAAGCCACAAAATTCACAAAAATTGGGTTTTCACGAAAATTAAGTCGTTTACGTTACCTTGTTAGATTTTAGGCCTAATCACATAGTTTTCGGCTTGTCACCCTTTCATATGGCAATTGCAAACTCCCCATGACATCAAATTGCTAAACATAGCCATTTGTTAATGTTCACCCATCACTCACAAAAAGATGAGCAAACGAAATACCATATGCAGTCGTGGGTTGGATGAAGGTGCAGCCCATATCACTGAAAAGAAACCAGTAAACTTTAGTAAACCTAAGTATTCACTAAAAAGTAATATTTTTCGCCCACAATGTGCGAAAAACGAAAGCGATAGCTGTAGCACGGTCGTGCAATACGGGTGGAATGGTGCCGTCATGCACCTGAGGACGGAGATGCGACGTGGTTAATGTCGGGGATGCCATTGACAACCGCCACCAGTGATCCGTGAAGTGGATAAGCGCGCTGGAAGTTTCTAAAACCATCCAACATTACACGTAGCAACTGGATACTGCCAAAGTGGGATTTCGCATAACGGGAGTAATGTTGGAAAGCAAGTCTTTCAAGCAGACGACACAACGAATCCCCCTTTGTTGTGCAATTCTTGGCAGGATGCCAGGGCTGCCCTCTTCGCTCTCTGCGCGCGGCACGGCATACGGGAAGTCTCGACTTCCCTCTCCTCGCGGCAAGAGGGAAGAGAAAAAGGGTTTTTCCATTTTCCCCACGTGCGCCGTGACAACAAGCGACGAGGACGTAATCTCTGCAAAGTGTCGCCCATAAACCTATCAATAAAAAAAAAAAATTCTTACTAGTAGATAAAAACTGAAAAAAGTACACCGAATTTGTAAAATATAAGAACTGCAAACACCAAACCCTAGTTATTGTGTATAGTTATAGTCACTGACATAATAAAAGTGGCAGGCGGGGTCTTTTCGTTGTCCATTTACTTTGAGGAAGGCTACATTTAAGAAATCGTTAACCGGATTCTTGAAGCATCCAACTGAAGCTTGTTTGGAGTCTGTGGAGGGCAATGTTGCTTTCTTTACTTTTTGCAGGCATGGGAGGAAGTAACCTTGTAGGCACAGATATACGATCAATGCGCTCGAGTATGGACTGCGATAGAGGTAAGCATCACCTTTGCGTGCTCTTTCCCAAGTGCTCTGCTCCTGGTTTTCAGCTCTTTCATAAGGTACCTCTTGCAGGCTGATTACCAGGTTTCACTCTAGACCTTTAGCTCTAGGTGTTTTGAAGAAGGATGTCGTGGTAACTGCTCTAAGTAAAGTCTCCAATTTTTTGCGGCTCGATCCCTTTGAAGGATCATTCCTATTTATGCAGTTTGTTTATTGACAATACTTGCTTCTTCATTCTTTCAAGCATTGTGGCATACCTTTATAGGAGACATCACTCCGTTACTTTTCTTGTGTGCCTGTTAGTTGTATTGACAGAATATTATACATTGAGGTGTTCTTGAAGACAACCATGCGTTTTGGTTTAACATCTGTACTGAAACCGGTCACCCCCATCCCGGTGATAGCCTTGCCAGAAGGGCAAACTAAAATTGCTACTCACAAAATGCCCATGAAAAGGGTATTACGGTAGTCTGGTTCATGGTGTTTTCAGTTTTGTACAAGTTTTCTTTCTGGGGAAACAAGGCATGCACCAGATAGCAAAAGCCAGAATCTGGTGGTTTCTTTCGGACCAAAGGAGATCAGTTGCAAGTTCTTTTCATTGGTATATAATGCTCTTTTGGAAATAGTGTTAGCATAATTTACTCCTTAATAGATAAAGAAAAGATGCTTTATTTCATACTTTGTTCTTTTGCACAATATTTAATTGATTAATGTTTTGTGCTATCTTTTTACAGTTTGAAGTGATTGTCCTTATTTTTGTTTGAATAAAGTTTGAGAACCTTTAGGAAACCAGAACCAAACACATCCTCTTCACTGGAATGCTGGCAGTTCAGGTTATTCCAACACTCATCTTTTTCAGGATTGGGAGGCAACAGCTTGTCTACCAGTGGAGGAATGCACTCTTCCATGGAGCATAACAAAGGTGGCACAGAGTTTTCTTCCTCATTGTGGGTTTACTCTAGGTTTAATGGTCAGTATTTACATTCACTGTTACTGGCCAAATTGGTTGCTGCAAAGGTATCACACGAAGTTGCTCTATATTCACAGAGTATCTTACTCCCAAATATCTACTCACAGATGCGTGATGACGCAACTACGGAACTGGTGTTCGATGGTTGTAGCACATGCTCTACATGTCTCGGCATACATCAGTGTGAGAAAGTTAGGAAAATGCTCATGAAGCCTGGAAAGATGACAAGGAATTACTGTTTACAGCTGATAGGAGATTACATTTCGAGACAAGGTACAACAAACAACCTCACATTCATGGCTACAGTGTGTTACATCAGCTATGCTTTGTCCCAGCCATGTGAATAATATATGCATCGATAGACCGATCCCAGCAAGCTTTTGGTGCATGCGTGGGGCAGCCATAACTTTAGTTCAGAGGGGGCAGGCAGGAGTTCACGAGACGGCTCATGCCGTTCCGTGCTCTACATGCGTGGAGCTGCAGCGAGGTTGTCGCACGCACAGAAAGACTGAAGTTCTCTCGATGTATTGCGGCAGCGGTGGCGTAGTCAAACTGGCGGGCGAGATCGGTCTGTTGAACACTGAACTGTAGAATGAAAGCGACCAGTTTGGTTTCATTTGACAGACATGCTCTACTATGTAGCATGGTATGAGGCAGTCATGGGCACGTTACCAGTGAAAAGTAACAGTGTTACAGTTACAGTTACGTTGAAAAATTAACTCTGTTACAGTTACAGTTACCGGTTTCGAAGAGTAACGTGTTACAGTTAAAGTTACTGCAAAAACAGTAACGCCGTTGCTTTCTCGTTACAGTACAAAAATTGGACACAATAAATCACAAACCAAGAGAATATTATTTTATTTGTTGCAATATAGTGAGAAAAAAAGTAAACTAAGAAATTAGAAAAAATTAAACCCGAAGGGTTTAAATTTTTCGTCATTCACCGTTTTAGCATTTTGATGTGCATAATTTATTTGCAATAATGGTTGTAAATTAGAATCAAATGTTTTTTTTTCAAAATAGTCTTCAGCCCGCGTCGGTGAACGTTTTCATTTATTCTTTACTCCGAAACGAATGAGGAGTTGAGGACACAGATGGTCAGATAATTACCTTATGGGATATACTCGGAAGCAGGCCTTAACATAGCAGGTCAAACAGCTTCGAAAGAATATAGGGGGAAAAACGTCAAAGTGAGGCATTCTGGTGCTCTACGAGTGTACGATAACCACCGCGGCGTCTGTGTCCGAAACGCCAACTGTTGAAGACCAGTTCGCATACACGCATCAAAACTCTCACTTAAGACACATGTTTTTCGGGAAATCGCTTCAGCTGGAGCGCTGCATAGGTTCCACATGTCCTTCCATTGGGGTGTTTCGTGATGCTATCTATAAAAAAAGGCAATTACACTCGAGTTTGCCTTCGTGTTTACTCGAGCGGCTTTGAAGAGAATGAATAAGTTAAGCAATTGCGCCGGCTTTCTACACGTTATGGGGACAGCTTCTTTGAAAACTAATAGGGAAGAGGAAACGCCGACCGGCTGGGTCTAGAAACGACAGCACGGACATATCTGACGAAGGGGACGGGAGAGGGGGAAGGGAGAGTGGTGAGGGGGGTGCAGACACAGCCCAGACAGAATACTCGGAGACATGTCGCACAACCACCGACACCCGCAGATGGTCCCCACAAGAGAAGAGTGAACCAAAGTCGGTGAAACAGACAGATTCCTTGCCGCCCCTACCACTGCGGGCGCCGCTTCCTTTATCTCCCGGTTTCGTGCTGACTTGTCCGTCGTCCATTCTCGGTCGTGGGCTAAACCAGGCAATTTTTTGTTTGTTTAATGTGTGGCCATGCTTCTTGTTTCATTGTCCAGCGAGGAGCTTCACAAAAATACTTCAAGCTGGCAATTTCACCATGTCCGCGGCAATGGGTTCTAATTTATATAGTTAAAAAAAAGTAACTAACGGCCTAAACAGTTACAGTTACTCAATAAAATAGTAACATGTTACAGTTACAAGTTACCAGCTCTAAAGAGTAACGCGTTACAGGTACAAGTTACTAAAAAAAGTAACTAATTACCGGTAACACGTTACTTGTAACTATACTCGCGGTCAACTTTCTGTGGCAATCCGAAGAGAGGAGGAAAGCGCGTGTACGACGGTTGGTGCACCCTCTCCCCTAGCATTGACTGCATTGCCACAGAAAGTTGATTGCGAGTATAGTTACTGCCCAAGACTGGTATGAGGTCACTCTGGGGAAGTCACTAACTGTGGTCTAGCTCAGCCTCTGTCATTGACATAAAGGCTCTTCACTCTCATTGCTTCTAGCTCTGCACATCAATGCTTCTAGCTCTGTTGTCCACAGTTGTAAACATTAGTAACTTTGGGCTTTTGCAAGAAATTTTTTTTCTCCCAGACAGTTGCAAGTGCCGCCTACATTTACTCGGGCATTCCTTGTCCCCCACCAAAACAATAAGCACTCAAGAGAAAACAAGCACAAAAAACAATCTGAGATAGTGGGATGCAGAAAGATAAGGAATTTTTTTTTATTTGCTGCTTTTTTAGTAGAACCTCATTGATAACATTTTTCTGGGGACCGTGGTTAAAAAACGCAATACAGGAAATTGTTAGAAACATTCAATGACTTGCTTTTTGGAGGAGGAGGAGGAGGGAGGGAGGGAGGGAGGGACTATAGATAAGATGGGAAGCCATACTCGGCATTTATTTCACATGTACTTAGAGAACTACCATATATAGTCAAATAGACGGTGACCTTTTTGTCTTTTCCTTTTCTAGGAACTGTACTTTGATTTTAGAGGTCAATCTATAGTTGTGATTAAAGATTGTCAACCTATATATGGCTTGCACATGACGTCACCGAAAGAGCGTTCCGATGGCCACCGGAGAGGAGGTAAAGAAGGAGCTCCCCTCTTACCAGGACCCTCTTTTGTGTGTCCCAGATTCGCCCAGTCGTTGCTAGATTAACCCTTCACTCAAAATAGAAGATAAACCCTTCACTCAAAATTATTACAAGAACAGATTCCCTCTCTCTCGCTTTCATAATGGTCAAAAGTATGCGATGCATCATCAGTGCAAGCCATGTATAAGAATGAGCAAAATTTCAGAGCCCATCAAGCTAATCCAGGTGCTTTCCTGTGGCTGCTGCTGCTTCTAGCACACCGGTGCAAAGCGGTGAAGCTTGACACACACATACCCCAAGCAGTGCTTGGTTAAGGGGTGTCCAAACAGGATACTTCAGGACGCATGAAGCACCACTTCTCCGCCGTATGAAGGGAAAGTCGGAGTCCGGCAGTCCGTCTTCTGTTTGGACATCTACCAGGCAAACATCACAGCTTTCCTCCTCGCCTGCTCTGCTTTTCTGTGACGTTGGTGCTCGTCAGACTTGACGTTGCGCAATCTGCAGCGCTATGCCTTTCCATTTGTTCTGCTGCACCTCGCCCTTTTATCCTTCCCTTTCCCGTTTTCGGGATTAGACTTGAAGAGCAGCAGAGGCCTTGAGCGATTGACTGACAGCTGTTAGAGGCGAGGTTTGAGCCGCACGTCCGGAGGCTTCCTTGCCCTCAGCGACATCCATTCCCCGATGTGAAGAACCCAAGGGTTCAGTGGAGGTGGGAGACTTGGTAACGTAACGAACGGTTTAATTACATGGTTGCAATACAGTTGTCGAAATCGGAGAGAACATCGGAGCAGCGTCTTGCTCCGCCTTATATGGGGTCCGTTTTTCCCTCACTCCCCACCAGGGTAGCAAAACTGCAGCCAATGAAGACGCAGCAAAAGTTTGCGCGCAGTTAGGCCACGCCTCTCTGCCTTTACTGAGCGCACCAACACACAAACACACGTCCCGCTGACGTCACGGACGCGTCGACACTCATTTCCGCACGCGCACATGCCCAGACAGTCGGGCGAGTTTGTCGTGACGGTCTTTTTTGTTTGGGGGAAATCCTCTCATTTCCCCCACCGGGAGAAGCGTTGAGCTGTCCTCATTTCCGCTGCGTCGAAACACGGAAACCATATCTCTTGGGGTGGGCTGGAAAGTAGGTCACGCCTGATCCTCTTCGAATGGAGTCGTCTTTGTCTCCGAAGACGACCTTGGAGCCTGACAACAAAGCAGCTCGTCCAGGATTCTTCGCCCGCGCCCAAGGGTGTGGCTGGAGGCGAAGATACTTTCCCCCCCTTTTGTGGATGACCGGGTCGTTTCCGCTCCCAATACTCAGATTTGCGAGCTCTCCTTGAACTCGCCAAACCCGGAAGAAGGTCACCGAAGGTTCCATTCTTAAAACAGCCAACAGAGAGTGTGATGTCCGGACCTACGTGATGAGCATGCTCTAGGCCTCTGTGAAGGAGAGAAGCGGACGTTGGCGGAGGGAAGCTTTCCCCCCGGGAAAAAGCACCGACGGAAGCAGACCGCCGCAAGTCATATAGCGAAGTTGTATGGCTTCACACATTCTGAAGTCTCCTGTTTGGACAGCCCTTTACATGCTTTGCACTCAATGTGAAATTCGTCTAGCAGAGCCAGGGAAGCTGAGCAGATGCGTGCAAGTGTGCCAGAGAAAGAGATAGAAGCATGAACGGGCTATTGCAAAGGCTTGAATCACTTTCAAGCTTAGCCTAAGGTCATGCCCGCATGAACAAGAGCAGTAAGAAGACCGGCCCAGAGAGGCATGGTTAAAAAGAAGGGGAGCAAAGTGAAGGGGCGTCTGTGGCCCAGTTGGTCAACACGTTGTATTAGCCGTGTTGGGTGGCAGTTTCTGAACTTAGGAACTGGGAAAGGAAGCGCAATGTTTAGAAAATTCATACGCATATTTCTATACGGATTCAATGGGACCGACGTTTGTGCATGTAACAGCCGGGGAGATGTATCAGTTGAGAACATACCCATGAGGTTCTGCGATATTTTGAGAGATACCCACTAACTCGCCTTTGAAAGGTAGACCACCCTCATTTTGTCCCAATAATCTCTTTTTTTTAAAAGCTCAGATTTATTTTATTTTTGTTCGCATAAATAGTTAAGCCTGCCCTCTTTTTTTGCACCATTTTCCCCCAAGTTAGGGCAAGCTATATCTTGAGATATTCTACTGTCAGTAATTTCTTTACAGAGTAAAATCATATACATTATTCTTTGGAAAAAATAGGGGAGACATTGTGTGGCAGAATTACAGTGGTGATCTGCATAGCTTCGGGACAGTCTTCTGGTTTTGCACGTTGATCGAGTCTACTGAGCATTTTTGATGGCATCTCATAGTTTTTAAAGTAAGGCCTTGTTAGCCCTCAAGTTTGTAGTCATTGTGCATGTTAGAACCGCAGAGCTGTGTGGAAGACTCGAGCATTGAGTACACGAAGAAGACTTGAGCACATCCCTGCGTTGGTCAGCCCTTCACATAATTGTGATAGGTTATTGAGTATGACCCAGCAAATGGCTGCAAAGGATTAAGCAGTTCTGATCCAAATGAGCGCACAGTACGGAAGAGAACTGACACACTTCAAATAACGAAGTTGGGGCTAACAGGCTTAACGATCCTGTAAGCCACTGCTACTTTTGTTTACTAAGCCAACGTTTTTGTGCAGCTCCTGTCCTGAGCAGCACTGGCTCTGCAGGCGGCGGAAGCAGCGGTAGCAACCTTGGTAACCCATCTCCTTCTGGGGAGAAGCTGGGGAATACGGGCACGGGGGCCACAACAGCCACCAACTCGCCTGACAATGCGAGCAACAACGCCAGCAAGGGCACCGAGGAAGAAGAGCAGAGCAGCAACACCACTCAGTCTCCGGCCAACAAGAAGGCCAAGGAGGTGACCACGGTGCCGTTGGTGCCACCGCGGGAGAGCAAGCGCCCCAACATGAAGAAGCGCATGGATCTGTCCCTGGCCGACAAGGTCAAGATCGTCTACTCTCTCAAGGAGCCTGGGGCCAAGCACGGGGCAGTAGCGAAACTTTACGGCGTGGCTCGATCGACCGTCTGCAAGATTAGCCAGGTGAGAGCCATTTGCTCGGGTGCTCTTTCGTGAGACGGCAGTCTTTGTTGCGTGCGGATTGTGGTAAGCACGCTAAAGGCTGCACCAGCTCAGCAAAACCTGAGCAAATGGACGTTACTGGCGAAATCCAGTTGTTTAGATTGATCTTGCACTTTTGTGCAGTGCACTTTTTTTTTCTGACAAGGTCTTGTTTTCAGTTACACTGACACTCAGTTTTCATATTTTAGCATGTGCTCATTAGTTCAACTCGTTTTGTAGGTATCGTATTTACACAAATGCAAGGCTGTGCTTTTTTTTCTTTCTTTTCACCATTATATCTGAGTTTGGAGAAGTTGTGGATTTGGTTACAGTCATCTCTGGCTCATTCAAGTGCATTATAAATCTTATCTGAAAGCTGCAGAGCATGGGAAGAGACGCCCAGCAATCATGCCCGCGTCTTTGTGGCATTGCGCAGAAGTCGGAGGAGATCCTGCTGCAGTTTGAGACGGATAGCAACCACGACCGCAAGCGGCGGCGAGAGGGCAAAGAGCGGCAAGTGGGCGAGGAGCTCTATGCCTGGTTCCAAAACCAGGTGACACAAGGCTCTCGCCTCTCTGGCAACGACATCAAAGAAAAGGCACGTCTGCTGGCAGCCCAGAAGGGGCACCACTTCGAGCCGTCCGACGGCTGGCTCAGCCGTTGGAAGCAGCGCCACGGGCTGTCTAACCCACGTAAGGAGTCGTCTTCGCACAACCAGTCGTCACACGCGAGCGGTGCTGTTGCCCAGGCACCCCCACACTGGGTGTCGAGCGCCGAGCTGGTTGCACTACTGAAGCAGTACTCTGCCGACAATGTGTTTGCAGCCGCCGAGACGGCACTCTACTACTCGGCCTACCCGGCCGATCGCTGCCAGCAGGAGCTTGTCAAAGACAAGAAGGCGACGGAACGCATAACCCTTCTCATCTGTGCCAACCTCACGGGTACCGAGAAGCGGCCCCTGTTGCTCGTTGGCGACAGTGGCGCGTCTCGCTCATTCCCGGACGATCCGTCGCGCTTGCCTCTCATCTGCAAGTTTGCACAGAAGGCACGCATGAATGCGGCCATCTTCACCGAGTGGTTGTCATTCTGGGACTGGCAGCTCGGGCTGCACCAGCGCAGCGTGTTGCTTCTCGTCGAAAATACGCCGGCCCATACGTCGAGCGCGCACCTTGAGAATGTGCGACTGTACTTCCACCCGCAGCCCATCCTCAAGGGGGTGGCACGCAACCTCAAAGCTCACTACCGCTCGCGGCTCTACGGCCGTATTTCGGCGTCGCTCAGCGTGCAGCGCAACACGCGGGCAGCGGACTTGATCCGCAAGACAACGGTGCTCGACGCGCTGTACCTCGTGCGCGAGTCTTGGGATTCGGTCAAAGGCGACACTGTCTCTGGCGTCTTTGCACAGGTAGGACTGCCGCTGTGCGGCACCCCGTTGCCGAGGGGCGGCGCAGGCGTCACGGGAATGCAAGACGTCTCGGTGCCGTCGGGTCTCACGTACGATGAGTTCTGTCGCTTCGTCAACCTCGACGACTTCTTGGAAGGCGTCGTGGACCGGACGACGGAGACCCACGAGGACGAATACGAGGTGACTGATCAGGAGGCTCTCAAGGCCATTGACTTCCTGCGCACTATGGCCATGCGTGAAGGGCGCGATGAGTGGTACCGGTCCAGCCGGGAGATGGAGGACTTCTGGCTCCAGCGCATGGCAGCAAAAAAGAAGTAGCCTACAAATGCATCCAGCTTGGTTGTCGAACAACGACGGGGCAAAGGGGAAACTCTGAAAGAGGCAGTGGGCTTGTCGGTCTAGTTGCCAAAAACAAAGCCCGATCAAAAAATCAGCAAAGCTTTAATGAGGACTTGAGTTGGTACATTTCGTCGTAAACAAATTTTGCGCTCGTTTTTACCTGGTCTTGGTAGGCCAATGTTTTATGATGTCCTTATTTGTTTGTTCAATCGCGTATTGGTGTGGTTGATACTGAGAGGTGTCCTGCTTATAAAAGTGGACATTAAAAGGATACTGAACCAAAATTTCGAGCTCACAAAACAAGGCTGGATGGATAGGCGGGACGCTGCAAAACCCAAAAGCATCTTTCATACAGCGATATCGCTAACGGATCGTCGTATTTTTGGAAAAGAAGTGCGCGTTTGAACACGGCCGATGAGGCCGACGATAAAAGTCATGCCACGACTCATTCCCTCTCGTCCTCGCTACGTCCCAACGAGTTGGTGAACCGAAGCGAGGACGAAAGAAGCGAGGCCGTTTCCCCTCATTCTCAATTCTTCCAGGAGGACAATGACGTAGTAACCCTCGCTTTCTCGTGCCCTTTTTTTTTCTAAAAGCATGGCCATCCATTTGAGATATCGATGTATGAGTGATGTTTTGGAGTTCGTAGCGTCCCGTTCAACGCTTCTGCGGCCTTATTTTGTGAAATCCAAATTTCAGTTCAGCATCCCTTTAAAGGGATGCTGAACCGAAATCTGGATTCCACAAAGCACGGCGGCAAAAGCGTGCTACGGGATGCTACAAACATCAAAACATCACTCATACAACGATATATCGAACGAATGACCCTATTTTTCAAAAAAAAGGAGGCGCATTTGACAGATATGTTCACGTCTTGTTTCTCCGAGAAGAAGAGGGAACGGCCTCGCGTCTTCTCTGCCTCGCCGCCTTGAGGGGGCGAAACGAAGAGAGGAGGAAACGAGATATCTTGATGCCACGCGCCTCGTAGGCCTCCTTCAATCTCAACCTTTTTTTTTTTTTTCCAAAAATACGGCCGTTGATTCGAGATATCGCCTTACGAGTAGTGTTGTAGGGATTGTAGCGTCCCGCCTACAGCTCCTGCACTGTTTTCTGAAATCCAAGTTTTGGTTCACCATCCCTTTAAAGTAATTTTATTGCTTTTTGGAGGTGTGTAAAAGATGCAGTTGCCATTTTACTGGTTACGGCTTTCTGCGGTCAGCTGATGTCGAAAACCAGAACAAGGGATGTTGTCATATCAATTTTTTAAATTTTTGTCTGCGTTTTCATTAGCATATTCACAGAATAATGTTCCAAAGAGTTATGCAATATGCATATTTTAAATGCTCGCAGTTATCTCGAGACTCGTAGCTCAGTAGATTTGTTAGGTTACAGTTGAATCCTGCCCTGGAGCACATGCTCTAAATCCATCATAGCATGTGGAGAGTATTCCCTCAACATGTTGTGGTGCATGTTGAAAGCAATGTGTTATCATTAAATAGAACAAAATTTCAATTTTGTTCACACCTGAACATGGACGCCCTTTCATAGACTCATCATGTATTAGCAAAATTGTACTACTACTTTCATTTTGAAAAAAAAAAAAAAAAAAATCTATAAAGCTGCTTGGACAGCTTTGAGCAATCGATCAGAAGGGTAGAAATGAATCAACTTGGCTATTATTTAGCAGCAGCAAATGACATAATGAATGCAACTTGTGGCACCTTGAATATCTTGTGTTCCATCTTGAACATTTTGAAGGGAAAACAAATCCGTGTATTAAAGGGACACTGCACTCCCAAGAAACAACTTTTTTTTTTAACTGCCTGTATAGAATACATATGTGGCAAAATGCACTCCCCCCCCCCCAAAAAAAAAAAAAAAAAAATAAAATAAAATTCAACGCAATATTTACCTTGCAAGAAGCACTTTTAGTCTGGAGCAGTTTCATCTACTAGCATGCGTTGGCTCAAAAGTGGTTCCTAATTTGAGGTCAACATCACAGTGACGTCTGAATAGTAGGAGCCGCTTTGTACCTAGAAAAAGTGTGCCCGTTAGCACATACCACCGCAAACTCAAACTCCTTCACATGCTGCGAAAGTGCGCCTTTTTGCAGCGCATCTGGCAACGTAAATATTGCGTTAAGTTTTTCTTATTTGGTGAAAATGCATTTTGTTAGGTACATTCAGAATCAAATTTAACTGGATTGCGCGGCTATACATTTTTCCTTGACAGGGCGCTAGCCTGGTGGGATTTGACACAGCCACTTTGTCACATGGTGACGGGCCGATCTTAGTGTGCAGGCGGAGTGCGGTAACTCCCGAGGTGAGGTATAAACTCAAATAACGCCCGCGTTTATATTACATTTTGTTTTACGTATTGTTCTCCGAAAAATAAGGCGAGCTAGGCTGAGTATTTTATTATTGTGCTTACTCAGTTGCCTTCTGTAAAAGCGTTGACACACACATAGCCTAACCATCAGCATCTGCTTAAACCACACCAATATAATGCAATGCCCGTTTCATGAACACTCATTACATCCTTAAAACAATGGGATGAAAAGAAAAAAAACGAAAATTGGAGAGGCAGATTTATAATCGTCTTTGAAGGCACTGATCTGTTGATTGATTCAGACAGAGCTGACACAAGATTCCCTATCCCTACGCCCTGAAGCCCACTCCACTCCGTGCTTTTAGCATTCCACAGTGTCCTGAAAAGCGACTTGGGGTGACCAACTGGTTTTTCAGCAGCCCCCAGACATTTTTTATTATATTCATATCAGCTCCATTCAACGGCCATGCCAGCTCGTTGATACGGCTGTCTTCCAGATGAGTTTTCACGACTTTGGCCATATGTACTGGGCTGCGGTCATGCTGATGGGTACAAAATCTCAGAAAAGGGCCATCTAAGGCTTATGGGAGCATGACATTTTCGAGAATTTCGACGTAGCGTTCAGTGTTTCATCTATTCTGTGCAGGGGTCCAAGTTCCTCTTTTGAGATGGTTCCCCACACTCTGGCACTGGTTTGGCCACCGAATCCAATTCGCTGGGTGTATTCAGGGTTATATGTGTAAATAGTTATTTTTAATGTGTAGGCACTGAGGACATAATAAACAAGGTCTATAATGAATAAAAAGAAGCTTGCTTCTGTAAAAACAAATACTGGCAATTTAGTATATCATCAGAAACTCCTGCAGGTTGTATACAGCTGGGAGTTTATTCAACTGAAATTTAGGCAGGAATCTTTCTTTACTGGTCGTTCTTTTGCACTTGGATGTCTTTAGAAGATTGACAAAGAAGCCACTCGTTCTGAAACCTTTCCTCAACTTCAAATCGCCTTAAGTTTCACTGCATCTGCGTTGTGGAAGGCTTTGTTCGTTCGAATGCATCGCAGTTGACTTCGGACATTTGATTATTACCGAAGGTACTATATATTAAAAAGTGAAAGCCGTTTACAACTCCCTGTAACGCCGAATTAGAGCGCAGCTCTTGAGGAGGAGGAGGGAAGGGTACTGGGGGGGGGGGTCACGTGACCTCGGGAGGGGGGGGTCATGTGACCTCGGGGGGGGGGGGGGGGGGGTGCACGTGACCCTGGGGGTCACGTGACCTGGGGAGTCACGTGACCCGGGGAGTCACGTGACGATGACGATACCGATGACGTCATCAGTGACGTCATCAGTGACGATGACGATGCGGATGCCGATGACGTCATCAGTGACGTCACTGATGACGTCATCAGTGATGATGACGATGCGGATGCCGACGACGTCATCAGTGACGTCATCTGCATCGTCATCGTCATCATCACTGATGACGTCATCAGTGACGTCACGCGTCCCATAATGCACCGCGCGGTTACGCCGACGCCGACGGCGACGCCGCTCAAGCCGGAAACGGGCGCCTAAGAGCTGCGCTCTAAAACGAGGCATCCGAATGACGCATGTCCCAGTGACATCTGGCAAGAGAAGATCTACAATCTCCTAAAAATCACAAACCTGCAGTTGATGGTTTGCCACGTGCGTTTCTGTTGGTCCCAGTGGCTGCTGTAGCTTGCCTCATCAGAAAAGATGACTTGGCTCCACTTGTCTCCTCCCCACGAGGAGTGGTTAATGGCAAATGACAGCCAAGCATGGCATTGCTGGTCAGAAAGGCGTGGCTTCTGCGTGACGATTCAGCAGTGCTAACCGGCTTTCCATAGACGTCTTATTGTCGCAACGGAACCGGCTAAAATTGAAGCTGTTCTTCAGATCCCTTGCCATAAGGAAAGGGTCATCCCCAGTGGCCGCTATAATCAACTGGTCCTCGACCACGGACGTTGCTGGAGGGCATGTTCCACATGGGACGTCATCAACACGACCTTTCTCCCGATAAGCATTCTCTTATTAATGGAACCCATTGAAACTGCTGTTATAGTCCGAATCTCCCGTTGAGACATCCATGTTTGGGACATCCCAATGACCCACAGTCACGTCTCCTTCAGCACTTGTGGCACGATCAAAATCAGTTTCTAAAACTAAATTCACCCCGCGGCACTATAAGAAAAGGCTCAATCACCTATAACTTTTTTTTATTTTGGTGATGATGCATCACTCTTATAAGAGATTTATCACCTTAGTATAATATGAAAATAAATAACGGTTCAACTGAAGGGTCATTTCGGATGTGTTGGTGAATTAAGATATTTTGTCTTTGAAAGTTATTATGAATACACTCCAAGTTCGAGATATACGAGGTAAAACACACTGAATTAAAAAAATTCAATAAACAAAATGGTTCTAGTTCCTTTGTTTTGGAAATGAGCGGTGTGATGCAGAGCGCAGCATACCGTCTAGAACAAAAAATTCTGAGGACACCTAAGCACTTACGAGTTGTGAATGGGAAAGCATTAATGTCCAATTGAACGTCGCTGAGTGCTCCTTCGAGTTTTGCGCTGCGAGTATTGTTTCCGAGTTTTGCTGCAGGGTATGTTTTAGACTTTTTCAATTGAATTGCTGCCGGTTATTTTGGTACAGTTTCTACGTTTGCATGTTGGCTGTAGACTGGAATCATTCGGACAATATTGCTGAGAATTCAAGTGCATTTATTTTCACACAATGCGTTCGCTAATGTCTATGGGGAGATCCAAGCTGGGGCAATGTCTTTATCGTCCAACGGGTAGAGGTCAGGTATGTAGAGTTTGCGTTGCAACGGCCTCGGTGGGGTTGTTGGTGGCGAGTGTGGGTCGATTGCAGCGAGCATAGCTTTATAATCCGTAAAATACTTTGCCACATACTTTACGTTTGCGCGTTTGCTTCAGCGTCGGCATGGAGTGCGGCGGTGTGCCGTGCAGGCCGCACTGGCTCGCTGGTCACTGCTGCGCCGCTAGGTGAGGCAGTGGCGGAAGTGCGAAGCTTGGTGCGGCGCGTGCTGATATTACGTGTCCACTCATCATCATCATCGCCCTAGCTGCGGGTACCGGTTGACGACGTTAGACCTGAAAGCGTATTGTTAGGCCTAACGTCAGGCCAGCGCATACCCCCTCTCACGTCAAAGAGCTGCGCGTACCAGTTGACGTTAGACCTGAAAGCGTAACGAGGCTTAACGTCAAGCCAGCGCATACCCTCGTTCCCCCCCCCCTCCCACTGCGCCGCCAGCAGTTCGGCTGGCCCCTTAGCAACGATGACGCTGTAGCTATGGAGCCACTACGCGTCACAGCCAATGGGGATTTAGGTGCCGTTTTTTGCTGCTACAGACAACGTCCACAGACAACGCCGGCTTCGCTCTATGGGACAGTTAATGCTTTCACATTAAAAAAAGCAATGGTTCCACAGAATCTTATTTGAAGAGCTACCATACTCCCCACGCACTGCAATGGACCTATCGTCACATAACCCATCAGTTGTATCAATCGCTGCTAGGCTAGCGCCCCTCAGCAAAAACTCGCGGCAGCGCGCTCCAGTTAAGTTTTAGGTACAGATTCGTCTGGCGTCGCACCAGGCTCGAGGAGGAGGAAAGGAGGAGGGAGAGGAGGAAAGAAGGAAGGGCGGGAGAAATGGAGAGAAAGAGAGAAGAGGAGGAGGTGAGGAGGAAACTGGGGAAAGGCCCCCCGGAAAGTTTGTTGTGAAACAAAAAGGGGCGGAGGCATGCCGTTGAAGATGTCCCCCGCTGATTTGTTGTGGGGAAGCAGACGATTTGAATGTCTGACTAAACGCTGGTCGCTTACTGTTATAAATAATTAATAGGGTAAATATTTTTAATACCCTTGGCTCAGCGCACCGTGGCGATTTGTAAGCGGAATAGGAACAGCCCCATTCAAATAAGTTTGGGAAACAGTTTTACCCAGGATTGACCCAGTGCCGAAAGTAACTATAATTTATGTTGTGAAATAAAATAACAAAACAACCTAAATTCCAAATGCTAAGAAAGCTGCTATACAAATCAAAACCATTAATCTAGTACATTCTTGAAAACTTGAGAAATAGGCCTAATTATCTGTAACAGTACCCACAACAAATTAATGGGGAACGTCCCCAACCGCATGCCCCCTTTTTTTTCTTTTTTTCACAACAAACTTTTTGGGGGACCCTTTCTCAGTTTCCTCCTCACCCCCTCCTCTTCTCTCTTTCTATTCCTCCTCTCCTCCTTCTTTCCTCCTCTCCCTTCTTCTTTCCTCCTCCTCCTCGAGCCTGGTGCGACGCCAGACGAATCTGTACAAGTTTTATTCTGACTGTACATGTCCTATTGAGGCATTTAAAAAAAAAATATTTCCCCCTTTCCTGCACTATTGTGAAAAGGGCACTGGTAACACAGAATGTGTTGTGTGTTGCTTTGTTGTGATGTTGCACAGATAAACTTGATGCACATTTTGTGCCTCGATGGCCCGAACATGGTCATGCGTAGCGTCTCTCAAGGAAAGCCCTTCCAAGGTTAGCGTTCCACTGGGAGTGGAGTGTGGAGTTCACATCTCTTGTAGTCACACACCCCAGCTTTGACTCTGCTATTTTGCATCTCCCCATTTTCTTCAAAGCCCCCCTTTCCTTCTGCACACTCTCCCACCATATATGCAAGCATGTTTGCTTAACACATTTCTGATAGCAAGGCCATAGTAATTGTATTTCTATTTCTATGTTGCCTATTGGAGGCCAGCGCTGTGCACAGAGTGGAGACAAGTTCTGCGCCAGTGTTCGGCTGGAACACGAGTTCCAGCCAAATGTTCATGCAGTACTTGTGTAGCGCTCTTCTGGTAAAAGCTGTCCATGCAGAACATGACTCTCTCCGACTTTTGCTGTGCACGATTTAGCATTCCATAGGTGTGCACGCAAAGCGGATTAGAGGCAAAGCGAGCGCAGGGTGGGGGGAGCTTTGCATGCACTTCTATGGGGTGCCAAATTGTGAACGACAAAAAGTCTGAGGGAGTTGTGTTCTCTTTTCAGGACACCCTTTTACAGGTGTGCCTTACCAGAAACTGCTAGGAGCCTGCCATGTAACACATTCTGTGTTAAAAATGTTGTTTGGGAGTGCAGTGTCCTTTTAAAGGAGCTGTGCATACAGCTCTTATACATTCAGTAAATACCACTTGAAATTAATTCTTGACATTCATAGCCTGCAAAGCATGCATTAGTTAGCAAGCGACCATATGATGTGGTGCTGGTTATATGGTGTATATGGTGCCAGTGTTCATCATAGCCACGTGCTGGGGTTGGAAAACCACAGGGCATGTGCTCAGTTCCGCACATCGTTAGTGTTCGACTATTCCCATTCAGCGATGGGCACTACCTGAATGTCTGCTGAAGCATTAAGTATAACAGCCCAAGGCGAGTGCTCACGCAGTGCAAGTCTAATCCGTGAGCTGCATTCGACTGTCGACACTTAAAACTATGTCAACATTGCGATCTTTGCAACTATGCCATTTAGGTTAACGAAGGCAAGACAGAAAGAAGTAGTGGTCTTGAAAAGATGCTTTTAGGTCAGTGGGATGGCATGTGAGTATATTGGGTCACACTAGTGCCAGTATCGTTGTCTAAAGAGAGAAACATTCCAACTTGATATTGTTGCACGGCCCTTTTCATCAACTCTTGTTCGACCAAGACATTCTTTTTAAATAGTTGCTACCTCCAAAAGTGCAGTTCAGCACGGTGGAAGACTTGGAAAATGTTTTGGATTATTTCCCGGGAATGTTGATTTGTAGTGGGTTGGTTCGGTTTCTGCCGAACAATGTCGACACCCCTGAGTTTTGTTTGAGGTTACTAACAAGTCTTACTGAACCCATTGAAGCTCTAAAAAGTATGCCACTGTTTATGCAAGCTCCTCGATCACAAAGTCTTTTACTTCAATGGAAAAGGCTTAAAACTGCACTGTCGCACACAAATTTGCTTTCATGCTATAGTAAGTTACAGCTCAAGAAGGTAGGGTGAGGGTAAGGAAGGCTAGGGAAGAAGAGGCAGACAGAATGCTGGAGAGGAGGGGGAAACCATCTCCTCTCCAGCGTTCTGTTTCCTTCCTCCTCCCCGGCCTTCCTTTCCCTCACCCTACCCTCTTGAGTTGCAACGGACTATAGCAGCTGATATGTTAAAGCTCATCTCTTAAACATTATATACATATTTATAGCTGATGATTGACTATTTCATAATAACAGGCAGTGGTATAACAGTTTGTGAGAATTGAAGGATTTGCTTACTTCTGAAGTTCTAGAGCATTCATTGGGCTTCTGCAAGCTACACAGAACCTATGGTTTGAAAATTATGTAAAGAGCTTCCATATTGAGTTTGATAGGCCTACCTCTTAATTGCTTTCAAACTACAAAACCACTGGAGAAAACAATTATGATTGCCACATATTTGTGCAAGATCCTGCAAAATTTGCTCAGAGGAAACTGCAGAAAAGTCTTATACTGCCCCCCCCCCCCCCCCCCCAAAAAAAAAAGAAGTGTTTTTTGCATCAATTTTTTTTTTTTTTGCTTTCCATTGAAAACATAATTGGTGTTGACTTAGTTGTCTTTCTTTTGGTTTATACCAAGAACCAGAAGCCCTGATCATGGTTCATACATGGCAGTACTGCAAGAAAGTAATGTGGCAGTATGGCTTTTCCTAGATACTGTAGCTAGCTCTGCTTACTGGCAGCAAGAGGCTTTCGAATGCCCAATTTGGTGAGGCTCTCACCTATCGGCATCACCTTGCCACAGTGTTGGAATCATGGTCACGTAAGGTAACACATTTTCAAACAAACAAAATTAAATGGAATTGTTTCCCCGATGCTGCTGATGTTTGACTGTAGGAGGATGTTTTGAGCAATTTCCAGGGTTCCTGGTTTTCAGTGTTTTTGTGACAAGATTAGGCATAATAAATTTGTTAATCTACTTAAAGAAAAAAATGGACATTTATCAGTGTCTATTGTAAATGGGCAGTGAAACTAATTGGATGGAAAAATACTGGTGCACAATAACAAAGAGAAGAGTAAAAGCACAGAAGTATGACAATGCAGTCGGCTTCATTTTGTTGACCTACTGACGAGTGATCAGAAAGACGACCTTTGTTGCGATGTGTCTTCACATAAATTCATTGCGGTATGGGATTGTAACCGGAAGCAACACCAAATAGGAAATCACTATCCCATTGTTGATTTGTTGATGCAGATTGTCAAAAGAATATTCGCCATACATTTATTGTTGCTTTTCAGTAAATACTGGAAACCAGAAACTCTAGTGCTATCAAGGTGCAACTCTTTTTTATATGTTTTAAGTGAATTCCTGGGGCTTAATTATTTTCCCCACATCTTTCAGGGGAAGTTGCAGAGTCACGCATTTGGATCTCAGTAATTGTTTGCAAGAGGTGCCACACAGTGACATACGAGTTGTGTTGAAGCATGAGATGCACAAGGCAGCTGTTTACATCGATTTCTTTATCACGTTTTACTCTGTTTTTAAGTTTGGTCATTATTTTAATTGATGCACATCAGGCCATTTTTCGCCATGTTTGGTCATTATTTTAATTGATGCACATCGAGCCATTTTTCGCCAGGTTTTTTTTTTTTTTTTTTTTTTTATCCTTACAGTGTTTAGGTTTTAATTTGTGTATGCGTGCTCATTCAACTTGATAAATTTTAACGGATGTTGCTAGTATCCCTTCGAGGCGGCTACGTGTCTCTTCTGCTCTCTCTCATGTTGTAAATATTTACCTGAGCAGTGTCCATGGTCACGAATTCGCTTTAATTGAGTGTTCTTGTCGTCATACCTTGCATGCAGTGAATGTGGTTGTCTTCCTTTATACCAGATGTGAGCAAGTTGTGCAAGTCATGCTGTAGTGAGTACACAGAGGGTAAATTGTTTAACGTTTGGAATCTAGAATATGGTTATGACTTGGGTAAAATGTGATAGTGAAGAAATGGGGTTTAGCTGTGCGAGGCTGGCGAACCGATTAAGGCAAAACGGAATATTTTAAAGAGCGTGAAGTAGTTCAGGCATTCATACTGTACAGTTGTGTTGCAGGCATTGCTCTAAGTGCATGTGTGTGTTTGTGCTGTGTATGTCTCATACGCAAATCAAAGAACCCAGCTGTGAAAGAATGAAGCTCTTTTTGTTTTGTTTTTTTCCGTGTAGAAGTGGTCCTTGTGTATATCGCGGGTCGCCTCTGTGTAATCATCTTCTGTAATGCATTGTGACATTTCAAGTCTTTTGTCATTGCTCTCTTTGTTTTTAAGCACACAAGTTTCTTCACAGATTCAGCTTCAAAGAAGTAAAAACAAAGGTTTTCATATTCTGCCTCCCATGACAATGTCTTCCTGCCTTGCTTTGTTACTTGGTGAAAAAAGCCAACTTAGCAAGTGCGAGTAAATGCTTGACTTTCATACCCTTCAAAGTTGCCTGTGCTAACAGTTGCCACAAAGTGGTGGTTATGCAAGTGGGTGCTTGCCTAAAAGTTGCAGATTTCACGATACAACACTTGCCTAATAGATTGCATACTTCTACACTTACAAACAAATTTAGGTGTTTGTAAGCATTGATGATTAATCCGGGCAGATTTCAAGATGCAACACTTACCTAATAGTTTGTATACTTCTACACTTACAAATCTAGGTGTTTTTAAGCATTGATGATTAATCAGGTGTTACCTTGTGCAAGTTGAAATGGTAGGCTGCTACACATGTGGTGCCACATAGAGGCAAAAGGTTGAATTAACTGCAGGGAGAAAACAAGTGCTCCTGGGTTGTACCATTCTGAATATGGCCCCAGGGCAGTGAACAAGAGGCACTTTAGTCGGCTAAAACCCCTCTGCTGGAAAGTGGCTAAAGGCTTCAATCCATTTACTATATTCTGCGGTTGGGTGGTTTAGGACACATGACCTTCTATCGCTCCGCCTCTTTCGCCCCATGATCGCTCCAGTTGGCGAAATGGCCAGCAGGGGAGCATGTACAGAGACGGACTGAACACCGAAGAATAGACTATTGAAAATAGGATATGATCCTTAAAACAATATTCTAAAAAAAATTTGGCAAAGTTTGAACACTCACCAAATATTTAGGGGGGAAAACTAGTCATCTAGCAGATGATATGTGCGTGTTGAGAAAGGAGCACGCTGGGTTAGTTACTGCTAGTCGCATGAACGAAGGTTTCGTGTGTTCTCTAAGCTACCTTGAGCACGTCGGTGCGCCCGATGCTACTAGACCAAAGTCGGCTGACAAGCTACCTAAAACACCCGGGGGGATCGGTGGCCGAGTGGGCTAGTGCACACCAGCTCGGGGTACGTGGAGCGAATGCTCGCGCTGCAGAACCGAGGGATCCTGGGTTCAATCCCCACCCCTGCCTGTTTCGATCTGGATGAGCATTGTACCGGCGTGCGGTCGTGTATCACTACTGCGTGATGCACAGACTCCAGGCTAGCAGTTGTACTGCACTGGCTAAATTTCTTATCTACAGTTGGGAGACGAGTCGCTCATTGAGGCAGTCTAAGTTCTAGGCTGTATAAACATACACACATCCCAATTTTTTTTAGAACACCTGGCGCCTTTTTTTTGCATGTCGGCCCACTAGCACTTGCTATGCTATTAGCCCGCCCCACAGGTGCGGTGGAACCGGTGAAATGTTGGGTGCAGATTGCCTGCGTTGGAAAGGGAATCTATCCTGGTTTTTATGGTAAACCTAAAGTACATGCAAAAAGAGCGTTGTTCGAAAACGGTTGTTCTCCGTTGACTGTGAAGGCGTTGCAACTGGTGGTGCCAGGAAGGTTATGTGCCCGTATTTGCTCGCGTGCAGGCAACAGAGAGGAACCGTTTTCAAACGACAATCTTCCATGGAGCTTGTCAACTGACCGAAGACGTTGGGTAGGGGGAGTGTGCATCGAAGGAGTTCAGCATAAAGAGCAAGGGGGTGGTTGTTTCTTACGGCTGGCTGCCAGGCGGCGTGACTGGTGGGCAAAAAAAGGCAACTTTGGCAGTACATGCCACCAAACAATTGATTCGAGCGCTGCATTGCAGTTGAGCAGGGCACTTGGACGTTCGAGCTTGATATCGAGTCAGGTGATTGCGGCTGTGGCATGTCTCAGAGTTGCGAGGATTCCACATAAGATGGCACTACCTGTTAAACCACACACTATTGCCTGGTTGGTATAGGACATGCTTATGGGTGCCATTTGGTCATTTATATTCGTGTTTTGTAAACTTTTTCACCTTTAAACTTGTACCTCTATGCAGGTAATAGGTAACAATAACACAAATACACCCATCATATGTTCCACAAACGATTCCTATTGAAGATTCTGTACACCTCACAGGCCTTAAATTGTTGTCTTTCTTTGCTCTGAATCAAAACAAACAAGTAATTTGTGTTTTGTCTCCCCAGCTGAAGGCATGCCATTGGCGGCGTAGCGTTCAGTGTCCTCCTCAATACCAAGTCACCTAAGGACTGAACAGACTAAATGGGTAGCAGATGAATTAACTTTAAATAATTTTCACTCCAATACTTAGAGGCACCACTATTTCCTCTTGGCTGGTACTTGCCAACATCTGCTTGTATTGCTGAAGAGCATACACATGCATGCAGAATATGGGAACCGTAGGAAGCAGCAAAAGAAACATTCCGATAAGCAGTTAAACAGGTGCAAATGATGCACCAGTATTTCAAGAGGAACAAAGCTGTGTCTGTATTAACGAAGGGACACTGTTTAAACTATAGAGGGAAAACGAGAAAAAAAAAAGGTGCTCCTCAAACTTAAAGTGCCAAAAACAAACTTTCATGGCAGCACTGTATATGAATGTCTGCAAAAACTATATAATGCGATATTGTGACCAGCAATATATATCTCTGAGCTTTTTACAGGTATTTACATCAAAGTAGTGGTTATTAAAGGGACACTGACAGGGTATTTATGCTCGCCAAGGTTTTTATTCATACATGACATATGAGCGCCCAGCTACCCAGAACACATTTCGCGGCTCAAAATTCGTTTTCTTTCCGCCCGAAAACCGCCGATCGAGGACTGGTCGGTTTGAGTCGCGCTCACTCTTCTTCGTGGTCACGTGCCGTTTTCTATGGTTTAGACACAGCCACCAAAGATAACCAAAGTCGTGAGTCATCGAAGGCACACACTCAATACTAAAAATAGACAAAAAAATATGATACCCATTTTTTTGTAAAAAAAAACAAAAAGGAAATTTGGGGTTTTACATTGCAAAGCAACTATGGCTATGAGTGACACCCCAAGTACTCCTTGGGGATGGACCGCCCAGGGATCAAACCCTAGACTTTGCGCTCTGGAGTCCGAGAGAGACTCTCAATGCATGGAGGCAGACACCCATTTTTTGTGGCTTCTAAACAACTGCAAATATATTGTTAAAAAAGAAAAAAGTTACACAGCCGTGTGATTTTTGGTAACTTTCTCCTCCTCTATATTTCGTCCTCCCCAGTCCAGTTTCGGTTTCGAGCAGTTGCGTTTTTTTACTTTATTAACAATATATGTGATGCTGTAGCAGAATATTGATTGGGTAGTCTTCTGACACCATAATAAATGGCCTGACAAAAAATGTATACAAATTTTGGAAGGTGTCAGTGTCCCTTTAATGCCAGGATGTCACACTGGTGAGATTTGCATTTCATTTGTTGCTTAGATGGTGTATCTTCCTTTTATTCTGCTCTTCCAACCTCCGATAAGGGAATGGTACTTTCGAGAGTATGTGCCGGAATTCCAACATTAATTCAAAATGCACCCAGAACAGTTAGCCTTACATTCCAGACTCCTTGCAGTAAAAAGCTTCCTTCAACAAGCCACAACTCTTGCAGACAAATTCATGTCGTGCAAAAACTTAAAAAATATATGCTACCTTTTCTGTTAACTTCACTGCTCCTACGCCCTCACAATTTTACCAAGGCTTGTGCAAGACAGTCACCTTGTTCAGAAGCACCTGCCATCATTTGTAAGGAAAGTGCTTTGCTCACAATGTATCAAAGTTTTACTTCACACCTGTTGGTCAAGTTAGTTAAATACTATTGAAAACTCTCATCACTGAGGGAGTCTGTTGGATGCTATGGCCTCATCTATATAAGCAATCCACAAAGCCTTGCTGTTATCTTCTGCACCAAGTATGAAGGAACCATGTTTGGTGCAGGAGTGTTCTTGCAAAGGATACCACTAGTTGCAAGGTGGAAGATATTCATTGAAATGCCACCTCCTGGGATTTGGGAGGACCAGTCAAGTCAGTTTCCAGTAAAAAACGAAGTTTAGTGGTAAGACTTACCTTTGGTTTTGTGGATGAGGTGTTTTAAGAGTGCAGAGGAGTGCCACATAACTTTCTTCAGAGGACCCCAAAAAGTCTGGCAGTATGGAGAGTGTGGTGACAGTACTATTACATGCTCATCTTTGCACACTCCTTTTTATTGGAACATTGGCTCTTTTTTTATTTTCTAAATAAGGCAGCACGGTTGCTTCGGCAAAGCATATGAAATAAGCAGAGGGTGCAAGCGAACTCTGAAAATAATTGGCAGGTGTAGAGAAACAAAATCTGTGGGAGGGGCAAGGTGCAGGCGAGCTGGTTTATGTCCAACATCCTGCGAAATAACCTGACACCGTGGTCAAAAGCAGGCGAAGTATCCACACGGACAGGGTCTCCAACACAGCTGGGAGATTTATTCCACACAGCACACGTATATATACATTGTTAACAAATACAAAAGAATAACATACTCCCAAGGCCATTTTGTTCGGGGTGTGCGATTGTTGCCTCTGATGTCGTTTTCAATACCAATTCTCCGCTTGTTTCACAAAGATTGCATACCCTGATGCATCTAGTAAGTTGAAGCTATAAACCTGGTTTTATTTAGTTTTTGTTATGCCCATATGCAGGCTGTGTGGAATAAATTGGTCAACCATGTTTATGAATCATCCTTATCAGATTTCTCGTCCTTCGCCCCTTGTACTTCGGTCTCAGGTCCTTACTCTGTCAGGGTGGAAAGGAATTTTATACCAAGGTGGCCACACTTTTATTACAATGTTTTCTCTCAAAAGTGCGCTTTCGAAAGTGAAAACGACGCGAGGTAGGATTTCAGAACTGGGGCTGGTTAATGCGTTCATGTTTGCCTCACGTTGTCTCGTGATATGCTGGGAAGGGTTCCGTAAGCACCGACATATACTGCCTTTCTGTATTTGGAGGGGTTCTGTCTCAAAAAGTTACTTCGAGAACGTTCTGGCAAACTTAAAAGTGAAAATTCAGTTCCTTGGTGAAGCATCAGAAAAAATGTTGAGACTCGTTTCATAATACATATAACAGACTTTCCCCCCTGTATCACTCTTCGCACCTGCAGTCAACAAGAAAATCAAGTTTGGCAGTCTTTCTGTTTGTTTGCACTCAACTTCCTGGTTCAAATGATTGCTTTACTTGGAAATTAACTTCTAGATTATTTCGTAACGTGCCACAAAATGTCAACAAAAGAAAAGTGTGTTGCTAGCTATCTACCATCACAATCCATGTCTGCATTTGCTTCTTTTTTGCAATGTCATTTTTCAAGTTGCTTTTACATCAACAGGCTGTGTGGCTAGTTGATGAGGTTTTTAAGAGGTTGGGAGGTAAACCTTAAAATATATCAACCTTTAAGATGCTGCTCTTGTGCAAGTCCTTTTGTCATTGCTGCTGCCAAATGCACACCCAATTCACTGCTAAATTGAAAACAAACAGTTCCTTTTTTCAGTGTGTGGGACCCAAGAGAAAATGACATTAACATATTAGAATTCAACTCATTGGTGGTGTAACTGGGCAAATTCTGTCTACATTTGTTGTAATATTTCTTTAGAGTCACATTCTTCTCATTGATCAAGAGAGTATTTTGCACATTTTATTCCCCAATCATTTTCCCCCATCAAAAACTTTTTCCCTCAGTTTATTTAAAAAAAAAAAACAAAAAAAAAAAACGCTGTTAATGCTTGTCCATTATAGACGCCTTTTAGCTCCTGGTCCAAACAACCATGCAATCTGTATACGGCACTAGTGCTCCCGATTACACGCCTTCGGTGCTTGAAGTTAACTTCATAGTCGTGCAGGACAAATATACAGGGTGCTTTTTTTTAACTGCACCAAATTTCTAAATAAAGGGGGGAAAAGTTTTATGAATGCGGTTTTCACTGCGTGTTTATATGGCTCGGTGGACATTAGATGGGCATATAACCATCACTATTATCAGACTAATTAACTAAAATCCGTTAATTAACTTTTTAATTACTGTAATTACTAATTAGGATATATGTTTATATTACGAACTTTGAGGCAGTCATATGCCAAGACTGTTTCATTTTCTAGAATTCGCATAACCAGCTTGTGTACCGCGATATTCGTCCACGAATTTCACACTTTTATCCGGCTAATGTAGCAAAGTTCGGCTATAGGGGCCACTTTCGTGGGTTTGCCGGATTGTTTAGATAAAAAGTCGGATTAAGTAGAAAATTCGCGGGCAGATATCTTGGAACACAGGCACATTACGCGAATTCTACAAAATGGAACAGTCTTGGCATATGACTGCCTCAAAGTTTGTAATATAAACATATATCCTAATTACAGTAATTAAAAAGTTAATTAACGGATTTGGGTTAATTAGTTTGATAATAGTGAGGGTTATATTCCCATCTAATGTCCGCCAAGCCATATATACACGCAGTGAAAACCGCATTCATAAAACTTTTCCCCCCTTTATTTAAAAATTTGGTGCAGTTAAAAAAAAACACCCTGTATAAAGTTGGTGATCTAGCATTGATACTGCTTGGAGTGTTTGATGTTTTAGAGGCACTCAGTAGGATTTGCTTGTGGGCCTTTCATGTCTTAATTATGTGGTTTGTAGAGTCACACAGAAACTTAATAGCTCCAAGCGAGCGGGCATTCTCCCCCTTCAATCATACCACGCTGAGAAGACGCGAATGGTAACAGCAGTTTCTTTGCGTTGGTGGGCTCCCTCCTGTCTGCTTCACATGGATCAGTCCTGACGTCGGCACTTGTACGAAGGAATACTGCCAGGATAGCGCTCCTCAAAAACAAACGCTCGCTCGCTTGAAGCTTTTTAGCTTCTGCGTGACTGCACATGATTAACCGAAGGAAATACCAATATGGTGGGCTTTGCCCAAAGTATTCATATCGCTATTTGGCTTTCACAAGCACACTCTTGGTTTGCTATCTTGGCTGAGTATTCATGGTAATCAGGCTCGCAACGCTTGTTTTGCAGGTGAAATTTAGTCAAGTTGGAAACGATTATGGTTGAAATATTACCCCAGTGGTTGATGCGTGATCAAGTGAGTGAACTGTTCCAACAATATTTTAAAAGAAGCTGTTTACAAAGTATAACATTTTGGTAAGTCACTTGCTTTTCCAATATTTCAAATGTTTTTCAATGCAGCCTGTTGCCATAACGGCCTTTTCTCTATATCTTTTGCCAATTTTGAAGTGCAAAACAACCTAGTAACCAGCTTAGGCCATAATATAACAATGTCATGAATATAATTAACTGTTTGTTGATAAGATTAATTTTTTGCAGAAACCACTACATACTTTTTTCCATCTTTTTTTTTTAACGTTATTTTGACATTGTTTTTGAGTAGACCAAACATTTGGCACCAAGTCAGCTATGTTTTCAATCTTTCACCTCTCGAGCATGCAATGAGTTCACTGCATCAAACTATAGAGGCTGTGAGCTGCTTAGCTCAAAGAGGCAGATAATAGTCCAGGTAGCTAAAACCGCTGCTGCTCCTTCCCTATAGGATTATGAAAAATGGGTTTACTCTGGCAACATGACATGCTGCCCACATTTGTACACTGTACGACACTGTTAGCACGAACACAACATTGGTGCTTTTTCACATTTTACTTTGAAAGGGTACTGGCAGGCACCAAATGTTTACTGCTTAGGTTAGCTTCCCAACTGAGCACTTCCCACCACACTAGTTGTTTTGATGACAGTCTTTTCGTTCTAAGAGTGAAAAAAAAAAAAAAAAAAAAAACTAGTGAGTGTTTGCTCACGCTAACAGTGCCGTGCTATGTATTTGTGTTTTCATGTCATTAAGATGTGGTCTGGAGAGCTATTGAAATTTTTTTTGTGAAAGCTAACTTTTAAACTACAGTAATACTTGTCTGAGAACTCTTAGCTCATTAAATCATGTCTATAGTGCTACCAGAGGGAACATTGTGTGGTGACTTGTACATCAAAACTGCAAGTTCATAAGATCAAGAAAAGACCATACTATAGTGTCTAGGCCTGTACCTGATTTAGACCAACAGAGGACTCGGGGAATGATTAGGCTGGAAGGATACTGCCCTCTTGTTGGAAGCAATTTACCGTATACGTTCAACTTCATAAAGCTCCAGACAGAGTCAGACAGATGCAGATGACTTCTGCTTCAGCTTTTCTCACCAATATTCAGCTGCTGAAGAGTGTTAATAGTTTATCTACAAGGCTAAGTCAGCAGCTGACGGTGTGATGTCACTAGAGCAGCTAATCTGGGTTTATTTGCTCCCCACGTGTTGCGACCTGTTGTCTGTTGAACCATGTATGCCTCTATAGACCTTTTTCACAAGGGCACCGCCATCTTGGAATATTGTCACTTCCAGTATGGGCAAAAACATTGCTTTGCCGTTGCCACGCCAATAGAATGCATTAAGGATATAAGCGTAACTGTCACCTATTCTAGTTTTGTCTCCCCTCTATTTTTGTACTATTTGCAGATTGAAATGTTTTAATATTTTTTCGTTGCCCATACCGGATATGCCTACTTGGCGGTCCGGGGCGAGAGTTGGCCAAAAAGGTCTATACTCTAAAGATAGCTCAAGTTTTCATTCATGGAATAGGAAGCAGAAGTTTTTAAGGGGCATTCAAAAGAGAAAACAAATCTAGACATATTTGAAGTTTAAGCTTGGGTGCATTTGGTCGATTGTTTGCAATTTGCAAACATTTTATTGTTCTTGCACCACATTTAGAGTTGAGTTTTTAACCTGCACTCTTGCAGCCACAGGATTTGAGGTTGCACTTGCAAGTATCTACAAAGGAAATAAAAATGGGGCTTGCAAAGAGTTGAACATACTCCGAAGAGTTGAGTTCCTCCTCCTTTCAGAATATATCTATGCAGGACCAGGAATTTTCAGTTGACCTCACATGGTGCATCATGGTTCGCAGTAACAATATTTTTTTAGCAACAACAAAACATTCTAAGACTCTATGCATATAGCACATAGCACACATATGGGATTGGAGACTGAAATGGAAAGCCACTCCATGACCCTGAGTAATAAACTGGAGGCAAATGGCCTCTTTGCTAAGGTCGGTGCATTTGACCCTCACTTTTTTATACCCTTGCAACAAGTTTGAAGGAAAGCTTTGCATTAGACATGTTGCTTTAAGAATTCTCAGAAACAAAAAGAAACCTTTTGTTAAACAAATTATATATGCCTCGTTTATTTACTTTAGCCTCAATTCCTTTGTGATGTGTGTCAGGGGTGAAGTTACGAGAACAGACAACTAGGGAAGCCTGCACTTGCCTGCACAAATGTTCTGGGTGTAGTTTCCGAGTGGAAACTACACCGAGTGCAAAACAAATAGCATGGAGTGGCTTTTGGAGAAGTGTATAGAACCATGACTACTAAAGTGAGTAGGGTATTGGTGAAAAGTTGACAGCAGTCTTGGCCTAGTGGCAGAGAAAACGCGCAGCTCGATAGGGAGCATTAGTTTGCAACGAAATCTTTGCGTCCTGTGGTACTTAATCAGGTGCTCCGGCACAGATCGTGGCCGAATTTTCAGCCATCTGTGGTTGTGTGTTCAGTTGTGGAGAGGGGTGAATAGAATTGGGGCCTGCCTTCACATGAAGCAGCAGCGGTTTTGGACTTTCTGGAACCCCCAAAAGCTGTGCAACATCAGGGTGGTGCTTTTACATACAATTCAGTTGCTAACTGGACTAGTTTGAGCCAGAGCGAGCACTAGAATTGGCACACATTGACTGAGTGCACAAAACATTTATATGTTAAAAATGCAGGATGGATTTTGAATTGTTCAGAATGAGGTGATCAAAATATATTGTGCTTGGAGTTGTGTACTTGGATAGGTCAAGCTAACTGCTCACGAGCAGTGTCCACTTTTACCAGCTGTAGTTTATAAATGAACTCATATCAACAGAAGCCTTTTCATGAGGTGCACCTTCTACAAGAGCTTCAAGTTTGCCTGTTGCTTCTGTATCATTCTGTACTTGAGGCTTTCTGCCGTCAATATTGGGTATTTTGCAATTGCAGCATATTCATTGATATTGAGCAGCAGTGTTGATTGATGTGTTAGGCACTGAGCAGCATCTTTTTTTTTCACACTTTTACTGTATCATTCTCTACTTGAGGCTTTCTGCCATCAATATTGGGTATTTCGCAATTGCAGCATGTTCATTGATATTGAGCAGCAGTGTTAATTGATGTGTTAGGCACTGAGCAGCATCTTTTTGGTTCACACTTTTACCCTCTTAGAACCATTTTTTTTTACTCTTCTAGTGTAATGCTTCAATGATTCCCTGTTGACTTAACATTTAGGTATCTTATTTAATACCCCTGTCAGACGGCGTTCTAAAGAGCCTTTTCACTAAGCTCCTTTAAAAAAAGCGGCCAATCAGCTCGCGATGTGGAGTGCGCTTGTGCTCTGTGGCGCGCGCACGTGCTCTACAGCGTGCGCTGGTTCGCCGATTTTATGAAGGAGCTTAGTGAAAAGGACCTTTAAAACGCCGTCTGACAGGGGTATAATCCTCACATTTTATAAAGGCCCCTTTTCTGAAGACTGGGCAAGTTGGCCCTTGGTAACCATTTTTCGGCTGCCCAGCAAACTTGACACTAACCCTAAATGCCCTGAAGAAAACTAAGGTATGTAGCCTAAAGATACTTTGTGTTGTCTGAGATCTGATTTATGGTTTCCAGCAACTTGTTTAAGGAAGGGAGGTAAAGCACTGAATGATCAAGCATCAATTAGAAATGGAGCTGTAGTTTGTGATAGTTTACAAGCTGGGGATGGTTAGTAGAATACCTTTACATAATCTACACTTTCCTACAGTGCTTCCGTAGAAAACTACAGAAACTGGTTGAAATTTCATGTGGCAAGAGTGTCGACTCCCAAAATAAAAAGTCGTCAACATATTACATGGTGCGAAAAATGCTGTTCAACTGGAGTCTCGATTGCTACAGTGTCCAGCAATACAGGGAGCCAGCTACCATAATCCCCGCCAAGGAACATAACGGTTGCCTCCGAAGAGAGCGAGAGCGTTCTGTGGGGGGGAGTTCAACAAATTGGAAAATTGGGGAGAATGGAAGGTGGGGTGGAGGTGGGGGAGGGCACGGAGAGACATGGGGTTACGGCACATGCTTACCCCATCTCTTGTCTCCCCCATCGTTCTGGGAACACCCAAAAGGTGGGCGAAGTGGGAATTCGGTGATGGAGTCTATGGTGTTGAGAAGTGGAATTGTTATAGATGGAAGATTAGCATCGAACGTCCCAACTCCAGTTCGGGGAAAAGGGACTCTTCGCGATATAGGCACCATGATTTCCGCTAGTCAACATCCACCTCATGACATGATGAAATGTCTTGAATCCCACCCTCCCCTTTTGTGGGCAGACGAATGTTGCCACACTTGGCAAGCCCTCATTTTCAAGTGAGGCCTTTTTTGTTTGCCTTTCCTCATCTTCTGTCCGCTATCCTTCTCAGTTAATAGATCTTGGGAAATACTTTTTAAGTCCAAATCCTTGGCATGTTCGAATATATTCCTGTCCACATAAGCCCGTGGACGTTATTGGGTTGACATAGGAGCTAGCTTTGTTTTCACCAACCACGGGCGTACTTAAACCAAAACTAACCAGTGCCAACTTAGTATTAGGGCTTGTTCCCGAGGCAATATATTGACAAAGGAGGTTGGTTAACATATCCCATAGTTAAGTGCTATTTCCGTAAATTTCAATATGATACTATAATGAGACAGTGCATGAGATGCTTGCTGAATGGCAGAAACCAGGGCACTATGTTGGCTTCCTCTGGGACCGAGCTTGTTGTCGTTGTTTCCGTTGTGTGTATATGTAAACAGGCAGAGAGTAATTAGTACTCCTAGTAAAGTAACACTCGCGCTGCACACAGGAGTGTCCACGCGCACACCACAGTGTCAGTTCTAAAATGAAGGTTCACAGCAGAGTCCACAGTTGTGACACTTTGAGTCCGACGGTGCCATTGCTTAGCATTTGGAGTCAATGGGTTAAGTCCACGTGAAAGGCTACATGTAGACGGCGACGTTTCAGTGTCCAACTCGCTGCGTTCGAAAAAAGTCCTAAGCGGTGCTCACAGTGAGCTCTTCTGGGTGGCTGCTCTGACGTCTGATAGCTTTCGGTTTATAGATCGCATGGGCCCCATGGCCACAGCTATTTCTTTTTGTTGTTGAGTTTGTGGAACGAGTGCTGTTGCTACAGGAGTTAAAAAGGATTCCCAAGACTTTGAGCAGTGTTTATAACGAGGCAGTGCAAACTGACATCTCCTGCCTTCGAGGTCCATTCGAAAGTCGAGCCGCAAAACCTCGAGGGACGAGCGGAATATGCCTGCTGGCCAGCGTGTTTCTTGCGTCTCGCAAGGAAAGATCAGCCCGGAGGGAACACCTTTTAAAAATATCATTTCGTGGTGCCGTGAGCTCCAGCTTCCCAGAGAAAAACACTCCTCACCTTCCTCTTCCACAAGGACGCCAGAGGGGGGGCTACGGCCCCGCGCTGTCCCAGAAGGTCTCACTGCGAGGTTCCCGAGTGAAATGACGCGCCTAACTCCGACGCACGTGTTCCCGCAGGCTGCGTGCGTAGCGCGCCGTGGAAGAACACGCACGCCATTCCGAGGTCCTCTAGTTTTGAGCAAGATGGCGAGGCGTTTGTTGGTCGTCTTCGCGTGGGATCCCGACGCAGCACGCGTCGTCGTTTGGCGGTGGGCGCGTGGGTGGGCGCGGCTCAGCGGTAGATGTCCACCCGTGGCGTCGGGTGGGCCTTGTGAGGCGGCGGCGGCGGGGGCGGGATCGGAGGCGTGACGCTGTCGCTACGCAGGCTGTGCAGGTCGCCGTGCTGCGGACACGAGCGCTACGCCTCCGTTGCCGGCGACAGCGGCCGCCCGTTGGGGTGCTTGCGGAACACGCTCAGGTCCACCTGCGTTCGTAGTGCATGCCCACGTGCGTCAGTTGCTGTGCTGGGCAGGTCGCCCCTCCAAAAGAACAACTGCGCACAAGTTGGGCAAATCAAAGCGCCCTTGATTTTCTCAACTTGAGGGCAAAGCAAAGCAAAAAAAAAAAAAAAAAAAAAACAAAAAAAAACTTTGCTTTCGAGAACTCAAAATAAAGATTGTATTAACTGGAAGCACATCCGACTAGACTCTCTCTCTCTCTCTCTCTCTCTCTCTCCCCCCCCCCCCCCTTTATTTTTATAAGTCTCGGCATGTATTTTTTTTTTTTTTTTTCGAGAGAAATAGCAGAGAAGCCCAGTCCTGCAATTCTCCAAGTTGGCTTCGCAACTCAACAGGCATGTACTGCGGTGAAACCAACCGCGCTTCGCAGGTTATAGCACTCCTCACCAAACTTGTTCCGTGTTTCGATTTACCCTTTCTAACACTTACTACTGTTCTCTGTTTCACCATACATGTGAGCGAAGCCGATGCTGCAAGCACGGGCATTGAATAACGCTTTTACCTTACGAGCGCGCGTGCGTAGCTGGGGCGCTTGTGAGTCGTACTCCGTTTCACTTGTGAACCAGGGTACAGTACTGTCGAGACCGGTTCTCACGAAGTCGAAGGGAATCGGAAATCACTTCGCTATATCCGCTATTTCGTTATAACAGACTTCGGTTATAACGAAGCGCAAAAGAGAATGCGAAATCGTGATCGCTTCGCTGTAGCCGCTATTTCGTTATAACCGGGGGTCCATAGCACATGAGCGAATGACGTTTTAGCGAACAGCGACATTTGAGCGAATCGACGGTTTAGCGAATAACGGGGGCGCGCGTTAAGCCATCCGCCGCGCTGCGCTTACGCCGCTTCGCGGCGACAGTCTGCGGCGGCTCATTACAAAAATGTGAACCCATTTGACCCACCCGAAAACGCCGCTTCGCGGCGTCTGACTATTCGCTAAAGTGTCATTTGGTGAAACGTGGGCGTTCGCTAAAATGTCATTCGATCAAGTGAATGCCTCCCGTTCATAATAAACGGTGCGGCAAGAGCTCAAGTCCTCGCGCAACCGCCTGTTTCAGCTAAAGCGTGATGACTTTAACTCGCAGAGTCGTGCAGTCTCGTGGGCGCAAGCGCATAGAAACTAAAATAAAGGGTGTCCCCGAAAAAAAAGAGTGCACCGTTTTTTTAGTTGCAAAAATAAGCTACGCATTGCCGAGGGCTCAGTGTCCGCCCAAATGTAGTGCTAATGGTCCGGACCAGATGTCAGTTTCAGAGCTAACCGTTGTCTTATTGAAAACATTTTATGAGCGATTTTCGAAAATTTTAAATGGGAAAATGGTGGCTGATGCGGCAAGGTACGTGGGCGCCAAGGAGGTTATAAGTACTAGGAGGGGGCACGTTGCAATATTGGTGAAGCCTAGTCATAATAAGTCTAAACGATGTTGTGCCCAGCGTGACCGCAGATCTCTCTGGTGATTGGTGCGCGTGACATGTCACGTGCGAGATAGATGGTGGATTGTAGGAGGATTCCTTGCAGGCTTGCGCGATCTCCGTCCGGTAGGTTTTATCAGATCGAAGGCTAGACTGTGGTGTATTCTAGTACACCATAGCTAGACGAAGGCTAGCTACGGTCACGTGTCGGGCTGATAAGTGAGGAGAGTAAGGAGGAAAATGAGAAAGAGACGAGGCGTCAAGGGAGCATGGCTTGTGGAGGCTACGCGGCCGACGTCATGCCCTCTCCTACCCTTCTATCCTCCTTGGTGGGCGCAGATTAGCACACTCACGCTTCACTTATTCACAAATGCCAGGTGAGCAAGCACATGCAGCGTGCGCGTGAAGATAACTTTGGCAGGCTTGTACTTGTGTACGTGCTCTCCCACACACGCTCTGGTCGGCTGAACGCTCCGGAGTTGACGTCGCATCTTCCGGCTGCTTTTCGCTTGTTCTCGCGCTTTTACGAAATGTTTCGAGGCAAATGGTTGCCATATTTAGACTCAGTTTGTGCATACGATGCATTTCGCAGACATGGCCGACATTGCGAGACGTTCCGTTTTAGCTTCAATGCGGGGTCCCACGTGCGTCTCAATGGAAATGGTGTAGAAAAGAACATCTCATACGATCGATCCTATGTCCATGAGTGTTTGTAAAGGTTGTTCGGCCTCAGTGAATCGGTGTACACGGGAAAATGGGCTAATGCTATGCTCAATATGAAAAGTTTGTAAGGAATACAAATACAGAGGCAAATAGTGTAATTTCAGTTTTGCTGTGCGCTATGAGCCTCACCAGTGACGTCGGAACAAGGAAACGATCGTTAATCCCCTCCCAACATAATATATATATATATATATATATATATATATATATATATATATATATATATACATATTTTTTTTATGGGAGGAGGGGAAAAAAAGTCCCATCCAGGGTTCACTATGTTAAAGTGGAAAGAGCGGAGGGCTTTGTGGAAGGGTCTTGTCCTACACTCCTGTCGCCGACTAAAGTATTTTAGGGCATGTTTTCTTACAACAGGTGAATGAAACTGTACGTTCGTTATGTTGTGAGGCCAGGCCGCTAGATCTGGCGGCCCGAGCCGTCGGCCGACGGGAGAGCGTGCCAAATGACAACTCCCACCACCAGAGGACGCTAGCTGTTCGACCGCGGCTGTGTTGTCAGAGGCACAGGGGCGAGAGCGAACGGAAGCTGTTGGAAAGGAGAAGAGGGAGACATTGCCCTTTTTCTGGGACTTTCTTCGGCGTAACCCACACGACGCTTTCGCGCCCAAAGCGACGGCCTGTCACTCAAAATTCGTACAAAATGGGTCCTTTTTTGCCCCTCCCGCCCGTGGCTTCCAAGTCTTCCACCGTTGGCTTCCACAGCGCAGCGCGAAACTTCCGCGACAGAGTATTCGCAATTACAAGGTAGGTGACTCCACCAAGCGGAAAAGAGGAAAAGGAGAGAGGCCGAGAAGTGGCGCTGCCGGGTGGTCGAAATGTGAAACGAAGGAAAGGAAATCGGCGAACAGAACGCCTCGCAGTTCAAAGGCGGGCAGTTCAAGCTCTGGGCTTCAAAGATGCTCTTTTTTTTTTTTTTTTTTTCTGTCAAATTGTGGCGGCGGGCAGTGCAGTTTGCACTCCCCTGCTAGTTTGAACAAAAGAAGACCCTCGCTGTGCAATTCGTGGGTATTCTTTCTGTTCCCTTTAAACTTTTCTTAAAATGAACAAAAAAAAATATGAAAGCCGTTTACATCTCCCTGTAACGCCGAATTAGAGCGCAGCTCTTGAGGAGGAAGAGGGGAAGGTACAGAGAGGAGGCTATGCCCCTCCTCTCCTGCTCGCCTCCCATTTGGGGGAAACTTTTCCGCTAAACAGCGGGGAAATTTTTCCGCTGAATTTAGCGGGGAAATTTTCCCGCTAGATTTAGCGGGGAAATTTTTCCGCGAAATGTAGCGGGGAAATTTTTCCGCTGAATTTAGCGGGGAAATTTTCCCGCTAGATTTAGCGGGGAAAGTTTCCGCTAGATTTAGCGGGGAAATTTTCCCGCTAGATTTAGCGGGGAAATTTTTCCGCCAGATTTAGCGGGTAAATTTTTCCGCGAAATTTAGCGGGGAAATTTTTCCGCGAAATTTAGCGGGGAAATTTTTCCGCTAAATTTAGCGGGGAAATTTTCCCGCTAGATTTAGCGGGGAAATTTTTCCGCCAGATTTAGCGGGTAAATTTTTCCGCGAAATTTAGCGGGGAAATTTTTCCGCTAAATTTAGCGGGGAAATTTTTCCGCTAGATTTAGCGGGTAAATTTTTCCGCTAGATTTAGCGGGTAAATTTTTCCGCTAAATGTAGCGGGAAAATTTTTCCGATAAATTTAGCGGGAAAATTTCCCCGCGAAACTTAGCGGGGAAATTTTTCCTCTAAATTTAGCGGGAAAATTTTCCCGCTAGATTTAGCGGGGAAATTTTTCCGCTAGATTTAGCGGGGAAATTTTTCCGCTAAATTTAGCGGGAAAATTTTTCCGCTAAATTTAGCGGGGAAATTTACCCATAATGCACCGCGCGGTTACGCCGACGGCGACGCCGCTCAAGCCGGAAACGGGCGCCTAAGAGCTGCGCTCTAGAAGTTCAAAGCGGATGAGCGCGAATTAAGTCAGTGCTTGCATAACAAGTGCTTTGGGCACACTTCCTTTCCATTGCAAGCCACTGTTTTATGGATTCCATGAGGATATATTTCCGCTTCTGCAGTGGTGCCAGAACAGGGGGGGGGGGGGGGGTCACCTTTCAAAAAATTTAGATATTTTATTAAACATCGGTCCAACACTTTCGAGGCTCCTGCGTTACTGATTACACGTGAAAGAAGCACGACACGACCCCCCCCCCCCCCCCCCCGAAAAAAATAAATAAAAAAAAACGTGCTTTTTAGTGTCTTTAATCAATACGAATGCCTGCAGGTGTGTCCCAAATCCACTTGCAACCACGCCCACAAGCCGCGCTACCGGAATGGCGATATATTTGCCATGGCCCTCATATATCATTATGAGATGTTCCTGCTAGCGAGCGGAATGGAATGCCTTTGATTACATGCGCAACCACGCCCACGTGCAATGCTCGCCCAAATAAGATTTAATACGTGAACCTTGCATCCAATGGCGTAGGAAGAATTCGGGAGGTGGGAGTGATCAGAGTAACTGTATATGTACCCTTGCGATGGGAGGGGGATTTCAATCTTTCCTCAAACTGTTTAACCCTGCAGGTGAAGAAAATGCGCCTCCCACGAACCGCTCCACTCTTTCCACCTTACCAGGGCGAATGCCGGAGAGGAGGCGACTCTCTTCTCACCTCATCTCGCGCTTGCGGACGTGATGGCACGCGCATGTGAACTACAACATGTCAACGACCTCACAGATCCAAACGATCTGTCTGCACTTGCGGACGTGATGGCACGGGTTTCACTCCACGTGCGACCACGCCCACATACAATGGATGCGCGAATGTGAAGTATAATATGCCATAGGCCTCACAGATCTAAATGAAGTGTTTGTACTTGCGGACGTGATATAGCACGCGAATCTGAAGTATAAAGGCCTGTTCACACATACAGCGGAGCGCTAAGTCAGAGGCACATGAGCGCTCGAAAGAGCGCTCACGTCGCGCTTCCTAGCGCGCGACTTAGTTCAAATATAGCGCGCGATTAGCGCTTTAGTAGCGCCTTGTTAGAGCTTCAGTATATCGCCTTGTTAGCGCTTCCTGTACCGCGGTTACTGCTGCGGATTAGTGCGCGCACTGCGGTTCCGGTTCCTGTGGTTGGGTGTGCATCAGCAGCAACATGGCGGATATGTGGGACGCTGAAATAAAACGTCACATATGCTCTTTCGTACGCAATTAGTGCATATGTATGTGGTGGACGGCTTAGCGCCCAGAAGAACCTTCTGGGTGCGCGAAATCTTTCGCCATCGAGATACCGACGGGTACCCGGCGAACCTTTTTCCCCGGCTGAGGGATCGAACACAAAATATTTTCGGCGGTGTTTCAAGAGACTGGTGCAATCACACACACACACACAAAAAGATATATATATATATATATATATATATATATATATATATATATATATATATATATATATATATATATATATATATATATATATAATAAATTAAAATTTCGGGGGGTGTTCTGATACCTGAACCCCCCCCCCCCCCCCCCCCCCCCCCCCCCCTGGCTACGCGCCTGATCGAGACACAGAGCTCTTCGAAAGGTGAGTATTTTTTAACTGCCTTTCCTTGAAACCAGGGTCACGCATGTCGAACAGAAAGCGATGAGGCCGTACCCAATCAATGGACCTCTTGGCGAATATGTGCTGCCACCTAGACACGCGAATCGTCGGTTCGAGACTAGGTGACTGGAAAACAACGCGCACCCAAGGCCTCTCCCACCCGTTCCACACCCAAAACGTCAGCTACATCCTGTTCACCCATTGAGGCGATGTGACCTAGATACGGCTACCCCAAGCTCACCTTTGTCCCCATCGTGCGTAATCTTCCGCCCCGAGGTCGACACAACGAAACCGCTCAAAAGCGAGAAATTCAAGATGGCGGATTGTTTGGAACTAGATACTCTCGAACCCAGGCGCATGAAATACTCCGCGCATGCGCACCGCGTATTTCTACAAAAGGTCCATTAGTAGCTCAAAGTCCATGACTCTGGATCGTCTGCCCGACCGTTTGCGTGGAGAGCGGCTCCTTTACTTCCTCTTCTTTTACCACCAGAGGAAAAAACAACGTAATCGCCGTGTACGCGCAGCAGCAAGCACGGCTCAAGGAGCGTGAGACCGGTTCAGACACTTGCGTTTGAGCGCGTTTGACTGCGTTGCGTCGAGAACAGAAAGCGAGTCACCGGCACATCTGTGCTTCGTATTAAGCGTGAAATCTAAATCAAGGAATCATCTTGGCACGCGATTATAAGCAGCAGGGATGTCCTAGCGCTACGTCACGCGACGTAACCGAGCGCTACGTCACGCGCAAGTCGGTGCCACATGATCGCTGCTTCCAGCGCTCACGAGGCGCTAACTTAGCGCTCCGCTGTATGTGTGAACCGGCCTTAATATGCCACCTGCCTCATAGATTCAAATGAGGTGTTTGCACTTGCGGACGTGAATGCACGTGTTTGAGTTCACGTGCGACCACACCCACATAAATGCGTTCGCGAATGTGAACAACAGATCCAAATGAGGTGCTTGTACTTGTGGACGCGATGGCACGCGTTTGAGTTCACGTGCGACCACGCTCACATAAATGCGTTCGCGAATGGGAACTACAGATCCAAATGAGGTGTTTTCACTTGCGGACTTGATGGCACGCATTTGAGTTCACATGCCACCACGCCCACATGAATGCGTCCGCGAATGTGAACTACAGTTTCAAATGAGGTGTTTGCACTTACGGACGTGATGGCACGCGTTTGAGTTCACGTGCGACCACGCTCACATAAATGCGTTCGCAAATGTTAACTACAGATCCAAATGAGATGTTCGCACTAGCGGACGTGATGGCACACTTTTGAGTTCACGTGCGACCATGCCCACATAAATCCGTTTGCAAATCTTAATTACAGATCCAAATGAGATGTTTGCACTTGCAGACGTGATGGCACACTTTTGAGTTCACGTGTCACCACGCCCACATAAATGCGTTCGCAAATGTTAACTACAGATCCAAATGAGATATTTGCACTAGCGGACGTGATGGCACACTTTTGAGTTCACGTGCGACCACGCCCACATAAATCCGTTCGGAAATCTTAATTACAGATCCAAATGAGATGTTTGCACATGCAGACGTGATGGCACGCGTTTGAGTTCACGTGCGACCACGCCCACATAAATGCGTTCGCGAATGTGAACAGATCCAAATATCCAAATGAGGTGTTTGCACTTGCGGACGTGATGGCACGCGTTTGAGTTCAAGTGCGACCACTCTCACATAAAATCGTTCGCGAATGTGAACTAGGTCCAAATGAGGAGTTTGCACTTGCGGACATGATGGCATGCCTTTGATTTCACATGCGACCACGCCCACATAAATGCGTTCGCGAATGTGAACTACAGATCCAAATGAGGTGTTTTCACTTGCGGACGTGATGGCACGCGCTGGAGTTCACGTGCGACCACGCCCACATAAATGCGTTCGCGAATGTAAACTACAGAACCAAATGAGGTGTTTGCACTTGCGGACGTGATGGCACGCGTTTGAGTTCACGTGCGACCACGCCCACATAAATGCGTTCGCGAATGTGAACTACAGATCCAAATGAGGTGTTTGCACTTGCGAACGTGATGGCACGCGTTGGAGTTCACGTGCGACCACGCCCACATAAATGCGTTCGCGAATGCAAACTACAGATCCAAATGAGGTGTTTGCACTTGCGGACGTGATGGCACGCGTTTGAGTTCACGTGCGACCACGCCCACATAAATGCGTTCGCGAATGTGAACTACAGATCCAAATGAGATGTTCGCACTTGTGGACGTTGGCACGCGTTGGAGTTCACGTGCGACCACACCCTCTTAAATGCGATCGGAAATGTTAACTACATATCCAAATGATATGTTTGCACTTGCGGACGTGATGGCACGCGTTTGAGTTCACGTGCGACCACGCCCACATACATGCGTTCGCGAATGTTAATTACAGATCCAAATGAGGTGTTTGCACTTGCGGACGTGATGGCACGCGTTTGAGTTCACGTGCGACCACGCCCACATAAATGCGTTCGCGAATTTGAACTACAGACCCAAATGAGATGTCCACACTTGCAGACGTTGGGACGCGTTGGAGTTCACGTGCGACCACACCCCCTTAAATGCGTTCGCAAATGTTAATTACATATCCAAATGATATGTTTGCACTTGCGGACGTGATGGCACGCGTTTGAGTTCACGTGCGACCACGCCCTTATCCATGCGTTCGCGAATGTTAATTACAGATCCAAATGAGGTGTTTGCACTTGCGGACGTGATGGCACTTGTTTGAGTTCACGTGCGACCACGCCTACATAAATGCGTTCGCGAATTTGAACTACAGATCCAAATGAGGTGTTTGCACTTGCGGACGTGATGTCAAGCGTTTAGTTCACGTGCTGCCACGCCCTCATAAATGCGTTCGCGAATGTGAACCACAGATCCAATTGACGTAGGTGTTTGCACTTGCGGACGTGATGGCACGCGTTTGAGTTCACGTGCTACCACGCTCACATAAAAGCGTTCGCGAATGTTAATTACAGATCCAAATGAGATATGTTTGCACTTGCGGACGTGATGGCACGCGTTTGAGTTCACGTGCGACCACGCTCACATAAATGCGTTCGCGAATGTTAATTACAGATCCAAATGAGGTGTTTGCACTTGCGGACGTGATGGCACGTGTTTGAGTTCACGTGCGACCATGCCTACATAAATGCGTTCGCGAATTTGAACTACAGATCCAAATGAGGTGTTTGCACTTGCGGACGTGATGTCAAGCGTTTGAGTTCACGTGCTGCCACGCCCTCATAAATGCGTTCGCGAATGTGAACCACAGATCCAATTGACGTAGGTGTTTGCACTTGCGGACGTGATGGCACGCGTTTGAGTTCACGTGCGACCACGCTCACATAAATGCGTTCGCGAATGTTAATTACAGATCCAAATGAGATATGTTTGCACTTGCGGACGTGATGGCACGTGTTTGAGTTCACGTGCTGAGACGCACTCATAAATGCGTTCGCGAATGTGAACAACAGATCCAAATGAGGTGCTTGCACTTGCGGACGTAATGGCACGCGTTTGAGTTCACGTGCGACCACGCCCACATAAATGCGTTCGCAAATGGGAACTACAGATCCCAATGAGGTGTTTGCACTTGCGGACGTGATGGCACGCGTTGGAGTTCACGTGCGACCACGCCTATGTAAATGGAAGCGCGAATGGGAACTATTACATACCATCGGTCTCACAGATCCAGATGAGGTGTTTGCACTTGTGGACGTAGTGACAAGTGTTCAGTGTACGTGCGACCCTGTCCCATGCAATGCTTTTTTGATATATGAAATAATACCTGTCATCGCCTTCAGATATCAAAACGAGGTGTTGGCACTTGCGGAAGAAACGAGGTGTTTGCACCACGGTGGAAGAAACATTTAGGTGATGACTCTTTGTCCGACGCGGCGATCACATTATGTTTGACGCACCGAGCGCTTCACTCGCACGGGGATAGACGACGCCCAAGTATCGCGTCCCTCCCAAACCGACCGCTCCGGTTGTTTCTCCCAGCGGTGGTCCCGCATTCCCTCGCTCACCGCTTCTTGTTGTGCCCACGGTGGAAGAAACACATTTAGGCGATGACTCTCTGACCGACGCGGTGGCCACATTATGTTTGGCGCACCGATAGCGCTTCACTCGCACGGGGATAGATGACACCCGAGGAAAGCTACCTCGGGGGTCATCGAGCAGAACGGACCTCAAAGAACTAGAGACGCCCTCAGGGAGAAGGGCGAACAGTGAAAACCAGAGCCCCGTGCACGGGGGACTACGAGGGAATCCCAGGGAAGCCCATCCACACGGCCCTCGTATGCACGGACCTCGGGCACGTAGCAGCCGTTGTCGTCGTCTTCGGGTCGCAGCAGAATGGGTGCCGTGCCAGCCACGGGCGTGGCCTGGACCCCCGGGGGCAATGTTCCCGCCCGGCGGGCCCCGATCTCGGCCGCCTGGAGCGCGAGAGCGGCCTCGAGGTTCCCCGCGGACAGATCGAGGCCCACCTCGACCGAGGCCTCCTTGGAGCGGCGCAGCTTGTACTCGCGTTCCCGCCGCCGCCGCTCCTGGATCTTGTTGTGACACGTGATGCTGATGGAGGCGCACATGCCCATTACCAGCGCTGAGAACACCACCAGGATGACGATCATGTGCTTCGTCGACAGCACCACGCCCACGTTAGAGCCTGCAGAGACACGGTTTTGTGGTGTTAGGCTCTCGTCCTTTCCGGGGACATGAGACACGCCGTCTGCGTTGCTGAGATCGGCCACTCGCGTTCACCTCCCAGTAATGAGGGAATGTTTCGCGGGTATACTGTTCACTTTATTTATATACAATACTGCGAACCTTTCGTTCAACCCAGGAGAGAATAAATAGTTGCATAAGAAACAAAACAAAAACACATTCACGAACTCATACGGGTCGTCAGACTTGTGTAAGCTCCAGGGTCAACCCTGCACAATATACAACACATTCTTCAAGCATGCATAGGTTAACTGAGAAAACACTCGCGTAATCTTGAATCAAAAGACTTCATATTGGTGCAGCCGAAGGTTTTATTAGGTAGAGCGCTTACCTTAGTGCACGCACACGCAAAGGTCCGTGAAAACTATCAAACTTTCGCTCAATAAACTACGCGGTGAGCTTTTGTCGCGTTCTGAAGCTCGCGGCCAACGGAGCGTCTCTCGCCCCACGGGCGTCTGTGTAGAACAGTGATTCTGAACCATTGGTGGTTCGCGGACCCCTTGTGAATCGGCGGAAATGATGGAGGACCCCGTTCCAAGTGAGGGGAAGGGAAAGCTATAGGTTAGTTATCATAATGATTTTATAAATGCATATAACTGAGGTATATTGTGAAGTAGACTTCTCTCATTGGCATACACGTAAAAATCTCACCCGAAAGTTTAAATCTCTCTTCGCAATCTAAAAAAAAAAAAAGAAGAAAATTATTGCCGGCATGACTGCTGAGGCATGGGCTTCGTGAACCCCCATTCGAGAACCACTGGTGTAGAAGACAGCCGTGCTGCTAAGTTTAAAACCTACTCCCACAATGTTTGTAGTGCGTTTGAAGAATGGCACAGAGGTCCGGCAAATGAATTTGCTCAACGCAGTTCAGACCTGAGTGGTAAACAGTGCCATGCAAGAAAGCACCAGCAAAGCATCAGCTGCGCTGGGCAGTTGGGAATGAGGTTGGAACGGAATGCCACTGTTCCCTCCTGTTGAATTGAAGCAGTTCGTTCCATGGCTTAGCATGCCGGAGGCACCCCATGCGAAATTTTATCGGCTGGCGCTTGGTTGAGCTAGCTGTGGGATCGACTGCGTTGCAACCGCCTGGGACAGTAGCGCCATCTATTGGGGAGCCTTGGAACACTTCCGATATGCCTATATTTTACGCATCGTTTTTTCCCGACGTGTTTCGAATAATTATACGGTATAAGCGACAATTTTTTTTTAGAAAGTGCGTAGATTTGATCTTGCAAATACTGCAAAACCTTCAGTCTAGTTATACGCAGATCAGAAAGGTTCCAGGGGTAGCTGATAGATGACGCCAGTGTGCCAGTTTGTTCTCTCGTTGTAAACGCAAATGTGTGAACCAGCCTTTATCGTTCGAAACGTTTTCAAGGGGCGGACACATTATCCAAACTTACATGTTTGCGCACTGTATATACCGGTTAACAAAAAACAAACAAAAAAACAACAACACTGAACTCTAAAAAAAAGCCCGTGCGTCTACTTTCCCGCACAAGACTTGGAGAGACAATCAGCGCAACTTACGGAGGCAGCTCAGCGAATGACGATGCCGAAACATTTGTTTAAACAAAAAACAAAAAAAAAAAAAGAAACGCAGTATGAGTTGTGACATCAAGCAATGCAAGCGTGACGTTCTGCATTCTTACTGTCACAACTCAGACAGCGTTTTTTGGTCTAAACATATGTTTCGGCATCGTCATTCGCTGAGCTGCCTCCGTAAGTTGCGCTGATTGTCTCTCCAAGTGTTGTGCGGGAAAGTAGACGCACGGGCGTTTTTTAGAGTGTGTACTCCGTTCTACACCTGAGAAGAAATCCGCTGCCGCGGGAGCGGATCCGCTCCCGGCGGCGGCGGCGACGAGCGGGTTGCGTTAGACTGAGACTAGAAGCTCCGCCTTCAGCGCGAGCTTTCTGCCCTTGGTAACACAAGTGTGAACACGCAGGCACGCGCAACCACAGCACTGCGGAAGCCAGCGAGCTCGCGCTGAAGGCGGAGCTTCTAGTCTCAGCTTAAAGGGATTATCCGGTCAAATTTCGTATTCATGAAAACATTTAGACCTCATTGTCAATGGCTGTAGGAGCATCTTCCGCGACAAATCTGAATTTTGTGTGCTTCCCTGGAGGAGTAATTGTATTTTAACCCAAGCGTACATAAACGGCGTTTTCCTCTTCCACCTTCAGGGAAGCGGAGTTTCTGAGGTAACATCAGGCAAAGAACGCGCCGAACTGAAGTGCACTTCAAATTTTGTCCTCCGCGTGAGCGGTACGACGTGGTTCACCCTCGCTGCTGCACTAGATTTTTTTTTTTTTTTTTAGAATGAAAGGGTATTTTCGTTGTGCGGTTGTCACGCTCCACACTTCTCCGCGACATTTACAGTGGCGAGTAATATGGAATGCTGCGGTGCGTCGGGAGCACTGTGTTACCACGGAGGAATGAGGCATAGGATATGACAATTGCAAGACTGGTGTGACGTCACGTCAGGCATGGGAGTGCAGCCGTTGATACTTGCGAAATTCGGCATGGAGTTTCGTTCAATTATCCGTCGTTGATTACACTAAATTGGGGTGTCGTTTAATGGAATAAAAATGGCCTATGTTAATCATTAGGCTCCCACCAGGTAACCATCACTAAATCTTAAGAACTTCCGGTTTTCACCGGACCATCCCTTTAAGGGTGCCCTGAAGAGGTTTCTGAGATCGCCTAAGTATGGCGCTAACTCTGCTGGCTCTAAGCATCCTAGAAATCCATAAATCATGGCGAGACGCGGCCGATTTCCCGATTAAAAAAGCAATCAATGATCGCAACACACCGATTTAATCTTCGGCGATGGGAGGAGCATGTTCCGAAACCAGGGCCACTGGCAGTCAATAGCAAGCGAAGGATCCTGGCGCTTCCGACCGATGAAACCGCGGAGTGATATCTCGAATGCGCGACTACGATTCAGCCCAGCGAGCGCGCGCTCGAGAACTGACGACCGGACACATCACTCCCGCTAAAAAGGAAAAAAAAAAAAAAAAAAAAACCCAACATAGTTGTTTTTGAGACGATTATTGCAGTATTATGTTCCCTGTCTGCGAAAAAAGAACATTTTGCAACTACCCTTACTTGCTTCTATCATCTACAAAAGCTTATATATTTTGTAATAACAGCGTTTGCAATCTCAACGAAATGTCGCGTTTTTATTGGTCACATGTCGTCCTGCTGCCGGAATGTGACCAATAAAAACGCGGCATTTCGCTGAGATTGCATACGCTGTTATTACAAAATGTGTACGCTTTTGTAAGTGATAGAAGCAAGTAAGAGTAATTGAAAAAAGTTAATTTTTCGCTGTCAGGGAACGTAATACTGCAATAATCGTCTCAAAAACAACTATGCTTTTTCATTTTTTCTTTTTTTCAGCGGAAGTGAAGTGTCCGGTCGTCAGTTCACGAGCGCTCGATCGCGCGCTCGAGAGCTGACCGGTGTCTGCAGTACCCCGGAGATAATTTCGATCTTTGATTACGTTTTTAATAGAGAAATCGGCCGTGCACCGTTATGATTTATGGACTTCTAGGATGCTCGGAGCCCGCAGAGTGAGTTATCGCCATATTTAGGCGATCTCAGAAACCCCCTCAGGGCACCTTTAAGGGTGAACGGAGTACAGTCGCGCCAGGGCACACGTGGGCGCCAGGGTACGACCCCGGACGCTGGAATGAAAATAGCGTTTCGAGCGTGCGATCGACCAGGGCGCAGAAGGGTCGATTTCCGCTCCCGCAGAATTTAATTCGGATCGGACGTTGTTATTGCCTTCCGTGACTAATTATTCAGTGTGCGCGGTGTGGCCCTAGTTCACACGGCGTCTGTCCAACCAAAACAGACCAGGCGCGGGCAGCACGAGATCATCAGAGATCCGCAACAGGAACAGCTGTGGCTTCCGTTTCTTTACGACCCGAAAAGCTCCTAGATTCCCCCCTAAGCTGACAGTGCGGCGAGAGCTACGAGCTCGCCAAACCAATCAAACGCTTTCCTTTCATCACCCGACACCGCTCTCCACGCTTGGGTCACACGTGGCTGTAACGTCATGACCCTATCGACCCGCTAAGTTTAGCAAAAATTTTCCTGCTAGATTGAGCGGGTCGATAGGGTCATGACGTCACAGCCACGTGTGACGTCACGTGTTACGTGACACGTGACGCTACCGACCAGACCACGCACACACGCTTGCACGGCTTCGGAACGAGCGCGGGTTTCTATGAGACGGCTATGCGAACGGGGCCCGATAACGCTATCGCGTTTCACTCTTAAAGGCCAAGCTTAATTAAGCGTCCCCCACGTTTTGTAGCGTGAGCTACACTGGCCGAGGTTGAGCGGTTTCGCGTGGCTCCTGAAGAGCCGTGCTGCGCATGCGCGAGGAGCGGTGACGTCACACGACGCACAGCTGGCGCAAAAAGAGTCAAATTTGGGGGTTTTACGTGCCAAACCAACGACGGGCATCTGGCACGCCCTAGGGGAGGACTGAGGATTAATTTGGACCACCTGGGGATCTTTTGACGTGCAACCGAAAGCTCGGTTACACGGCGCCTCCTCCGGAATAAGCCTCCGTCAGATTGCGGGCACTTCGGCCGGGATTCGAACCCGCCACATGGGGATCCGTAGGTCAGCGCTCTCGCCTCGGAGCCACCGAGGCGGCTGCACAGCTGGCGCGCCGCAGCCGCCGCCGCCGCGCGCGCCTCGGCGGTCTGCGCATTGCAGAGGAGTGACGTCATAGCCAAGGCAGACGCACTGGCGCCGCCGCGTGCCCAGCTGTGCGCCTCCGTTGCGCAGTAGCCAAGTCTGACGCTGCACCGGAGCCGCTTGATAGCGCCTCTCATTTTGTGCGCATGCGCAGAGGTATCAGGGGGGGTATACATATAGCGGGGTGTTTGCCAGTGTGGTATAGCCATGGAGAAGGAGAGCGAAATTGCTGCTCAGCGGCGCAGAAGAGCGGAGAAGCTTAACTCATCGGATCCCGAAGTAGTCACATAATGTGTATACCGTGTGTGTGTCATTGAAGCAGCAGTAAGCATGATAATCAAGCTAATCCTAGACAACCAGGAAAGCTAAGAATAACCAGCTGAACCTAAGCTCACGCTACGTATATCCTGGCATAGCCGAGCTAAGCCACTGCAATTTTTGTGTTTGTTTCTTCAGTAAATTGTGTTGCTTCCTCAGAAGACTGGTTTTTCTCGATCATGGGTCTTCCGCTGAACACTGAGCGGTCCACAGGTTTTTGCACCGATTCGACGCGCAGCACCTTTTACGGGGCTCCGACTTCGAATTCTTAACGTTCTTGAGTAGCCCGACGATTTGATGCACAATGGCGAGATCGCTACTGAAGCAAAATTTGCGCGGGACATTAAAGGGCACCCTCGCAACGTACAACCGGCGACGATAAATAGACCGAATTTCACGAGAACGGCGACATCGCTCTAAAATAAGATCTATCCCGTAATTCCCGGCATTGAAAGCTCGAGATATCCTTTTGCATTAACGACGTTAGCAGACGACATCGATTACCGCCAAGACATCCGAGCGCGCCTTGCGCACGTATAGCCTTACGCGAGTGCTCCAACGCGACATCAGTTCGATCGCATTAACGTTAATCTCGTCAGAGTGCCCATTTTCGAGGGATTTCTTCGTCTCGCAGTGTGATATTTAGAAGTTCCTCGCTTCGCACGAAGTTTAGCCCGGCGTCTCGAAAATATCGTCCCGGGAACCTCGGGGCGCAGTGCGCGCCACTGTACGGCGTTTTACTCGATCGCCTTCGTATCTTCTCGACGAAAAATATTTGATAAAAAAAATGATTAAGAAACCGCGATTTATTTTTATTTTGAAAAAAAAAACAAAAAAAAAACAAACAAACATGAATGGAACAACCGCCGGATGTGGTGATTCCCGCGGGCATCAACGCGGAAGAACGAATCATGAGGCAATAAGTGAAAGCACAGTAAAACATATACAGCTGAAACATGAAATATTTATAAATACGCGCGTAATTTTATGCGCGAACCAAGTCTAATCATGGTCTTTTTTTTTCTATTATCTTGTTTCCTTAACCGACAATCCCGAAAAAAAAAAAAAAAAAGTCGAGTGTTGGACGTTTTAAATTGTTCTTAGACCCGTGTCTATTTTAGAGGCCCTTGTTTAGTTTTCGGGAGGGGTCACCACGGCTTCGCCCCCCATCGCTTTTGTTCTATCGTTTGAAATCCCGGAGCAGGCCAAAGGTTCCCTCCGGTTTTGCCAAAGAAAGGCCTTCCGATTCAATTCACGCCAGTGTCTCTGTGCAAAAAGAGTGGTGCGTGTGCAGCGGCAGCAGCAGCGGCAGCCTGTCCCGTCGATTCTTCCTAATGACCGGGAACATTTCTCTCGACCTCTCTCTTCCTTGGCTTTTTTTTTCTCAGCAAAGACCCCTCGCACTTTCCTCTATCTCGCTTGCACCCTTACTTTTTTTTTTCTTCTCAGCTTTTCTTTTTGTTTTCGTCTGTCCCGCGGTACACTTCTGTTCTTGGCGTTTGTCTGCCGGCTCGGTGCGCCCCCCCCCCCCCCCCCCCCCCCCTTTTTGGCCGCGTGTGTGCGTGTGTACACGGCTGCGTATGGCTGCATGTTTGCTGGCGCGAGCGAAATCGCCGGAATCCCTCATCAAGGATTGGAACGGTCATCAACGTTCGGACTTGGAAAGAAAACGGCGGAGGAGAGAAAGAGGGAAGATACCAGAGAAACGAAAGAGCAAACTGTGGCTTGCCTTTTCTGTCCGAAACGTATTCATGACTCCCGCGACAAAAAAAAAAAAAAAAAAAAAAAAGGAGGATAAGGGGCGAGGCGAAGATTCGGCGGAAGCGAAAGAAACAAAAACAGGACCCCCAACTTTCCAGCGGTCGTCTTCGAGGTGCAATTTTATTTCGGATTCTCTAAGTGGCTTTGGCTCGGGTCATGGGAATGACGTTTATTTCGAGCATATTGCCGAGTTCAGAGATTGCCTGTTCCTTCGCTCGATTTGGTGTCGCCTTTTAGAAACTCGTGCTTAAAAGTTTCAAGGAAGCGATAGCAACGAAGGAAGTAATGAATTAAAATTAATGTTTTTACGCTAGCTTTTTTTTTTTTTTTTTTACGCTAGCGTTTTTGAAATGACGTGCTGCTTCTTTTAACAAATCTTTCCCCTAATTAATTATGGTTTAAAAGAGGCTTACATGTTGCTTCGTTTATGCGCCTGACTGGTCTCGGCACATTTCATGCGCGCACGAGCATTTCTTTTTATAGTTTAGTCACAACACCCATTTCGAGTGTCCTGCATATGACTTGATTTCACTCATAGTTACCACCCACAGGACTGAACCTTTTGAACGTATATTCACGATTCTGCCATTCTTCCAGGGAAGCAAATTTTGTCAGCACTTTTCGGAACACAACGGTGTACACATGTGTTGCGCATTGTATTGCTCTCGCGCGTGCCTGAGCAATACAAAACAACATCTAAGCACGAGAGTTTAGTTGTGCAAGATGTTCTGTTTGCTCGAAACACACTCACAACGAGAAAATAACCAGTTAAAGCCACGTGCTCAGGCTCCAGAGCTCCAAACCGCTGCACAGAACTCTTGAAAAGAGGGAGTATTGACATGACGTCATAATTCAATGAAGCCCTACTTTAGCCGCCATCGCAGTCCGCTTGGTGTATATACCCACAGAAACGTGCAGGGGCGCATTGTTACCTGCCGTTCCTTGGAGCGTTATCATATGTGGTGTCGTTCTCGCAGCCCAGTTTTATTGTTTCCGTGTTTCTATGGTGGTGTGCATATGGCCGATAGTCACTGAGCATGTTCAAACGTCCATGTGCTCGATTGAGCGACCGTGCGCGTGCACAGCTGTCCAAAGACGGGTACCTTATAGAGAATCTTTGTAGTGGCATCGGTCCGGCGCGCCTGTACGAGGTGCAGGCAAATTGAGAAGTTGCAGCTCGGTGATGTATCAAAGGTAGAATACGTCGGAATCCAAGATTGCTTCGTGCACCATATGCTAGCCCTATACGCACCGGCAGCCGTTCCCGTTTATGACCATAAAAGCAAACAATATACGCTAAGTGTCAATTCCATTCACACGGCGTACGCATGCGTCCAATTAGACTTTTTAGCCGATCATGATGGTTCAATTTGGATACATGCGCCCCCCCCCCCCCCCTAAACGATACGAGCGGTATGTTTTGAAAAAGGAATTGGTTTATGAAAACTGAGAAGAAACTGATTTCTTAACATTATGCTTTCAACGTGTATCGCGCGTATAATGCGAAATTTAGGTGCTGTCCTTTGGCTTCCATTGGAAATTCGGGAGTTATTAGCGTAAACGGTTAGCCACGAGAATTATGTATACGACTATCTGCCAGAAAATGGCCGCTTGTGAACACACAGTGCTTCGCGTCCGACACTGCTGCTCGCGCGCTTCGACAAAGCCGCTCGGCACGACGACCCTCCAGCATTTTGTTTTTTCTTCTTCCGCTTGCCACGTACGATGTTCGGTACGTAAAAACAAACAAACGAATTATTTACGCAGGTTACCCCCGTCATTTGTTTGTTCTTGAACCCACCACGGCGCAGCTAACCTTACAAAACACCTGCCGCGAATCGCGATTTTGACCACACCAATGGCGGACGAAAGGCGATTTCTCTTCCCGAAATGCATCGCTTCAAGCTGAGTGAATACCCTTATAGATGAGAGGGGAGTCGTTTCTGCATCAATGTTACACTCAATTCTCAGCGAGCGCAACGAGCGTTCGCCATTGGTTAGAAACTTCACGAACCAACAATTCAGAACTTAATTCACTGCAAAAAAACAAACAAACAAAAAACATGGTTGGCGTTAGCAATGTGATTATCCTTCATCCCTCATAGACAGTCACACGGCCGCTGTCAGCAACGTAAATGAGAATATTCCGCAGTGTTTGTGCAAGCAGCTCACCAGGCTGGCAGTAATTCGCACGCGTCCGGAACACTGCTGCGCTCCTTCTAAATTAGGTCCTCATAAGAGCGATGATATGGCAAGTTGATTAATGCGGAGGCCGCGGCTACCCGGCACCAATTTTTCTAATCAGAGCAAAATTACTCACACTCAAAGAGGTTGAGGTAAACTTCCTTCTAAACTAAATTCGTATGTTCCCTGCCAAAAGTAGTCTAGAAACAAACTTTCGTCTACAGCAAATTAATTACAGTTCCACGAAAAACCGCCCACCAAAATATCCACAGTCATAATATAAAGAACAAGAAAACACGTCAATTTCTGCCTGTAGAGGGGTTAAAAATAGCAGTCGTGCACGAACTACGTAACAAAAACAACTACAAAACTGCAAAAAAAAAAAAAAGTACCAGGATTGTGGGGACGTACTTTTGCAGTAAAGATGAGAAACTAATGACTTTCTTTTGTTTTCGTGCTTCTAGTGGGTACCAGGAATTGTTGACTTCGGCTATAGAAACCCCGTCAATATAGGATACGTTAAAAAAAAAAAAAATCCCACTTAGGCAGGTTGTAATTACAGAACGTAAACAGCTGACACGCAGGGATGGGCGCATCAAAGCAACTCAAACACCGGAGCTCAGATTTCTTGGTGTTTTAGGCAGTAAAAGTAGGCAGATAGAATTGCACGGGATACCGATCCCCTCTGTCTTTGTTTATCGTTGGTTGTTTGATCGAACGGCTATGCTTTGAAACTAAGTTTCACTGCACGCGTTTAAAGCAAGCACACACACACACAAAAAAAAAAAGTTGAAGAATCAGCAAGCGATTACCAATAACGAAACATGTCAGATCAAATTTCTATTTATCTGAGTGGTTCATATTGTTTTTTTTTTATATCATATAACAGCATAATTTACGTAGAAAAGCTATGTATGGCTTTAAAAAAAAAAAAAAAAAAAAATTATTGTGGCATACACTGCCGAGCTCAAATGTTATTGCCAGAAGTACGGAAGAAGTTAGGTCTCTTTGCGACAGGTAGATTGCCAGGTCTGAAAAAACTTTTGCCCCGGTGCTGCAGCCCCGTACTGCCGATCGAGCACGTCGCCCTCTCGTGCGAACGAGACGCCACATGAAGCCACGTGCTCGCGCAAGAAGCCGTCACAGCATTAGAATCCTGGGGAAACTACGGTAGCCTTGACAATGTCGCACAGAAAAGTTGACGCCGGATGTAGTAGCATTGTGAATATGTTTCAGCGGCGATTTAAAGTTAAGCAATAGGCAGTCTTGGCAGAGAGTTACCGCGGGCTACCAAGAGCATGCTTCAAAGTCACAGCGCGAGCTCGACGGTAGCAACGCACGGCAACGTTACGCTATAACTGCCCTCTTCGGCGCGAGCCATACAATGTATAACGATATTATTGGCAGAGTGTCATCACCCAAGATTGATATCTGTATTGGAAAAAAAAGGCACAAACAAGAATGCTTAAGGATCAATGCCGTAGGATCGGATCCTATGAGGACCGAGCGCTATGCTTGCTGTATCCGACGTCCACTTCTAGGTCAGAATGTCAGCATCGAGTACAAGGTAGCGCAAGTTCCATTAAAAACCTTCGAAGGGACGGTGCACTGCTGTTAACGTAGCGATATCAGTACCTCGGGCTCGTAAGTCAGACAATCAACAGTGATCACTCGATTGGCCCTGAAATCTGCCTTCACGCCAAGCTGGACACGCCACCCGCGTGCAACTTAAGTGAGCAATTAAAGCGTACTGAAGGCAAAAAAAAAAAAAAAATCTGCATAAAAGCATTTGTTTCCACATCAGTTCCTTATTCAGGATATTTAAAATCCGAGCTCTTCCCATTAGTTTCTTTTCTCAATTCGCTCTCAATCCTCTTTATCTCTCTCTCTCTCTCTCTCTCTCTCTAAAAAAAAATAAATTAAAATTGCTGCTTACCGGTCTGACAAATGGAGGACTCTTCGTCGTAACGGTACTTGCAGTTGTACTGGTGGTTGCACTTGAGATTCACGTCGATGCACCAGCCGTCGTCGCAGCTGAACTCTGTCTCCGGGTCGCAGCTCTCTGAAAAGCATTCAAGATAACTTACTGAGTACCGAGTAAAATAATAACTGAGAACCCGACAGTCAACTCTAAAAGGTGTCTAGTATAGAGTACTAAATACTCAAAACGCTACTCGTCACGTTCATAATAAACAACTAACTACCAAAGGACACAGTTCAAATCACAGACCACCCTGCATCAATGAGGGAGAAACGATGCATGGCGCCTTCCTCCTTCTAAATTTCTACAAAAAAAGAAAAAGAAAACAACAAAACAAAAATTTCTGGCTCAACGTCAGCTTCAAATACCACCACTAATAGAAGATGTTCTTTGACGTCTACCAAGTTAATTAAAAAATATTTAAGGGTCAGTAACCTGTGTAGAGTATTAGAGTTACGTACAAGTCTGACGACGAATTCTCGGTGCTTACGCCGCTATCCATTAACCGGAACCTAAATCTGAAAAACATTCTGGCGAGCGCATAAAGCTGTTGGTAGCTCCCGGTATAGTGAGGAGTTCTAATAACCAAACATGCATTGTATGTATAAATAAAAAAAAAAAAAAAAAATCACTTGTCACGTGTCATACAGTTTGCGCGTATCCGTCGATCTGGTTGATTTTTCAGCACGTGTCGATCGAACCGCTTTTTATTTTCTTTGCAGTTACTCCTACACATTAAACTTCCATAATTGGAAATCTCTCTGTGGGTATTCTCCTTCGAGATACATATTTATACGTGCTGTACTATAGACTGAGTTCTAAAATAGAGGGATATTTTGTTTGTTTGTTTCGACAAAACATTTACCGATCTGGCAGCTCATGTAGAGGAGTAAGACATAGTTCAGTGCACCACGTTCAACAAAACGAGCAAAATTCACAATAATGAACGATAGAAAGCAAGGCGGGTATAACGATCCAACAATATAATATACGTAATTACGTATGCGGTATACACGACAAATTTTGAATGATTATATTCACGATAAGATTAACCCGTACAGAAATGCCCTACATGGCCATATCAAGAATTGGGCAAGTAAGGTCATACTGTAATACTATATATATGGCCACATATGGGCCATGTATACCCAATTCTTTATATGATTATGTATGACATTCCTGTATTGGCATTGTCTCTGAGGTAAACAAACCCAACGCAACAAAAAGGGGCAGCAATCACGTTATCCTCCTATTCAGACAAGATATTGGGATGCTTCGGTTCTATAAATTATTAATCTGTTCAGTGCCGCATTAAGCATTCAAAGGGAGGCAAGAGGAGGGAGGAGGGAGGAGGGAGGGGGGGGGGGGAGCGAGAGGCCCGGGCGATCCTACTTGTCGTGTTTATTTTATTCCTCGCATCAAGGTGGAAGAGCGGAGGAAAAGCCAATGTCGTCGACGAAGTCAGGCATCTGGAGCACGCGAGGTACACAACACCGTGAAAGAGCCTCGGGGAGAGCGGTCCTCGCTCCGGAGCAACAAGCCGGCGTGGTTTCTTTTGAGTCGTCAACTTCGTGCCTTTGAAATCGCAGGATTCGCAATACAGAGCCATCCGCGGGGAACCGTCTTTCGAGATCAAAGGTGATTGTAGAAAACAAAAACAGAAAAAAAAGAAACGGCAACATTTTTTTTTAGCTTGTGTAAGAAGAAAAAGAAAGAGAGAAGAAACAAAGAGAAATAAAGAGAGCGAGAAAGTAACTCCGTGTGGTAGCTCGTACAGGCAGCAACGAGCGATATCCAGCCATTTAGAAAAGCGTGGCAATGTGAGCTTTCTTCGATAGTGCGCAGAGAGACCTCGGGACGGTCAGAAACGTTTTTGCCATCGTAAACTACGCGCTTCCTTTCGTTCAAAGTCACTGTCACGTGACTCGATAGAGGTTTATTTGGCATAAACTAACCACTAGCTCCGGGAAAAAACAACACCAACAATAAGAACACAGCGTTAGTGGTTCATTTTTCTTGATACTTTGATCAGTGTTAAACCTGCATTTTACGTGACAGTATTATTTCCTTATCTTCTTGGAAGTTAGTGTGGTCACGCGTTGCCCGTTTTCTTCGTTAGTAGTGTTTCGTGACAGCAGTGGCGTCACTAGGGTCAGCGGCACCCAAGGCGGCGGCGCGCTGCGCCCCCTTTCACTGCCCCACGCACCCCCCTGAGCGCTGCAAACGCGGCAGTCCACCGACCCCCCCTTGTGACGCTACGGCGTGACGGTCCCTCATGGCTCCCTGTCTGTAATGCCATTTTGGCGCCTTTAGGGGTAAATAAATGTTAAGAAGATAAACGCTGGAAGATGTAGCGCAATGGGAATGATTTGAATTGTTGTAAATCGGTCCGAGAGATGGAGCTTCATCCAATAGTAAGGGCGCCTCCGTTCGCGCCTGCGTACCAAAGTTCCTCGGGTCGCTCGGGCATCATTACCGCGGAAACACGGTGCTTCAGGCGATAAACTAACCGAAAAAAAGAAAGAAAGAAAAGAAAAGAGGTGGGACAGTGTGCAAGACAAACGCGGAGGAGCAATACACTCCCTTTCCACTATCGGCCCAGAGCGCCACCCCCACCGCGCTGTCAGAAGCAAAACAGAACTAACGGACATTGTCGTGAAATTTACAGGCAGGGCTTTAATAATAACGCGGGAACGAAACAAGGAGTGTCCGACGAGCAGGCGTCTGCGGCCTAAATTAAATAAGAAAAAAAAAAATAAACAAAAAAAAAAAACTGAAAGGAGAATCAAGCGAAGATACAGGCAAGCGCAACAAAATGGCGGTGCTCCACAGACTCTATAGCTGCTGCGATGCGAGCGATGCTCTAGAAGAGTGGTCCGCCATTTAACGGCCCAGGCTTCACCCAAATGTGCACTTTTTTTTTTGCCTCTATTATTCTTTTTCCTTTTTGCTTCACCCTCCCTTGTCCACCCGTTTCCCTTTTTTTTTTCGAAGGCGAGAAGAGAGGAGGTTAAATTTCCTCGTACTCCCTTCTCTCGCGTTTCGCGGTTGCGATCGTGTTATTTTGCTAGGCTTCTTCCGTCTCCCCGCCAACCAATACAAGCAACGTTGTTGAAGTTGGCTTTCCTTCCTTTGCCCGTTATAATATGCGTTTTTTTTCTCTCTCGCTCTCTTCGCGTTAGCTGCGAGGGGAGGAAAGGGAGGGCTTTAGGAGTTGCTCATAACGACGCCTGCCTTGCATTGCTCTCCGCGGCCGGAGTGGTGGCGCGTGTTTATGAGCGACTGCAGTGCGCGCGAGTACACGCGGCGTGCAAATGAGAGGTAATGTGACTGGACCAGGCGCGCCGCGGGCCTCGCGTGCCTGTCCCCGCTGTCGTCCCTGGCTGACGCTTGGCTATTTTGCTGCCTCTCTCTTTTTTGTTTTGTTTTTATTTTATAAGAGACCACCGCCGCGTGGAGGAAAGCGACGGATTTATGGCCGGCACGAGAGTGCGCCGCATGTCGCACGAAGAGGTCGGTTCTCCACATAACCTCTCGATCGAGCCAGGTTGGTCGTTCAAAGCTGAATGCTGCGTCTAACGTGGCGCACTAGGGATGCGAGCGGTTCGCGAAGCGTACTACCGAAACTGCAAAAAAAAAAAAACAAGGATATATTTATGTGTTTTGATTATCTTGATAAACCGAAGGAGCACAGAATGTGTCATGCGTAAATTATGCGTGCGCTATGTTTTGTTATGCTTTACACTGAATAGCTTCGGGGTGGTTGCAAATGCGTCGCACGCGCGGCACACTCCTATGCTCTCCCGGTTTATCAGAATGATCGAGACAAGTTCAAATTTATTCATGACCCGTGACGTCGTGAGGTCGCGGGTCAGCTTTTGTTTGCGTTGAGGCGTCTGATGTCTTACGAGAACGGAAATCATTCCAGGTTCAAACTCCCTCCATGAACAATTTGTAGAAAAAGAAAAGAAAAAAAAAAAGAGTTGAATTAAAGTTACGAGTAGAGAATCCTAAATGACACGTACTGAATAAAAAATCTAATATACTCCCATTCAAATGTATCTCTGAGATGCTTAGAATACTAGCAGAAGTATATCATATCTACGGTACTTTGAATAGAGTGTCTGAGATAAGTACAAATCTTGAAGCCCAAGCAAGGCGTGTCGTGAAGCATCGGGACGTGACACGTTGTGTCAGTGTCACGCCGCGTGTCCTCGTGTTTCGGTCTGCCTCCCAAAACAACCGGGTACGCCAAGGAAACGCCGGCTGGAGCCAAGAAAAAAAAAAAAAAAACACGCACAAGAAAAGAAAACTAAAGGGAAGTGTCGGAATATGATCAAGCCGCAGGCAGACGTTGTTCTTTGATATGCGCATCGATCACTGTCGGTTGGGACTGCCGTGCGCCCCGAAAACGAGATGCAGGATGACGTTCTGATGGGCCGATGTGTTCTCTCGCCGCCAGGTTGTGTACGCACTTGTACACACGCCTCTCGGGGGCGCGGGAAATGATTGCAGCGGCGTCGGCCGAAAGGAAACAATTTCTCGAGAACGCCTTGGAAAGACTTGGAAATGGATGAGGGCTCCGCGCTTTCGGCTTCAATTTACAACCGGGCGAACGAAGCGAAGGAGGCGCTTTACGTTCAAAGCGCAGCACCCGCGAATGAAACAAGCGCGGGAAAGCGGCACCCGAATCGATGGTCTCCTCGCTTCATTCTGAACTCTGGCGATCTCAACAGGCGACCAACGCATATCGAAAACAAAACGTACTTGTAATCGAACAATTGCCAAGTTATTCGTGCGAGTTTCTCATCGGATTTCGCCTTGTAAGCTTCGGCAGCAGCTGCTACCGTTCTGGGTCCGTTCTGGGTCGCCATTTTTATTTTTAGATACAAGTGAGGAACGCCGACGAAGTTTTCACAATGCAGTTTAGCTTTTATGGACGTTCTAAAATTACTACGGAAAAGCGTAAAAAAAAAAAAATGAGGACAAAGAAGTAGAGGTATACACAGCAGGACACAAAAGCACCTAGCTTGGCGTCTACCCATAAATCATTCCAACCAGAGTTCGGTGTTCCGACTTCCTTGCGCTCTCTCGTCTCGTTCTTTGCACGTACAGTCACAGACAATGTGAACTGAGAATGTCAGAGCGCCTCTTCCGAACGTCCGGCTTCCAGCAACTGCTCGTTGCCTGCTGCCGTGTTCTGGCGTCACGTGTACGCTCTAGGGCCCACGAGAAGTCAAAGCGTTATCGAAGGTAGAAAACAATGGAACGTATACCGCCTTTCATTCGCTGAAATTTGTCCTGTCGATAGCTCGACTCGTAGAGCGGTAGACTGCAGAGAGAACGATTGCCGTCACTCAGGTCGCTGGTTCGAATCCGGCTCGACGAGGGCAAATCTTTTCTACAAAGCGCGGTAGCGGCAACCGCTGGGAGCAGTCATCTGATTGATGACGTAACCGGGAGTTTTTGCGGAGGACGACCATGCTATTTCCCTGGGAGGTTCCCACTAACACCTTTCGCTGCGAAAAAAAAAAAAAAAAAAAAAGAAAAGGAAGAAAACAACAAGAAAACGACGCGTTGGCGCACCAGTCAAGCCTCAGGGGAAGCGCTGGTTGGAAAACGCGTTTGTCTGCTGTAAAGGTCGATAACAAGCGGACTATGTGCGGCGTTAACGAAATGGTAATCTAATGGAACTCTGCGAAAATGTTCTCACGTCGGGACCAACGTCTTTCGTTTAGGCGTAAACGCACAATAAAATGAGTACTCCGGGTGAAATCTTGGACGAGTGAATCCCCCTCCCCCTTTTGGAAGCTTGAGTTTTGTGCCGCCCGGCGGTATAAATGCGAACATTTCGACCGTGTATCAACCATCTTCTGCACGGCGCCCGTCCAGTTTGGAATGTATGCAGTCTCATAATCTCTCAGACTGCTTGCAGAACTGTTTGTTACCGGCATTTAGTAGTGGGCGCAGTTGGGCAACGCAGGCGGGAGGCTGTCATATATACTCTGCTTGCGAAATCCTCGAGTGTGCTGGCGTCATCACCTAGAAGTTCGGTAATCCAATTATCACACAGACATCACTTTTCCTCGTGACATTTGACATTAAGAGCCTCTACTGTCGTTTCCGAAGGGCCATTGGTCAGACCGCGCCGGCGGCAGATAATCCGAGTAGGCGAGCCATGGCTCTCTAGATCATTTCACTTTGTATCCGTAGCCTATTACTACATTGTTAGTCTTTTTACGGACCGCAGATTTAATTGCATTGGGTCGTTTAGAGATTATCGTGCTTAATTTGCATGCGCACTTAGATCATTCGCAGCCAGGAAAAAAAAAAAAAAAACAAGAAAAAAGCTTACCTTGATTCAGGGCGGAGAATAAAAATAAAGTTGACTTAAATCACTATTTAAATCACGATTTAAATAATGATTTAAATCAGGCCTGTATAACATAATCAAAATATATAGGTGCATGCAACTTTTTTGGCTAGGGAACTCAACTGGCAAAATATCTGCTGCATAAAGATAAGTTGCACATAACCATTTTGTTTGGTTTGTTGAAGTGACAGTTAGTATGAAGCAACCGTCACTGTGAAGTCAGAGCCATACTGGTTTTCATATGCTAACAAGAACAAGAACACAGAGCCCCAGAACCTCCTGCCCGGGAGCTTCGCGTGGACGACAACTCACCGGCGCTGGAGATCTCCCTGAAGGCAGTGAAGAGGATGGAGAAGTTTGCGCCCTTGAGCGCCCCGTGCTCGGCGTAGTAGCGCACCTTGACGTGGCTCGTCTCGGACCGGGTCGGCTCGGCCATGGTGCCGCAAAAGTGCTGCAACCGCTTGTGCTGCGGCTCGCCCGCGATGATGTCGATGAAGTTGGATCGGCAGTTGTTAGGGTCGGCCAGCTTGTAGTAGGTGAATGTCAGGTACACCTGCGCAGCCGTAAGGTCCCAATGCTGCAACCAGGTGTCGGCTAGAGGCAGACATCGATACGATTTAGAGCGTATAGCTCCGCTAAGAGGAGAAACTCAACAACTCTGGTTCGTACCAGCCGCTCGCAAACACCTGTGTTTGTTTCTGGTCGGTGATATGGGGAGAGCTCGGTCAATAGGGGCCTGGCCACAACAGAGAGCCTTATTACAGAGAGTTTCCCACTGCTGATCCTGTAAATATGTAAATTCCCTGTAAATTCCCACCTGTAATCCTGCTAATCCTGTAAATTCCCACCGATCGCCGCAACTCTCTTCATGGTTTGAGAGGGACCCTCTGTTTAATTTACCTAGGCTCTCTAGGTTACAGCAGCGGCGGTGGCGCCGCCATAGCCATATATTCTCCCCGCTGTTGAAGTGCGAACTACATGTAATCCAAACATTCGATTATTCCCGTTCACGAACTAAACAAAGACAGGTGACGTCAAAAGGCTGAAAACAGAAAAGAAAAAAAAAAAAGTTTTGAACTGGCTTGGCGAGCGGGCTGAAGCGCAAGCTGCATTCCTTTAATTCTATGGTGGAATAGGTTCGTGAACACGAGGCAACGTGCGCCACCTTTTCAGCCATTTTCAACTCCAGAGACGCTAAAACGAAGCAAATGATTAGGGATCCCATGCAGCAGTCTAATTCTGGTCACCGCTGCCGCTAGGCCGGGAATTATTTGCGGCTTGTCGATGGCTCGAAAATACGCTCGCAAGCATGCCCAACCAAAGTTCGGTCAATGGCATATCCTTATTTTTGCGCCGGCTACCACAATTAATGACAGAACTCTTTCTCTCTACGGCTCTGGTTTCTGACACTGAGGTCGAGACCCGCTTGGCTGGGATTCAACCAACTCCGCTGGCAGACGCGACGAAAATAGCTCGTTGGCTTCCTTTACGGTGCTTGGTTGAATACTCGCATAGTGAAACTCGACAGTTACGTAGCTGAAAAAAAAAAAATGGCAACAACAATAATCGAAAACAGTGAAACGCATTACTCTCAGAAATTCCGCACCGCTTGCCCCGTGATGTGTACGAAATAACAATTCATGCCTTTCTTGCCATTAGTATGACTATTTTCAGGACTTGCAAACGTTGCGTGTCGTGCGCGAAGCAAATGCGATGTGATAGAATACGCAGGACGCCTCCTGTCACGAAAACGACAATGCTTGCCTCGCGGTTAGTGGAGTGCAGTAAGCGCGCGTTTAACGTCTACATGGGATATGCAGACAAACAAAAAGTTTCGGAGTGCGTCTGCAACACTGCTCTGTGTTTTGTTTCCCATAAAAAAATAAAAAAAATATCAGTTTTTAAGTTAGGGAATGCTCTGCGTCCTGTCTGTTTAATTTGGGGTTTTGTTTTGTGCAGTTATTTCCGAGTGTGAACCCGTTTCGAATTTGCTGCTTATCGAAGGAACTATAAAACTATTCTCAGTTTCACGGAATTTTCGACTCATTAATTAATTTAAAAAAAAAATGATCCCTCGCAAGATACTGGGAAAACGCATGTTTTTCGAACATTCATATAACCCCATCTATTTGGTAAATAAAATGAAAAAAAAAAAATAGTCGAGCTGTCCGCAGTAATTTTCACTGCAGCTTTCACACCGCTGGATGAGCGGATGCTATACTCGCGAACAACATTTTTTGGTAATTGAATTTTTGGAGTGAACAGTGCACAGAGCAAAGCTTTGCCCGGTACTCAAGCTGCACGAGCACAAGGACTGCCGTAGCTTTTGCCACAGAAAGTTGTCCCTAACTAAAGTGGAACCTTTTTCTCTGCGTTCGGGGGTTGCGGACAGACAGAATTTCACGCGAGAAACACGCACGACTTTGTAAGGCACAGAGAACAGCCCATGACCCATAACGTTGAAAAGCAAGCAAGATGAGAGAGAGAGCGAGAGAGAAAGAAAGAAAAGAAACAGGGTCGTATTGAAGTAAAATATTAAATTGACTTTTATCGAAGAATGGCTTTCGAGAACTCATTTTCTTCGCGTTAGTGACTCCTTTCAAGAGAACAGAATCCCAACAAAAACTATAATACAGTTTGTAAAACGGTATGATAAAATGAAAAAAAGAAGAAGGAGGAAAAAGATACCGCCGTTTCCCGGAAGAAAGGAAGAAGGGAAGGAAAAATAGCAAACACTCAGCACCGCTGACTGAAAAGCAGAATAAGAGTTTCGCCCGCGGACACGGAAACATCGACTTTCGCCATTTCATAAATATAACTAAAGGAAACCGTGAAGTTTATATTTGAAATTCGGATCCGTTGAATTCATGAGGCTAAGATTGAGTATTGGACAGGGTCTCCGATCCTATACTAGCCTGTAACCCTAGCGCAATGCAACGTGCATGTTCTATTTAGAGTTTTCTGAAAATTCACACTGAATCACAAGCCCGCACAAGCTTAAAAAAAGAGAAACACCATGCACAAGTAAAAAAACAAAATAACCGCGCTTATAAGATAGTTTGCTGTTGGTGGAAAAACAGGAGGCCCAAGCTGTTGTAACGCTCATACTAGTACCAGGAAACGAACACGCTTGGTTCCGACGGCGATGCAGTGCTCAGTCTGCGTGTAAACATGAAGGCCATCCATCCAAACTTGCACACATTACAATTATTCCGCCTTTGTGGAGAGTAGTGTACCCTGCCTGCTGAGAACGACATGATCTAAAATTGCTGCCGTCGAAGACACCTGGACAGCAGCAGAAATAACAATCTAATGGTCGGCTTGATGGAAACGAACACTGCGCTTTCATGGAGTATGTGCAGTCGGCCCCGTTTCCTCCGTCGCATTTTGTTTTATCATGTACATTGCAGGACAGTGTTAGCGCGATCAGGGGATCACCATTCATTTCCTGTTTTTTTTCTCTTCTTGTTAGAATCGGAGGACTGTCATCAATACTGCTCGTTTAATGGAAAATGCTCATTTGGGGCACCAACCTAAGCAGAAGTATACTTCTAAACTAAATAGAAAACGCCATGGTGCGTTCGCGCTAAGGGTGTCACGCAGCGTGCGTGTTTATAAGACATCACGTAATTATGTAGCTTTCAAATTTATCTGACGCGAAGGGGACAGTTCAAGTAGCTACTGATGAACTGCAAACGAGGGAGCTGATCAACAGGTGTGACTATGATCACATATATATATATATATATTATATTTTTATATATATACGCAACGACGGGACAGAAAGCAAAAACGTCTTGCTATTTAGAGTCGTTATACTGGCAACTATATATATAAAGATACAACGACGGGACCGAAAGCAAGAACGTCTTGCTATTTAGAGTTGTTATACTGGCAGCTATATTTTAGACTATAGATACTCCGCGCCTCCAGACAATAATACGCAATATTGCGAGCCAACACGAACACGTCCGACAAGTTGTACTCTTCAGTCGTCACTGTTTCCTCTCTCTTCTCCTCTATATACGCGATTCTTCACTGTCCAACAAACTAAACGTAAGTTGTAAGTCAGTTCGAAAATAGCTGGCGAGAACTGCACGCCAGCGGCCAACATCAAAGGCCCCTTTAGCTAAACATATTCGGCTTCGGAACGCACGTCCACCCTTAATCCGCCCTAATCCGGCTGGGTTGTAGGCGCGTGGGCGGGCGTACCTGCCAGGAAGGCTTCACCCGGATGCTCCAGGTACACTCGAGGGGGAGCTTGTTCTGCCGGGAGTGGTTCAGCTGGGAAGCCTTGATGTCCGCCGAGCCTATGGTGCCGTGACTGCCTTCCACGTTGAACAGGCACTCTGCGGGCAGTGCAAGAGGCAGGGTCAGACGGGCATTCATCCGCGGCGCCGCTTCACTCGAACACACTGTGCTCGTCGAATAGTGTACGCTCGCCTACAATACGAGGGCGAACGCGCGAGCGAAGTCTGATGCTTAGCACTGCCCGCACTTTTGCAAAGAAGAAGAGGGTCGGTTGAATTAACACTTCTCAAATAACAAAGCCATATACTCTGTTTCATACTTAGCGTGCAACGCTGTCAAAGATACTGGCGCGAGCGCGTGGCTTCATCTATGGTTTTGTTTGCGCGAGAGCGCGTGCAAATGATCAACGAGTTCAAGCCCCGTGCTCGCGCCAGTAGCTTTGACAGCGTTGCACACTAAGTATAAAACAGAGTATAGTGCTGAATTTTCGGCGTCCCCTAAAGCCGGAGTTCACACTGCTCATACATTATACAAAAAACAGTCTGGCAGACACGAGTCACCGCAATATCCGTGGTTCGAATGCCGCGCACCCAAGTTTCTCTTTGAACTCATTGCTATGTGGCATTCGAAGCACAGATCTCGCGGTGACTGGCATTCGAATCTGTATGCAGACTGTCTTTTGTGTGATGTATAAGTAGTGTGACTCCGGTCTAAGGAACGCCAACGCGTTTGACGGGGGATCGTGTTTTCACCGATTGGAGGTACGCGTCTCAACCGAACGCTGAAGTAGTGCTCGTCTCCAATTTGTGCCCCGGATCGGCTTTCTTTAGGAGACGCTGAACATTCAGCACTGGTACTTTGTTACCTAGGAGGTGTTGCTTGGTTCCTAGCGTTTGCAGCCGTGAGTCTCTCCTCTCTGCGCTCCGTGCCTACTCTTCTTCATTCACTAAGGCGGCGCTCCGAGGCGCTGCAGCAGTGCCGATCGGCCGCCACTCGCGTGCTCAGACTCACATGAAAGGCGGCTGTTCCTACAGGTAGATAAATCACGGGTCATTCTCATAATCTTTTCGCGGTGCTACAAAGAAAACAGTAGAAATATGCGGACGAACGGACCGTATACGATCGGACGGAAATAAAGGTTAAAGCCACCGAAAGAGAAAATTGGGCGGCGCCGGGAATTGAACCCTGGATCTCCTCATTACCGGTATGCTAACCGCTCTAGTCGCTGGCAGGATTAGAACGGCAGGGAGGTTCTTGAGTTTTTACCTACCGTCCATAACGCTTCGGCGTCTTGTATAAGCCTCGAGCGTGCGTCCTGCCGTTCTAGTCCTATCGGCGACTGTATACGCCACATCGCCTTCTCTTTCGGAATTTCCTCTCTGTCTTACGATTGCACTGAAACGGAACGCATCCAGTCAGAGGTGTTCTGGAGGAACATGCCTCCGCGTGAAAACAGCAGACCCGTATAGTTCAAATCCCGGCGGAGTCATATTTCGACTTTCGGCCGGCTCTACTAACCTTTACTCCCACTCCGTCGTATACGGTTCATTCAGTTGTACAGTTTGACTATGTACGTAGATAATATGGACTGTATAGAGGAGGCAGACAGTACGAAGCATTCACACGCAACCGCGGCGTACAGTAGGCTGTGCTGCTTGGATTGCAGAATCAAAATAAGAAATTTGCTGAATGGGCCGTTGACGTAGTTGGCGCAGCTATAGCGCCACGACTGCCTTTTATTTTCGATGCATATACTTTGCATCTTTAGAGTAAGAACAAAAAGAAAATCGAAACCAAAACGGGTCTTTGAGACAGACATTGTGCAAGATTCGGGTACACGTAATTATGCAAAAAAAAAAAAAAAAAATGTTGACGCAAACGCGGGATCAAAGACGCTTTCCCCTGCACTAAATCGCGGATTTCTCTAAGGGAGGACTTGGCTAATATGAAAGTCACTAACCACTAGCCTCGTCTTCGGGTCAGAATTTTCCTATATAATTACAGTAAAGTTGACATTTGGGCTAGTTGGTAGTCTAACATGTTGAGGTATTCAGCGCACAAGGTCCTTCTTCTCTCTACCTTGTGCGCTAAATACCTCAATATGTTAAACCTATATAATTACAAAAGGCTCAACAAGCTCACATTTTCTATCCGTACCTCCTCATCCCAATATAAACCTGTAGATATTATTTCGCCGCAAAGAACTCGTTAGAGGTGAGTAGCTGCGACCGACACGAGCGTTTCCCATTTAGAGCTCGCCCAAGCTGACGACGCAGCCCGACCAGCTGGCGTTCATTACAGGCGCTAAGCTTCATAGATCCAACCGTTGGCCCCGCAAACGAGCTTAGCGACGGCCGCCCGTTAAGAGGAAAAGAAAACAAATTTGGAAGGCAAACCGATTGCCATGCAAATGACCGATCGCCGACGGGAGACCAATGTTGATTCCCGCTACGCCACGGTGGCGGCGGCGAGCCGCTCGAGCGTTTTCATCGTCATCGCAGTGCACAGGTGGGACTGCGGGGGAGGTTGTTGTTTCTCCTCGCGCCCTCCGCTCGACACAAGCACGCACAACCGCACAATTGGCGGCTAATGACAGCGTTGCGTCGGAATTAATGCTCCGCTCGGTTATTCCACGATCGCGTCTCTATGCCCATGTGGCGGAGCGTTTTAAATCGGAGGAAAATCGAAACGCAAGAAAAAGCACAAACGCAAAAAAACAACAAAAGAAAAGGCAGTAAAAAAAGAAAAAGAAAAGAAGAAATACCGAGCGTTTGAGCGCGCTTAATTCGGAAATGACCGGTAGCCGACCGAAGAGGTGGCCAGACGTGAGGACGACGAGGAATGCGCGGAGGCAATAATTTATGGCCACGAGCGATTAAAGGGAGATTAGCGCAGGTTTTCGTCCCATTAGCGAGCCGGCTTGGGTTAAATGGCTCGAAATGATCGGCTTGCTCTTCTGGCCGTTGCGTTAGTTGGCGCGCCGGAGAGAAACGCCCAAATTTGACGCCGTTGCCCGTTCTGCCATGCGCCCGGTGTTCCTGACCCTCACCCCTTTCCCCCCCCCCCCTTCCCCGCCCCCACTCGCCCCCCCCCCCCCCCCCGGCCTCCCACCTATTCGGCGGCGATGCTCGGAAGGTTTTAATTCTACCCGGGCGCTTGGGTGTTTCGCTCGCTTTCTACTTGGCATATCGTCCGCTGAAATGGGGTTCTGCCGTATTGCTCCCGCCAAGCGTAATTTCTTCAACAGTGAAAAAAAAGAAGATAATTTTAAGAAAATTTTGATGTTCCTTCAAGCTGCCATTTCATGCGCGCCCACCTGAAAGTAAATGATACAAAAAAAAAAGAAAACAGCAACATCCACAACGTAAGAGTGCATATAGTGAGCACTACATGCGTCTTCGTTAATGGGGAGATTTTATCTTCATTTTTGAGCGGGAAACTTGAGGGATATGACATTTATTTTTTCTGTTGAAAATTACCGCAATACAGTAATTTTTGACGACGAATATCTTTGAAAAGTTTCTGGAACGCCAAACTAAAATGTTATGAAAAATAGTGGAACTTAAAGACTGAAAAAAAAAAAGACGATTACATATACATTTGGCACGCCTTGCAAAATTCGAATTCCAAACTTACATACCTGAAACTGGGCACGCAAACGCCGTTTCGCAAAAAAATGTTTTGTCTCTCTTTTTAAAAGCTTCACTCAGGGCTGGTGAAAGAAAAAAAAAATATAAAAAACGGCGGTCGTCCATTTTCAATGTCATATAGAAGCCTGATCTTCGTTTGCATACTGATTTGCAAGTTCGATCGTAAGTGGCGTGGTGAACGCAAAACACGCTGATAACGTCGTAAGTGAGGTTGGCGACGAGCTGGATGATCGCGATACATAATTAATTTTACGAAATAAATGAACGATGATGCAGTTTCAGTTCGCATGTAAAGACAAGCAAACTTTCCTGTTTTCTAAAAAAAAAATCCAAAGCAGACAAAATGTTTGTTTCATTGTGTCGTATTTTCATTCGGTCGCACCTCCCTACGCGCCGTCCGCGTCCAGCAGAGATGTTCGAACGAATAGCAGACGATAAAATGAAACAAACATCTGTCTGCTTTAGAATTATTTTTTAACTGAAACTGTATTATCGTCTATATATTTCGTTGCAATCGCTATTTTATCGCGGTTCTTCTGCTCGCCGCCAGCCTCTCTCATGACGTTCTCAGTGTTTCTGCGTTCCACAGGTTCCCTGGAATTGAGTTTGTAAACCAGTATGCAGACTAAGAGCAGGCTGGCATAGAGTTACTATAATCATCTAGACTGAAACTTCCCTCTCAATGGGGCCGCTTGGGAATGGCGGGGCATGGACGCGGACATCGGCGGTCCCAGTTGGCGGTCCACCCATATCGCTGGCGACGCCTTAATATGCGCACAGCAGCAGCAAAACATCGCCTGTAAGGTCTGTATACCTTGTTCTCTCCTAGCTTAATTCGCAGGAAAACAGAAGAATCGCGCTTTGTACGAAACTAAATTAAAGTTGACAAGCGCTCGAGCAACTTCAACTCGTCGCGGCAAAACGAACACGCCTAACATTTCGTCTGCTTTCTTTCTTCGCTTTTCTGTCGCCCCCTTCCTCGTTCTTCCTCTCGGAACCGTCGACGTCAGCGTTGCCGCGTTCTGCTCCCGTCTTTACCCCCCTTTGGGTTTAGGACATTGGAAAGGCAGGCCATCATTTTTGCTCTATTTAGTTTTTATTTTAATTTTACCAGCGCTGAATTGAGCTAAAAAAAGGAAATAAAACTTGTTGCGAAACGATGTTCGCGTGCCCAGTTTCAAGTATGTACAATTAGAATTTGAATCTTGCAAGGCGTGCCAAATGTGCTGGTTTTTACGGCCTCACCTTGTATAGGAACTAATAACAAATCAAGTACATTAATTAACAAGTAATAACAACAACAACAACAAAACTCTTACACCAAGCCGTGGCGCCTCTATCCCCCCCCCCCCCCCCCTTTTCCCTTCCCAATAATTTAACATTATTGAGGAGACTTTGAACATGATACTTGAAGCAGAACCTATGACAAATGAATATATATAGAAACGAGGTATTCCAGTTCTATTCGTCGGAGATTTCTTTCTATTCCGGAGACCCTTGAACCAAATTATAGCGTCTAATTATGAAAGCATAAGCAAGACGCTAAAAAAAAAGCTTGTGTCACTCAAAAGTGGTTGATGGAACAAAACTAAAATCCCAAGTACAAAAAAAAAAAAGCAACAACAACAACGTTGCAACACAAAAGCAAGGCCTTAAGAAGGAAATTGAATAAAATGGGACTGGGCTCAAGATTGACAGTGGCAATAAGAGAACCCACCTTACAAAGTATACTTTTTACATTGCACAAGTAACACATTAAAATATGTAGTTACAAATGAAAGCGACAGCTGAAAAAAATAAATAAAGTGGTAGTGAACCATTTGCTAAGCCACACACAAGCAATAATTGTTTAAGCTTCTCCCCCCCCCCCCCCTCTCCCAAACCCACCCCCCAAAAAACACAAAACAACAACAACCAACTACAACAACAACAAAAGCAACGACAACGAGAAAACAAATGTTTCAGGTTACCTATATACCGCCGGTACTGCTTCCTGTTCTACATTCGCACTCCCTTCTGAACAATTTGGGTGCTTGTCTGACGAGCTCTCGAGTTCAAAGGAAGAGCTCCAAATATATGAAGTAAAGCGCACACCGCGCAGCACTAACGTTGTTATTGACAATGTCTTTAGATTCACAGCAATTAAGTTAAAAAGTAACGGAATTGCACTGTGCTTGCGCCGGGACCAAGTGTGTCCCTTTCGCACACGTCAACCGTCACATACACAAACAGCATACATAACAAAGCTGAGACTCACCTTCGGGCGGTGGCTCGTGGGTTTCTGAAAAAAAAAAGAAAAAAAAAAAAAAAAAAAAGAAGCAGTTCAGTTTTAAGCAGTTGCCGCTCATTTCCCTAGTAAAAAAAAAAAAAAAACTATTAAGGCGAGAAAACACGCAATCGCTACTGACAACTCCCCAACCCTGTCTCGCCACTGTCAACTGGCCAAATAAGTACACATTTTAGTGAAACTCACAGCCCGTCTCCTTAAGAGAAGTAAATGAAGCTCGTAAGCGAAGTAAATCAAGCCAGAAAGAAATATGCAGAAAACATCGCCGAAAGAAATAATGAATGGGCCCTCCATCAGTTCTGATGAAGGTAGGCCAACTCTACGTCCTAGGCTGCAGTAAAAATGAGCTCGCAGTCAGCTTTTTCTCGCGCAAATGGTGTGCGAATACATGCGCAAGCAAGCTCAAATTTTAGTCTCAATTTAAGTCATAAACACGTCTGACCTCTGAGAACTGCAGTAACGATATGAGGACGCTACATTCACATTAGATCACGTGTACGAGGGTCCCCTATTTTACTGTGTTGTGTGAAATGTCTGACAATAAAACGACAGAAAAAAAACCCACAAAAAACACAATTGAACTATGAGAGGCGCCTATTTAGCGTGAAGTTGGCGGCACTACAAAAAACAAACCAACAAAACAAAAATTGAAGGAAGGCTGCAAGAATGCCACATTGCTCCGCTGATAATTGTCTCCTCGCGTTTGTTTTGTTTTGTTCCGTGAGAGTAATGTATGCTTTGTTAATGCTGTATAAGCACCCTGTTCGACGTCAGGTCTCGCATACAAACAAACCCATGCTTTTTTACGGGCCCATATAATGTATACAGTGTTTACGACCGCCGTAAATTCTTTATCTTTACTTTCATCCGCGCGAGCTTCGCCCCAACAAAGCTTGTCGCCGTCTTTAAATAGTGCACAGTGTGTGTAACGGCGTATACATTATATTATAGGTTTCTGAATCTCGTCATCAACCTAAAAGTGCGGACAAATCGTCGGTGAACCAAATTTTAGCCGTTTAGAGACTAGATTTTATGAAGAAAGAAAAACTCTGCACTGCGGTTTGGATGCCAGGACATTATAAGGGCACTAGTTGCTGTTCCGCTAAAAAAAAAAAAAAAAAAGTCGTGCTCTTCGTTCTACAAACTGTTCCCCGCAAAAAAAAAAAAAAAAAAAAAAAAGATTTTTTATTGCAAAAGTAAATTACGCATTACCGAACGCGCATTCTCCGCACAAATGTTGTGCGAACGGTCCGAGCCAGATGTCAATGCTTCAAAACTAACTGTCATTTCCTTCCAAAGTTGTAAGTGATTTTCTGAATCTCTAAATGGAAAAATGGTGGCCGACAGCGGTCTCGAATGCACGGAGCTCTATGGCACCAGCTACCGAAAACGGGCGAAAACGGGATAACCATAATAATCCCCGGAGAAGGGGAACAAGGGGGACGAAGGACAAATCCAAATTTGTCCTTTGTCCCCCCTGTTGCCTTCACCCACGGATTATTATCGTTATTCTCGTCCAGCTCGCTTGCACCTATGCATTAATCGCATCATCATCAAAACCGAAAAGGGGCCCCATTTTTCTCTCGAAAATTTCAGAAAATCACGCAACTTTTGAGTAAGATAACGGTTGGTGTTGTAGTTTTGGCATTTGGATCGGACGGCTAGCTGTTACGTTTGAGTGAAGAATGTGCGTTCGGCGAAGCGTGTTTTATTTTTACAGTGAAATAAAAACACTGCAATTTTATGTTTGTTTTCTTTGGGACACGATATATATATATATATATATATATATATATATATATATATATATATATATATATATATAGTTTGTTTGTTTCGAGGTAATATCTGCAGGAGGAAAACCGCCTCCATAGCACGCGCTCGGTGCCATCTGCCGTTTTTTTTTTTTTTATTGCACGTGCGCCGGTGTGTTTCCGCGAATGTAGAAAGCTCGAGCCGGAGGCCCAGCTTCTCCTGCCGATTTTTACGAAGGACCGGACGCTCTCCTTCTCCAAGATTCCTAGTTTTAGTCTTTGGTTTCGAGCTACGACGTGACTTGCGACAGACCGAAACGCAGCGTATTTCCAAAGCGTTTTTTACTCGTTTTTGAGCGAGCTTTTCTTTGCTGTGACTGCGACAGAGTGGACACAGCCTGCGATAAAGGTCACGGGTGAGAAATGCCGCTTTCTACCGCCGAGCTCCGTCAAAAATGAAAACCCGAGACGGCAGTCCTCACAGCAGTCCCAAGGGGCATCGTATCCTGCAACCAGTTGAAAAAGAAAAAAAAAAAATGCCCGCGAAGTCGGCGCGTGGGGTCGACTCGCAAGAACTCTGCGATGATGCGCGGACTGACTCGGGATTGTCCCCAGTGTGCGCATCCGGAGCCGCAGTGACCTTAGCGTCAAAGGATAATAACGGGACGTTATCTCGGCGTCCGCTCGGAGGGAGCTTAAGTTGCGCAGGTGTAGCGTTACACCGAAACGTGATCGGTCCTCCTTCCAAGACGGGCGCAATTTGCGGGGCAGAAAGATGGCCGCACAAAAAGGCACGCGGGCGTGACGTCAGGTGGCTACTCGTGCGTCACAGGTCTACGCGTGGGCGGCTCATCGCTGCAGCGAAGAGGGAGCCGAAATGCGAGCGCCCACGAGCAAGCTACGCTGGAGCCTTCATTCATCATCCGGAAGTGGTCAAGGGAAGCTAGTCGTGCTAGTGTGGCCGACCTAGTTAATTATTTAGCTTCAAGGGCAGCCTGCTCTCCCAACTTGGACAGCTGGCCTCTCGCCTTTCCGCCTGCGTGTGGTCTGCTCCCCCGAGTCCTTTGTTTGTTTCTTTTGCCACTTTCAGCTTGCCCTGGCGTCACGTCGCAGTGATTCTTAACCCTTCCGCGTGTCGGTAGCATACATTTAGAGGAACTGTACGTAAAAGTATTTAAGTAATCGTAATTACTTACAATTTCGGTAACTAAATACTTCTAAGTTGAGATGCGATTTAAATAAGTTTATTTTCGCTACATATTTGAAGCAACATGTTCAATTAGTTTGTTATCAGCATTATATTGACAAATGCGCAAATTCACGATACGTATTATAATCAGCGATATGTGTTATATGTGCTTCAAATCCTTAAATATAGGTGGCATGTGAATCGCCGTCCCCTCCGATTCATTATCAAGAATCCTTGCCGAATATAGAAACCAGTACACGACTATATCCGTTGGAATCTCTGTAGCGAGCGAGCAAGCACCCGCCAGAAATCAGTAGGGCCGTAAAAAGATTTAAAATAATACCGCTATTCCGAGAGAACAACGAGTACGGTCCGTCGAAACTTACACTTGCCCTAAGTCTTCGTAAAGCGAAATTTAGAAAAGGATTTTCCCTGTACTTATGGGAAAAGAACTTAAAGATATTCCAGCAACTGAACACCATCGCAATAATAGGTCACAAAAAACGTTTTAAAGTTGAAGTCCACATTGAACTCTTATCTATCAAAACCCAAGGTATAGAAGTTATAAGCGGTGGACTGTTCCAAATGAGCCTTTAGTTTCACATTTTTCACATCCGCTAGCTTTACGCACACTCAAAGGCATAAACGTCTAATCACGTTTTCTTGTCTGTTGTGAGGTTCAGACGGTAAACCTGAAGCTCCTCTCTTCCCTTCTTATCAAGCCAGTGACTATAAAGAGTATAATAAAATATTAGCACAATTTTGGCGAAGCTTCAGAAACACCGTAAGAAAGGAAGGAACACTTATTAAATGCAGTAAAAATGGAAGGAGAGCCGAGTACATGGTGGGAGAGCGTCAGAGTATTTTCCCCCTTCTCCCTGCCATCATACGTGATAAAAAATTCCTTGCAAAAACCAGCAACTTTTCAAAACTGGCACTTTTGTTCTCATCACACCACAAAAAAGTCACCCCCCCAAAAAAAAAAGAAAAGAAAAAAAGTTAACACAATGAATGACCAGTTCAGAGAGGTGCATGCAGTCCCATCACTCTTAGTTGAGGAAATCCAATCCGCAGTTCAATTTCCTCAAAGGTTTTCTTACCACCAACGGTACCCGCTTTACTCCATTTCAACGTAACTTGGCAGATGACAACGGCTATGGCTCCAGTGAGCCAATCAGCGCGTCCGAGCGAGGCACGTGGCGACATGTCGTCGGACTGCTCCCTTCCTTCGGAGAGCTGTCACGTGTTTCGCTCCGTCGGTCTGATTGACTCGAGGAAACGCTCGCTCTTTACCAAGTTATGGTGAAACTAAGTATAGTTTCGATGCCGAGCTGTGCGTTGGGGATACCCTGGTTTACGTACAGTACGTGTATCATGACGAAACAACACCAGCAGCCGCGAACACAAAATCAACCCGATAATACTCAGGCGGGTCTCGTTTGAAACAGCACTCCGCTCAATGAGTGACTACGGGCCGAGTGTAGAGATTAAACATACCTAGGTCGGAATACGCAAATCACTCAAAACAGGCTCCACCTACTTCCAGACTCACTACATTAAAGCTGCTCTGTACTCCCTGATTCGTAGTACCATGCGCTTTCAAGCATGCCGGCTAAGCACTAGTTTAAAGAAGCACCACGAAAAAAAAGAAGGAGAAAACAGCGCAGACGCACGCCAGCTTGCTCCTTCCTCCTTTAGTAGGCAACACGAAAGGACCTGAGTTTCAGATGGGATGGAAATGAGATGGGTTTACTAGGGTTTTCGGGGGGAAGAAAAGGGTGTAGTCTTCAGTCCTTTTCCTCTCCACCAGGTACCGATTTTCTCGAAACTAAATGAACCAAACTCTCATTTCAAGACGGCCTCGTTGACAGCACCGACATGGATGGCGCGCAAAGCCGTCACAGTGGGCTGTCCCTGGCAGTAGTTTCGTCGAGGCCGTTTCGAATGCGAGTGCGGTCCATTCCGCGGCCGAGCGGAGGGAGGGAGGCCTCGGACAACACGGCTCCTCGGGCCCTCCTCAGCGCGTCAACTCACTGGGCGCAGGCATGAAGGTGTAGACCGCCTTGAAGCCCGTGTACTCGATGCTGGCGTCCGAAGAGAACTTGAGCCACAGGTGCCTGCCCTCGGACTGCACGGGCTTCGGAAACCTGTCCCCGCACAGCTTGTCCTCGAGCGGCGAGTACGCGTACGCGCCGTTCCGAATCTCGAGATAGTCGAATTCGCACGTGGGCGACTCTTCCAGGTGGAAGCGGTCGCGGAAGTCGAGGCGCACCATGTGGTTGTAGGGGGCCCGGATGACGCGCACGCACTCGGTGTTGTTCGGGTAGTGGGCCGAGCCGTTGTACAGCGGCGAGTAGAGCTCCTGCCTCGCGGGGTCCCCCACGGTGAAGTTGTGGCAGATGCGGGCCCGCTCGTCCTCGTCCAGCTCGCCCCACTTGAAGCTCTTGATCTCCTTGGCTGCGCAGCGAGAGAACAGGGCGACACGCGCGTCGCTCAGTCACCAGGAAACCACTATATTGTACACTAGAGCCGGTCAATAAACTACGCTTCAGCCGCGCTCACATTGATAGTACACCGCGTAAAATACAGACACTGTATAAGGTCGTCCTCGTGTGACTGTAACCTTGCTGTCATACAAAACCCTGCCTGCGGACATGTTCCAAACATTTCAAATATGTATGAAACAGACGTGCGTTGATCATGCTTCAGGCCTGCCCCCAGATAATTCGGTCATCGTATATCAGGAGCGAACACCGTGTTTTTTTATGTATGAGCAGTGTGAGTGCAGCTTTAGAGTGTCGGCACTCCATTCCTCGTGTTTTCTTTTATGGACGCCGCCATTTTGGTGCTCATTGCATGCGGGCGACGCTGGCGGTCGTCACGATTCCAAGATGCGACTTTCTAAGCCGTAAATGCTCGGACTTTGTCGCTACGCCCGGTCGCGGATTGTTTCAACATTTTTGGACGACGGAAAAGCGTTTCCTGCAATTTCGAATGAAGTTGCAGATACCTGGCAACCATGATTTTACGCACAAAGACGGCTGAAGTGTCGTTACTCTGAAGCGGCGTTTAGTTAGGGACTCTAGTGTACGCGATTGCGAGCATTGCGTTTTGGCCGGTGTCCCGTGGTCGCATGCACGAGCAGCGTGAACGTGCACTTGGTGCGCTTGCCATCGTCTGTACGATGTAATAAGCAATAAAAGCATCACAGCACGCGCACGTAGAGAGTCAAACATTGCCGTCGTATACACCATTCCAATGTTTACAAAATCACAGCCCAGCGTGCGATCTTCACAGCCCAGCACGTGCGTGTTCGTCGCTTCGGAAAGCGAGCAAAGCACGCGCCATACGCACGAACACTCAAAATGGCACCGGCCACGAAGCTCGTTTTTGGAAAGGTCTATAGACCTTTCCAAAAACGAGCTTGTGGCCGGTGCCATTTCGAGCGTTCGTGCGTATGGCGCGTGCTTTGCTCGCTTTCCGAAGCGACGACCACGCACGTGCTGGGCTGTGAAGATCGCACGCTGGACTGTGATTTTGTAAACATTGGAAAGGTCTATAGTATGGGGAAAAGATAAGGCGCAGATGAAGTTCTGCCCCTCCCCCTCCGCCTCCCCCAAAATGCGATTTGTGTTACTGAATTCTGCGGCAGCCAAACGTGATCTGCGTTATCCCAAATCGTTCCTTTCATACGAGTGCTTGGGTTTCCCAAGCGTTTAATCTCCTAACACTACAGAGTGTCTAAAATAAAATTTTTATTAAAAACAAAAACTGTTTTTTTTTTTTATAATAACGGTTTTGAACTGGAAAAAAAAAGGCCTCACTAATTTCATTTAATTTTCGAAATCCCCCCAGAGAGAGTAGTACAGAAGTCATAAACACTCACATTAGATAAAGTTTGAACAACAAAAAAGCAATAAATATAAAATTATAAACGAAGTAGACGTTGTTAAATTAAAATAGAACAAATGCAATTAAACACTTGAAACACGACATTTTCACATGACTGTGAGGCAGCGGTGAGCATGAGTCCTCTCGAAGTCTCTTTGAAATGAAGTGGATGAGACGAGGGAATCAATTCTGCGAGGAAGGATAAAAAAGGAGATAGGCAAGAAGATAAACAAATCGAAACGGGTTTTCAAGTTTTCATCTTCAATAATGAATGGCTCATTTTTTCGAAATACTGCTCGCTGCGGCACAATATTGTATATACGTATTTCTCCTTCAAATTTTTTCTAACGTTTTGAAGTGTATTGAAACATGATACAGCTAGCTTTCGCATTTCAGGTCTCAAACCCTTTACCTATATCGTGTAGTCCTCTCTGCGCTACTCCGAGAGGCTTCCTTTCGAGATTTCCACGAACATTATCCTATGGCAGACGAATATATTTGAAAGTTCGCGTGTATGCAATTTAGAACATAACAACGAATTCCCGTATTTTCACATGGCCGCCGTCAGACAAATATACAAAGTAAAAAAAAAAAAAAGCCCGTATTAAAGGCGTCCAGGATTCTATTTATAAATAGCACTCATAGCGAACAGCCCCGTTAGAGGTAAATAAAGCACCTAGAAAGTATTCGTTTCCTTAAAAACGAAAGAATAAAAACATAAAAGCCGTACACGGACGGCCACACTTTTTCAAATAGTAACGACGTTTAATTTTGGTGACGAAAATTCATGCTCTACTCAGAATTTTTACGCAGATAAGGGGGGAGGAAATGAGAGGGGTAATGGGGAATGGGAAACCGAAGGGGTGTAGGATGAGGGTGAAGCGCTATGTCATGGTGGCGTCTGTTCCTTCTAAGTTGAGGTCGGGGGGGGGGGGGGGGGGGCGAAGCACTCTTGTCATGGTGACGTTTGTTCCTTCTAAGTTCAGTTCTGTGATTTTTCCAGCTTCGGCCTAAGAAATTCTATTTCCCGTTTTGATAATGTTAGAGAAGCCGATGTGGCGTTGTATCTTGCGTTCTCGATGAGGAAAGCCTCGACGATTTCGTTTCGCGTCCGTAGCGTCGACAGTGAGCTCCTTTGATTATCGTGCAGCCAAAATTGCGAACGCACCCGAAACAATCTTTCGCGTGTGCCGCGATAGGGTGCATGGGGTACTCGGCTCTCGAAGTTGCCTCGTTGTGATGCTCGCGAAACCGATCGCTCACGCACCGGCCTGTTTGACCGATGTACTCGGCTCCGCATTTGAGGGGTACAGAGTATACTTTTTATACTCCAGACTCTCTAAATTGGGTATTGTGTTTCTTCTCGCAAGGTGGCTTGGATTCCCTTTGGTTGATCATGTTACACAGGCTTGCCAGTTTGAACCTGTATGAGAAGACAACTTTGGTGTCGAAGCGTGTGGCGATAGATCGGAATGGTGGCGATCTTCTTTCGTGCTGCATGGTGTTTTTTTTTATCTTGCTGGGGTGATGAGCCGGTGAAAACATGAAACAAGACGCTTCACTGGATACCCGGATTTCAGAAGTCGTTGAGTTTGGTTAATTCTGCTCTCCGTTGCGGTATGCTGACATGATTTCGTTTTTGCCGAGATTAGTAACGCGTTGATCACTCCAATCTTGACCGACTTGCAGTGGGCACTCTCGAAAGGAAGAACGTGTTTTCCGATGGTTACTTGAGCGCGCAGCAAACACCGTGATTTGTTTTTGTCAGTCGTAGGTCCAGTAATTGCAGGCCCTCTGGGGACGGGTCCTCTCTCTCGAATTTCAATCTACTTCCTGCGCTGAGGGATAAAGGGAAAATAGCCTCCACTTTGACGGCTGTAGGGTGAATTACCAGATAATCATCCACGTTGCGGAACATTTTTATGCTCTGGTCTGTGTACTTCAACTCCGTCTCAATGGCTCGGTCAACGAAGGACAGGTATATATCGCTTAGTATGGACGCAAGACATGAACCTATACACACACCCGATTTTTGAAGCCAGATATTCCCTTCATGCTTAATCATCGTGGATTTGAGGTAGTGCTTGAGAAGTTCGATGAACCAGGATAGCGGCACTCCGGACGCGTTTTGGAAGCTGCATTCTCCGTATTCCGTTACTGCTTCTTGAACACAATTTAGCAGGAACGGAATCTCCAAATTGTAGTACATATCTTCTATGTTCAACGAAAAGAATGCGATCTCCGGTGCAGATGTGTGAAAAGGCTGGAGGGCGGTTATAAGTTCCTCGGAGTTTCCAATGCGGAACGGTTGAACCGGAACTATGGGGGAGACGTGTTTTTAAAGATGCAGCGCTATAGTCAGTTACAGGTTAAGAAAATTTTTCGAGCGAAAGGGGGGCAGAGGGGGAGAAAGCGGACGGAATGCTGGAGAGGAGAAGAGGAAACGTCGTCCTCTCTTCAGCATGTCGTCTGATTCCTCCTCCCCAGACAGAAAACTTTTACCCTCTCTGCCTACACCCCCTCTTTGATACGACGGTGCGGATAAGAATGTCCGGCTTGTGCGTTTTAGCAGAGAAGAACACCTCCAGGTACTGCTTCCCATTCCCATTCCCCCTCTCCTTTCTTCCCCCATTATCTGCGTAAAAATTTCGAGTAGAGCGTGAATTTTTGTCACCAGAATTAAACGTCGTTGCTACCTGAAAGAGTGTGGTCGTCCGTGTACGTCTTTTATGTTTTGGTTCTTTCACTTTTAAGTATTCATTATAACAACGCGCTCGAATTACCTAGCATTCGTTTCGTTCCCCAAGATATTTTCGGACAGAATCAGACATTATTACAGGCTAAGAAACAAAAGAGCGGACTTCGGTTTTGGAAGAGTCAACTGAATCGATGGGAGCAGGCTGGTGCCGTGGTTCAAGAGAGACAGACACTACTTATACTAGGTGCATTCCGTAAATTGAGTTTCAGAAGAAAAATACGAGAATATCCTATTATAACTGCCTAGTACCGCGCACTCTATATTTAGTACACAGCAGGTGTCTCTTTCATATCTTCTCGTTGACGGTGTGGCTGTGTTTCTTTCTCATAGCCGATTCAGGCTGGAAAAGAGATCATGCTCCGCTTTTTCAAAGGAGGGTCGGATAAAAAAAAAAAAAAAAAAAAAAAAAACTTTTCAAGCGCAACAAAGTGGGCAACATTGCCCATTTAGGACCAACGGGAATGTCATCCCGTGTACTAGATGGGTTATGGCAGAGGTGGCCAGGCTGACCTGGCCTAAGAGCCGCGAACAAAACCACGAAACTTCCAAGATCCGCAAAGGGGGGGGGGGGGGGGGGCAAACTTGTCCAGAGCAATAAACGAAACTTGAAGTACTTCCATTCTATCCGAATCAAAAGCAGCCCAATTGTACGTACGGTAGCAGTAGCACAAGACTACCAAATTGCAACTTGTCTTTCGATTTAAAACGCGTTCCATTTCTCTTTTGGGGGAAGCCGTGTGACCGGGAGGGTGGTGGTGGGGGGGGGGGGGGGGGAGGAGAGGGAGCCGCGAGCCGCACTTTAACACGCAAAGAGCCGCATGCGGCCTCGCGAGCCGCAGCTTGGCCACCCCTGGGTTATGGTGTCAATGGCTGAAAATGCAAGGCACAATTCAAATCCCATAAAAAGAAGAAAAACGACGGTTTTTCTTTTGTTCGACTCACCCTGTTTTCTGAAAGGTCAAATTCACTCAGAAAATGCCTTCAGGTCGACGTACGCTAACAATATCAGAATTAGAATGAAGACAAAGGCGCGAGTTTGTCGCCCACGGTACCCAGCTCGCAGCGACGCCCAAAAATGTGGCGGCGGTCAAGTGTTATCACACTGAGTAAACGTTCAACTAAAATTTTCTTTTTGTCGCCGGTTATTTTTGATTTTGTACAGCGTCACCACTTTTTGCTCGAAATCGCCAAGTTAGGCATTATGTGGGAGCGGGAGAGGATTTTCTTGCCGCCTATTTTCGCAACCATCACAGAAGCGACGAAAAACCTTTACATTGGCTTGGTTCTGGAATCCCCGAGGAGTGGCTTAGAACGGTCGCTGGGAAGCTTCCCAACTCAGGAGCGCAGAAAAGAGACGGTGCATTTTTTTACTTGGTCCGACGTAATCGCATTTTCAGCAACACTGAGCTTTCATTGACAATGTTTCTTTGGGCGAACAAAGGGGAAAAAAAAAAGCACGGTATCCTTGAAAAGCGGTCCGCTCACAGCGTTGGCGCGACGCTCAAAATCCATCGAAAGAGGAAAGCGCAACTAGCGACTTCAAGCGGGTGGATCAGACAAAACTGGAGCGGATTAGAGACTCTAAATTTGTGATCGTCCTCAATACGGCAACTGACTATCGCTTCTCCCCTTCCTCCCCCTATACGTTTCTTGTTCTCCCGTCCCAGCCCCACGTAATAAAAAGGACGGTATATAGAAGCGAAAGGAAATACGCCTGGCTTGCTTCGATAACGGCTTCTGACACTGGCCCTATACCAAATTGGCTCCATATTTGCTCCGCGCTTTCTAATGTATTTGTGCCGCTTTTTTCTTCTTCTCCGTCGGTTCCACTTTTTCGTCGACGGGGATAACGACGAGGGAGCGAGTGGCCGCCGGGTTGAAGAAAGAGCGTCCGCTTCGTTCTGCTTTCGTCCGCACTATGTGTGTGTGTGTGTGTGCGCGCGTGGGCGCGAGCGCGGGCACGCGCGGCCAAGCTTCGTATCCCTTGGTTGTAAAGGACGGCTTCGTGGCCTCACCAATTTGTTACTAGATCGGCCCGGTCCCGGGAAATTGATTAACTGGAGCAGGAAAAAAAAAAATAAAAGAACGGACCGGGAAAAGAGCGATCCAGATAAACATCTACAACGGATCGTGCGCCTGTATCGGGAGAGAGAGAGAGAGAGAGAGAGAGAGAGACGTGGGGGCAAGGTGAGGGCGGAAGTTATTGAGTTCTTCATCGCAGAGAGGAGGTGTTGGGTCTCCTTGGGGAAGGGGGCTTCTGCAGAAGGCCGGCCGGCTTTTCGTACTAAGCTAAGCAAGGGGACGTTCCTTTCTACGCGAAAAAAAAAAAAAAAAAACCAGAAATAACGAGGGAAGCGAGCTTTCTACTTTGGAAGGGAACCCTTCCGATGACGCCCCGCAGCGTTCTTCCGGCGAAAGCAAAACGAGTCCTCAGACGCCCAATTAATTGTCCGTAGTCTTATCGTTTTCCTTTGTTACCTTGGACTAAATTAAAGTGAGTAAAAAAATCGAGTGCTCTTCGCAGTACAGAGCAAGCTGAGACAACTGGGATTGATGATCCACCGCAGAAACGAGAACCTGCGCGACGACGATGTCGTCGTCGCTTCTCGTGGCACTGAACCATTATTTTCGGGAAGTTTTGCGCGAACAAAAGAAAACAATCGAAAGCGTTCTGCGTTTACGTTCATCGTGAAATCGCGCAATAAGAAGTGTTTTAGTTACGGTTCACGGAACGCAACAATAACTCGCGTCACGAGTGAAAACAATAAAGGCGAGTGCGATATTTGTAAGTAATCTCTTCAACCTTTGGCTTGAAACGATATTATTTGGTGGCATAAAACTTAATTAGACATATTTAAAAGATTTGGCAATATCAAAAATGCAGAAGTGGGGCATTGACTCAAAATGTTGACTAGAAACTGCGCGTTTAGGCGCAAAAGCAGGGGACTAAGCACATCGCGAAGCATCGTTGTTTAGAATTCATCGCCATTAACCCCATTTTCACTAGCAAACGAGGCATTCAAAGTAATGAGGTGGACTCCCAACCGACGTAGACTCAAAATCCCAATATAAAAAAAGAAAAACGATTGTAGTTGTAGCATTTTAGTCTCATGCTAATACTGCAGATTGGGTGGGCTCGTAAAGCATGACCCACGTGCCAGCGCACAGGTGGACAGTCTCGCTCTCTCTAAAAAAATTCAAGTACAGGAAAACTACACCCACAGGGCGTGAGTGTATTTTTCGTGTGCTTGGATTTATTGAATGACTCTCTAGTGTCTACCCGTGCGCTGGAACGTGGATCATGTTTTAGTCTCAGTAGGTCCAAAATTTGAACTACAGATACTTTTTCGTAATTTCGTTAGGCTGGACTTTCGCTTTATAGTCATTCACTGGCGAAAATACACGAAGCGCCTACCTAATTGCCATTCTGCCAGGTTGTGGCACTCCGAAAGCGCCGACACTGCGCCAGGGCGCTGACCGTGTAAGTTCGCACAGCTGATCAACTGTCGAAGCCACGACACCCCCCGATGGGCGCCGGAGATGCCCCCCATCAAGCGAGAGCGCCTTCCATTGTTAGGACGGAGGGGATGAGTCAAAATAATGTGATTGTGATTTCGACATTGAATATACTGTCACGACTCATGTCGGTCATTTGGGGAATAATTAGCCTTTATTAGATTGTTTCGGAGCCTACTAACGCCTTTTATTTTGAACGGCCGCGATTAAAAAAAAGTACTAACAATCTGGTGGTCTTGCAAAATCGTAAAAAAACAGACTCCTGTCGCACTCAGAACTCCGTTCCCACATGATACCTTTAATGAAATAGACGAGAGAAAAAATGTGACGAATGAAAAACGCTCAATACTACATCCTTAACATACAGACATGAAGTGAATAAATACATTTCAGCGCGGAAGGAGTGATATTACATTCCCATGATTGAAGTCGGCTAGATCTTAAAGGAAAGTGATTGTGAAGTAATGGCATTATTTTTTTTTTAAATTGATTCATACTTGTGAAGAAATGTTAGTTTTTTGTGCAGCAGTTACTCTACTTGTAGATAACTGCATTCGGAGCTGAGTAGTTGCAATTGTAACTAAAATCCAATTAAATTTTCAATTGTAATTTGATTACACTTCAAAGGTAATTTACCTCAAGCATGATTCGAGCCGTGGCAGTACAACCCCCAATAAGGATGATATTAAACGAAAGCATGGCTCTCAATTTGCACTAAAGTATAGAAGGGAGCGCGTTTGCTGAAATCTGACGTCACTCCACGACGCCTAATTAGCGCGTTTACGTTGCGCCAGACTCGTCGAATTGTCGGAATCCAACCGCCACGCGTACGCGGCCGCAGCGCCTAACGCGCCGTTAAAGACCCCCTGGACGTGGAAGTCCGCAAGACATTCTGGCGGCACGTTGCCAGTCCAGGAACTCGGGACTGGGCACCTTTAGCTCGCGCCGGCGATCGAAGCGACACCCACGAAGAAAGGAAGCGGAAATGGCAGCTTCACCATCTTGAATGGAACTTCCCGAGGCAGCGCTTCCTCTCCCTTCTTCGCAAAAAAAAAGCAAAAAAAAACAACAAAAAACATGGCAAGAGGGAAGAGACAGGTAAAGCGACCGTGTGGAACCCTAGAAAGGCCAGCAAGAAGCGCCACGCACGGCAGAAATAACAGAAAATAACAAAACTAAAGACTGGACTGAGGCGGAAATGCGGCGCTAGTAGAAGAGCAGAAACCCAAACAGAAAGCGACGGACAGAACAGAGCGGAAGAAAGAAAAGGCCCGAAACGAAAACGAAATAGATGGAGGGGAACCAGTTCAATATGGCGGCTCCCTCGAGAGTCGTCCGGAGTCGCGTCCGCACGCCGCTCCCCGAATTTTCGCGTGGGAAAAAACGAGTCCGATGCAGTAGAAAAAAAAAAAAAAAAAAAAAAAAAACGCCAGAGCTTGTTTCGAGATACTGCTGCCGGCGAGGCTGTATTTTTCTCGTTGTTGCCAGGGTCCCAATGGCGTGCCAGCAGCAACAAGACAATAGAGAAAAAGGACGGAAGGGTCAACTACGACGATCAGAAAACAAAAGAAAAGAAAAAAAGAAATGCGAGCGAAAATATGGGAAAGAAAATAAGAGCGGAAAATATAATGTTATGAGGATACGAAAGGAAACTCGCCGTCGTCGCGATCGGTGTAGCCATAAGAGCGGGCCTGCGTGCACACAGACATCCAGGTTTCCAGGTCCCTTTGTGCGCGGGAGCATTCGCTTTCGCGGGGACAGACTGGAATCGCTGTCGCTCGACGGAAAAGTGGAATGAAAGCGCAGCTTGCAGGAACCCTAGACGCCCCTATTTCGGGCCATGTGTGTGCAACAGAGCCCCGATAACAGTGATGCGCCGATTTCATGGCCCGAAATGTTTCCCCGAAAGATTTCAACAAACGAGCTAAAAATGTCTTCCAATTGCAGCAGGGCGACAATGCAATTCCAGGAAAAAAAAAAAAAAAAAAAAAAAAAAATGTCGCTCGAAAACTTTAAGATATTGGTGACGAATTTCAGAGATAAAAAAAAAAAAAAAATTCCGAGGACACCTAAGCACTTCTTATGAGCTGTGAATGCGAAAGCATGAATGTCGTTGTTCCGCTAACTTAGTTCGTCTGCGGTGTACTGGCGTGGACGGACACGTTTCGCTACTGCCGAGGTTGCGACCGCCGACAATGTAGATGCCTCAGGCGCCGCCATGTTCCTCGGCGCCGAAAATAACGGAAGCGGCCGCAGCCACCACCCCCCCCCCCCCCCCCCCCACCCCCCACCTCCGGCAACGCCGGACACGAAAGCGGCGGCCGAGCGCGCGCTCTCGTGAAGCGGCCGCCAATGGCTATCTAGGAGCCGTTTCGGTTAGCCAATGGAAGAATGGGCATTTCTTTCGCGTTCTTTCGCGGTTACAGACGCCGCCAGCTCCGCTCCATGGGATAGTTAATGCTTTCGCACGAAAACGCACATGTCTTCCTGCTGCGCGTATATTCCACGAGAACACGAAAACAAAAGTATAATGATATACTCAAATAGAATAGGAATAGCACGAGACAATCAACACGGGCGGTTCTATTCGGATCCTTAGAATGTGAAATACAGGCGCTGGATGCCAGACCATCTTTACACAATCCCTTCAGTCTACTGCCGTCTAATTAAAAACGCCTTAATGAAACGGCGGAGGCGCCCTGAAGGAAACAAGGGTCGCAGCGAGGGCATTCGGCTGCAATTCCCGCACGCGCGTTCTCCAGGAGCCACAGAGCGCAAAGTGAACTCGGCGAGGCACAGTCAACTCCCATCAGCGGGTTAGAGAGAGAGAGAGCTTGCAGCGCAATTTTCGCATCCGCGATTTGTCGCATAGCGCAGCCGGAAAGCCGCTATCCCCTCATAAAGAAAGAAAGAAAAAAAAACATTTTCGAAGATGCGAAAGCACACAAAGGCAAAACCTAAGGACAACAACAACAATAGCAACGACAACAACAACAAAACATCAAAAAAGAGTGCGAGCCCGAGCACGCATGCGCAGAGGCAGGCGAAGCCGAGGGTTGAGCCCACCCACTCTCATCCCCGTCTGTGCTCGCTTCCTGTTCCGACGGCGGCGGCTGGCGTTTCTCCCCGGATGGACTTTGCTCGGTGATCGAACGTCGGCACGTCCTGCGGCATTCCCCAGAGCGAGCGGGCCAAACGATTTGCAACGCGCGCTTCGAGCAAGAGCGAGAATGCTATCTTCGACTCTTTCAGCCCCTTTCATTCCTCGTGTCGTTTCCCGCTTGCCGACCGGCAACAGCAGTGGCGGCTTTTTGAACTGTTTCCCCGGTTCGCTTGGGCGCGTTTGGACTCCTCCTCAAGAGGAGGAGGAGGGAAAGGGAGGGTGTTTGAAGTTTAGCGGGAGCTCAATTTTCATTCCGTACCCCCGGTTAAAACAAGAACGAGAATCAAACCCAACATCGGACGAAACGCGGGGTGGGGGGGGGGGGGGGGGGAGGGGGGGGGGGGGGGCCGAGCTGTGAAGGGAGCGCTCGCGTTTTGTGTTTACTTGAATGTCTCTCAGTTTTGTTGAAAGTCCCCGGTGCGGGAAGTTTGCCTGCCCGTTCGCTCTCCCTCCCCCTCGTCGTACGTATGTCGGTTAGATAACGCGACTGGACCGAGTTCGATCTCCGATCGCCGGCCGCCTGAATCAGCATAGAGACCGAACATGCCGGCGTCTGTGTTCCCGGTTCTGGTATGCATTACTGGAAGCTCAGTTCTTCCTACTAACTGGTAGTTTTACTTGACTGGCTTTTTCTTTTTCTTGTCTCTCTCGTATTGCTGCTTTTAGTCTCACTTGCGAATTCAGTCGTGTTGTTTAGCCCGAAAGGGGAAAGCCTATAAGGCCTGACTAGTGTTCGCAAGGCATGTGTTACTGAGGGAGAGAAGCTACTTTTCGCAGTGCGTAATACACGGTTCACCACGTTTGGAGTTGAAAGTGAGAAGGAACCTCCCTAAGCTTCTTCCATTTCTCGATACTCACATTTGTGCGTTTGCGCTATTTAAAGCGAGAAAGTAAGGGGTTCGTGATTATGTGGCAAAATTTTTCTTTACCATTTGTTCTTTTATATACGAATGGAAGTGAAAAATAAATACATGATAAAAACAACCGATATTTTCTCACTAACATACTTTCCCGAGTTTCAAAATCGACCGCGAAGAAACGCCCGAGGACTACGAGTCCACGTCATATTTCGTAATTACCCTAAAATATCTTGATTCTCCAATAAGCCATGTTTGCGTTTCTAAGTATAGAGCTAAATCACCAACGAAAAGTATTATGTATAGTAAGGTTCACTCACACGACTATTCCCCAGAGGTTCGGCTGCCTTCTTTGCATCCTCGTTGCATATTAAAAAAAAAAAAAAGACTTGACGTATTAAATAAAATTAATATTAAAATCTTTACAAGCTAGTTAAGAAACAAAATAACAAAAGAAACAATAAGTTTTTGTTACTGTCTACTTGCACAGCTGTGCTGTGCGATGAGCTGCACCGGGCCCACATGATTGATGGAGATACAAGTGATGCAGATTCTTTTTGCAGTACAGAGAACCTGAATTGAATGCCCTGCGTATACTGCTCTTCGCCTGAGGCGTCTTGCTGTCGGAATTTTTAAAATCGGCTTGCTGGGGATGTTTTTAGGTAAACTACTGATAAAATCTCCGCGGCGGTGACTTTGTCAACTAGAGGCATCGCTCAATGCTCTGCGAAGGGTGCACCTCCTTTGACACCTGTGCGTTAGGAAAAGAGAACTTAACGTTTGAGACTCTTTATAGACCGCTGAATATAAACCTCGTGAAAAAGGAATGGGTAAAGTGCTGGCGATCTAATGTAAGTTCAACATGATGGCTGAAACCAGAGACTGGTGGAAAAACTACTGAGTTTTTTTCCTTTCTTGACCACAGTTTCTGGTTTCAACCATCATGTTGAACATAAACGCAGTTGTTATTTCATTATTATTATTATTATTATTATTATTATTATTATTATTATTATTATTATTATTATTATTATTATTAAACTACACTTGTGCAAACCACGAGTTGCATATCTTGTAATTGTGAGGGAATGAAAATGATGAGTGCGATGATTTAGGGGAAAACTGTTAATGCAGGATTTTATAAGAGGAATCTAAGTCGAAGAGGCACAATGCTGTTTTTGCTTACATGACGGATGCACGCTCTTAGCAGTTGCATTCGTTTTTTTATGCACTTAGGTGAACTTACCTGCTGCCGAAAAGGGTAAAAAGAAAAGTTGACAGTTGCAAAAACAAACAAACAAACAAACAAACAAACAAACAAACAAACAAACAAACAAACAAACAAACAAACAAACAAACAAACGTGAATAAAGGTATTAATGAGATGGTCTTCGTGCATGGCGAGAAGAGGGAGAAGTCTAGAAGCAACTATTTCTATTGGCTATATACATAAATAAATTCTTGAGTTCAGGGTCCAAAACGTATTGCGGACCTTTCTTTAGTAGTTTTATTTCCATTATTTAAAGAAAATGGAACACACCAGAGTGAGGTGCTTTTAACAACAAATAAAAATAAAAGTACAGAGAGTGTGACAACAGGGCCATGGCATTTGCTTTACTCGGAAGCTCCACGTGGCGAGTGGCCAGAGCCGTAGCGGCCACAAAGTGCATGCCATCACCGAGAGAAGTTCCTCAATCGCCAGAAAAAGCCCCGAGAAGTCGTGTCGAAGAATAGCGTTTAGAAAACAGGCGAGAAAGTTTATCCAGGTTTATTTTTCTAAGGCGGCCTCAAACAGCCCATGTTCTGAACTCGTAGAAAAGCAAACCAAGGCGAGCGCGCGAAAGCAAAGACAGCCGTACAGCGAAGGCCCCCGAAAAAAAAAAAAAAAAAAAAAAAGAAGAAGAAGAAGGGGAAAAAGAGTTTTCCCAACAGACACAGGCCGAGGAAAACGGAGGCTGAAGAAGAAGAGACGACGAAGCCTGGCCGAACATTTGATCTCGCAGTTCACGGCGCCCAGTTTGTCACACTCGGAGGCGAGGTGGCGAGGAGGAGCAGCGCGTGGCGCGCGAAACGAATGGCCAAGCAAGTTTGAGACCGTAATCCGAAGGGACACGGCAGTTTTACGGCAGCCGTAAAAACAAAACTAATTAATGGTCGTCACGTGGTGTTATTTCTTTTAAAACCTTTACTTTTTACGAGACCACCCACCCACATCGGGACCCTAGGTCGTAAAAACGCGCTCGAGCAGACCCCCTTCGCCCCCTGTCGGCCGCGCAACATGGCGTTTTGGGGAGCCGAGCTCGATATACACCACAGCGCCAGGTTTGATGCCGCCGCCACTTCTGCTGCTGCTGCTGCTGCTGCTGATGCTTCCGACCCCCTGGGAAAGGCTTCCTCCTTGCCGCAAATAGAATGCGGCTCGCTCAAGCGCCCCAGTATTTATAGACGGAGGGCAAAGAAAAACATAGCATCCGTGATAATCTCTCGGTTACTCGCGTGCCTGATTAAGCGTGGCGGGCGTTCGGTGTGGACGCTACTGCTTAGCCGTATTGCGACTGGCTGTCCCTTCCGCCAGAGGCGTGGGCTAGACTTAACGCCGGGGGTTTCCACAACGTCTCGACTAGCGATCCTTTTTTTTTTTTCCCTTCGCGTGATGCTGGGAGTGCGCTGGGGCAGTCCGCGAATGCCACTCCCTTGCGTGCATCTAAGCACCAAAGCATGGAGTCAGGCGAAGTAGATGTAGCCTCCGTTAACATAAATACGAGTGTCTGATGAACTTGGAGCACGAGGTAACTAATGCCTGACCGGTAAGAAATGTATTATAGCAGCCGGGATAATTAGGACTCACCCAGATAGTCTATCGCGATCAATTACAAGCCATCAACACGAGGATCTCTTCTGAGGCGCGGAGTACACAACTGCATTAGGCTGAGCGTTGTACTCGACTTGCACCTGCGTTTAGAATATTAAGGCCCTCAATCCAGCGATTCATATTTAATGCACCACATGCAGAAATATTTGCTTTCTAAGGGACGAATTGGCGCGCGGCCCTCACTGGTCAGCCTTATACATGAAACTGGCGTTTACCTGAACGGATATGAGGACACTCGCGCTAATAAAATGGGCAATAAATACGGGATATCGTAGATTCCCCGAAAAGGTATTCAAGCTAGTGTTTTCTTTTGTCATTCCGATTTTCACTCTGGAACGAATACCCTCTGTATAGCTCATCTACTTGTGTCACGGGTTGGACATTTTACACGCTATGCATACTATATGGTGGCATCATTACTAAAGTTCAAAAGGATTAAAACGCCACTGGGACACCCAAAACGTGATAAAAAAAGACAGGACGCGCTCAACGAGCGAGTGGCGCATAATCTAAAACTCGGATGAGTCCACCTCCAACTCCCTCCTTTTTTTCTTTTTTGTTGTTGTTGTTCCAACGTTATTTTCTCCGAGGTGACGCCAAATAACGCGCATAGGTGTGTGTTTCCGAATAAATATAACGGCCACCTCCCAGAAACTTGAGCGTTTTCTTGGACGCAATGGTGGTTCGTCCGGAGTAAGTGCGGTTCCAGGCCACCGGATATCTCGGATGTCTGTCCAAACACTCCTCCCGGGTTGCACATTCTGCTTACGCGTCTGATCTAGCGTAACGGGGCGAATAGCCCCGCCCGGAACTTGAACCGAGGCCCGGGCGCCGGGACCGGTGCGGCGTTAACGCAATGAGTGGCGCCGGCTCACGGGGCTGCCAAACCGCCGGAGTGCTCCGAGTCGTTGAAGATCGCTTCTCGGAGGGGCTAACGTTACTTTCTCTGCTGCCACCTCAGCGGGTTTCCAGCGAGGATCACAGAAGTTGCTCAAGATAGGAAAAAACAAACAAAAAAACACGAACAAATCTCGCTAAGGTAGCTTCTCTCACCACTTTCCCAGCAAAAGTTTTACCGGGAAGGCCAACCCAATTTCCTCTGACTGACAGTGCGTTTCCCCTATTACCGCCATCTGAGTGTTTACCTTGGTTTCGCTTTGTTTCGTGCTGCCTTTCACGTTTCTGGTTGGCGTCTGCATGTGCGTATGTGTGTGCGTGTGTGTTTGTGTATCACACTCGTTTTTTTTTTCTTCTTTTTGACCCGACTCGGAACTGAGAGTCGTCGGCTCGGGGGCGGGCAGCTGCTGTCTTCCACCGCTTGCCTTCCCGGTTGTCTCTCGTCCACTGAACGGTTCGTTTGAGAAGCTTTCGCTGGATCACGCCTTTGTTACTGCCTCTTGGCCTGGTCCCGGCCCGATTCCGAAATGCGATTTTCTGCCTCCCTCCCGTGCAGTCGTCATCGTGTTTCTCGTGCGAGCCACGCGAGGAACCCCCGGCGGGGAGACTGAATAGCGTTGTTTCCGCCGCCGTCCGCTGAAAGATTGGATGGCGCCACAATCGCTCTCATTACTCGCCTCCCTGTCGCTCGTCGTCGTCCTTTCGCTTGGTTGCATTTCCGCTACGCAGCTTCTTCACTTCTTACTATTTTGTTTCCACCCGAGCCCTATTTTTGCTTCCATTTAAGCTTCTTGGGCCGGCTTGGCCGTAGCTGAAACCGTAGCCGACGCCAGAGACGTAGGACAAGGAAGCCGCACAGAGAAAGGGGACGGACGCGCCAAAAGGAAGCCGGGGAAACTTCTCTGCTGGGCGAGTCTCAATTTGCATATTCGTTGCCCGTCTCCGACGTTTTTGGATATTGATTTACATAATCGCGTTTGCAGCGTGCGACTGAATGACCGCGCGCATGGTACCGCTCCATCTCTCCCCTTCCTCCCTTCTTTCCCCGGGCGACAGCCGATTCTCACGCGAGTCGAATTATACAGCGACAGGAAACGCTGGCTACCTTGGGTACACGGGGGTCGAACATCGCATCCCTGCTATTTCTTTGGTCAATATCTGGACGCACCCGTATTTTACGAGAGTTTTTATGGATTTTACTCCTCCTCCGCTGTGCTCCGAGAGCCAGAGCGGAACACTGAACGCCATAACGTCTTGTTCTCTTTTTACTCTCGAGAAGAGCCGAGAACCGCATTGAGACTTCAAGAATCCAGGCTCGTGCCGTTTAAAATACATACACTTACGAACATGGTCTCCTCCGCCATTTATGTGCTTCGTGCGCCCTTGCGATGTTCCTATCATAGCGAGATTGACGAGAAACGAATGCGGTAAGGAGTTTAGTACGGCACCAACCCGAAGACAAGCTACCGAGTTCGTCAAAGATTCTGCCAAAATGCCAAAGCCTCGAGAGTTCCGTGCGCTTCTCTTCGCGAACAGCTGCGCTGGACGGTGGTTATTGTGTGAATTAGCACGGCTGCGTGTGCTACGTGTGCGGCTCGTGTGACACTCATAGAGCCCTGCATGTGCGCGGATCATACGCGGATATCCGCAGTAAATTGGCGGATGCGGATAAAAATGAATCAGATTTGGCAGACTGCAGATCAGATGCGGATGCCAGGGGCTGCGGATGCGGGTCGGATGCGGATATCCGCGCAGGGGTTTCCCCAGGAATTGAAATCAGGGGGGGGGGTGTCTAAATTTTTTTTGGGGGGGGTTAAAGGGGGGGGGGGAGGGGGGCATTGCGAATATAGGAGTCGTTGTGAATTAAGGGGGTGCCTTCGGAAAAACGAGGGGGGGTCTGGGGAAATCCCTGTATCCGCGGGTCTGGATCTACAATGTCGTCGAGGCGGGCCATAAACGTGTGCGACCGCAGAGTGTAGAGTGAATTTGGTGAGTGACAAAGAAACTTGCGCCAGCACAAGTTCCCGTACCTTACTCTTGTAGCGCAGTTCGAGCATGCCATCTCAGCATTAAATGCACCAGCGGAAATAGTATTCTCATTAGCGGGTTTTAAAGGGTAACTGCAAAGAAAAAAAAGTTTTTTTTAACAGCCTAATTGGGACAAGCATGTCAAAAAACAATTTTTCCGCGAAAAAAAAATTTTTCACAGCAATATTTATTGCGTGAGACCAATTTTAGTTTGCGGCTATTTCGTCTGTTTTAAATCACGCGCCACGAAGTTGGGATTTCGTGACGTCTCAATCCCAATCGGCTGCTATACTTCTCATTGGCTAAGAGTTTGATTGACAGCTTAGATTTTGGTTGTTAAACCTTTGTTATATGTTGCAATTTCCTTTTGAGCGGCATATTTTTACGTTTAAAGAATAACCCATGTGAGGAAAGTTACTATTCTTTACAAAAGGTTTACAAAACGGGCACTTCCGTCTGGATTCATACCATAACAAACAAAAGCTTCGCCATTCTTTCATGGCCGCCGAAGTCTCTGCTCCCGCCTGTCTTGCCTACCTCGACTAGTCGTTTCGCCGAAGTGATCAGTGTTTCGTGCTGACCCAGGTGCTTGAGTGAGACTTCTTGAAGTGAAGTAGTGTGTGTTTAGCAGCTGTCGCAGGTGTTAGTGATAGGAAGCGACGCGGGGTTTTGGCTTTCATAGCGCGGTTCTTTCGTTTTCCTCTTTGCTTGCTTAGCGTGCTTTTTTTTTCTTGCTTGCTTGCTTGCGCGTGCAAATGCCGACTTTTCAGAGATGTCAGATGAGTGATCCCGACAGCGAACCTTCCAGCAGCCATGTCACCCCGAAAGGAATGCTATTTGGCTGGAGGCAGTGAAGCGTTCGCGTAGCGACAAACGTGTCTAGTTACGTTCTCGTCATATCGCTCCGGAGGCCGTCGAGATTCGCACTGGGTGCATCGAACGTCCGCGACTAGACACACAAAATAAAAAAAAAGCACTGTGTTCACTACGTAAAAAATGGTCTCAGTTCATGCATCTGTGGGCAGGTACGAAATTTTGCCCAAATTTATTCACACCGCACGATGAGCGCAACACGTCGCTGTGCAAACGCAGTCCAACAACACGAAGCATAAAAACGGCAGATTTAGGACAATTCGGAGTTCATTGTTCAATTAAAACGACGTAATTTTGTTGAAAACGCCCGCAGCTTTTTACTCACGGTATGCGTCGGGAATCTTCCACATTTTGAAACGGAACGAAGGAAGATTTACTTTTAAAAAGGCTCGCTGCGTCCTCCCGGACCAGTTTGACTGGATCAGCTGACGACGACGAGACCGAACCCGTTAAACATCAACACCACAATGACCAATTTGCGCTCCGTGTTAGAGTGGGTGTCTACTTCGAAGCACCGCACCACGCACACCACGAACGTTTCAGTTCTTTGTCGCATCGCCGTGTTGCACCAAGCAGAACGAGATCGCCGAAGTCAACGCAGCGCTGTCGTGACCTTGGCTTGTGGTTGCGCACTCGTAGACCCTGTGACTCCCTTCGCTTTCAAAGCCCACACGACGATTACGAATGAAACTTTCCGTCTTCCGCGAACATTACAGGGACACTTCTCCGGTCACGTCTTCGCTATGAGCTCGCAGACCGCGCAGCCAGCGCAGCTTCTGGTTTAACGTGCGTTGTTGCCAGATCTTACCTGGAAGTCGAGACGCTGCGTCAGGAGAGTGAGGGGCGGGGCGTACTTCTCCTCCGCGGGGGTCGAAAGAGCGGGAGTTTCAAATGTGGAGAGGTTCTGACTCCGACTAAATTACGTCCTGTGGCGCAAATATTGCTAAAAAAATATATTTTTTTTTGCGGAACATTTGTTTTGTGACCGTCCCAATTAGGCTGTTTAAAAAAAACACTTTTTTTTTTTTACAGTTACCCTTTAATTTGAAGAGGCGAACCAGTCTGAATCCGCCCATGCTGACGATATTCTGTTTCTTATACGCAACAACCTTGACAAGTACAAAAACTGCGTGTTTTTTCGCTTTTTTTTTCTTCTTTCTCTCGACAGTTGACAAGTTGTTTCTAATTATGTGGTTCCGAGCATGCAGTTGAGGGTTCGTGCTTAAATCTGAAACTGATAGGAGGTGTTGACATTATTGAATATTGTGATATTTTTACAGTGGTGACTCGCGCCTCACCACGTTTATACGAGTACTTTGCCGCGGTGAGTAACCGCCTTTCCTCTCCCACTTTTTTATTGTTTGGACCGCATTAAATGACGCAATTTTCTTCGTTAATTTTAATGTTTAGAAAGTATGCGTCTACTTGAAGTGGGTTTTACAAAGCAAAAAGGAAAAAGAAAATCAAATTTTTTCCTTTTGAGCGCATCTTCTGGACAGAGTGTCACGGAGGGGGGGGGGGGGGGGGGGGGGGATAATAACTGATTAATCGTAAAAAAAAAGAGAAGAAACCACCGTCATAGAGCAGAAACATAGGTAAAAATGTAAAAGTGGAAGTTGCCATGTTGAGGCGGGGAATTCCCCGTACAGGAGGCCAACATCTCTCCCGGCAGAAGAAGAAGAGGACGGCGGGGAATTCAATTTCACCAGTGGAGCGCTGTCGTCGCAGTCGTAAGCTCAAACTAGTCCCTCGGATAGTGATAGCATACACTGCATTGACTCTACTTTGTCTAAACTAATATTAAACATGAGGGAAAAAAAAAAAATTTGGCGGGTGCTATTTTTAGCTTTCGGGCTTATGGCGCCGTGTCTGCTCCTTTTCCGAACTCACGAACACGCGCGTGCTGGGCTAAGAAATTGCACTCTGGGCAGTGTCTTTGTAAATATTGGAATCGCGTGCACATCACGTCTCAGTTAAAATATCCACAGAATGAACAGCCACGGTGAGTGCGATTAGCTTGGCCATAGTGCCTAGCTTCATTGCCTCTATGTATTGACGAAGAGGAGAAAGAAAACCAAGTCGTCAGTCAGCGCTGTGTTTGTGTCTTTCGTCCACTGGTCCGTATGCATTTGTGTTTTGCGCTGTTTTCTCCTGTTACCAATATGCACCGACTAGTCCACTTTCAAACTCTATTACGTAGTCCCAAAGCCGGGTATGTAAGCGGGACATGCTCCTCGATTTTCGTGTCGCATCATACCCCGTGCTACGTTATGTCTTTATCGATTCTCTTTCGTCAGTACGGACCATCAGTGGCTCTTGTTATTGCTCCACCCTCATCCTTAACAAGTGACGAACCCGAACAAAAATAGTCGGAAAAATTCAGACAGACGTTTTGAAAATAGATAAATAAAGAAATAAACCATAAACGAGATATAGAAACTCAATAGTTCAATTTCCAATTCTGCTTGTTTCTACATGGGCCCATACGAGCGTATGATAGCGATAGTGATAGTGATAGTACTTTATTGCACTTAAGAGTTTGTGGTGTTGTTCGGTGTGCAGGTGAGGAGGGAAAGGCATGCGCCCATACACATAATGTGCCCCTTTCACCAACCGGACGGCGCTATGAGGAGGACTAGTCTAGACAAGAAGAAAAGGAAAACACACACACACACACACACACACACACACACACACACACACACACACACACACACACACACACACAAAGACACACACACACACACACACACACACTCGCACGCACGCACGCACGCACGCACGCACGCACGCACGCACGCACGCACGCACACAAACACATTCCTGAAATAGCTAGCTCGTAGTTCCGGTACACATCAAAGAAGCTTAGGTTTGATATCGTACAGAGGTGGCGAAATTGCACGTTGAGAGCAGAAAAATAGGACACAACATCTAAGGAATTACCGATTACCCGTTTTATAAACGACAATACACCAAACATAACTTGACATAAGAAGACTGCCAGCAGTAACGTATTTTTTGTTTTTGTTTACCAATACATTAGACATCCTAATACACTGTCAATACATTAGACATACTGAGAAAATTGAAAAAAGAAGAAAACGTATCCGCAGACAAGAGAACGTCGCGGAAGGTGCGAATTCGCAACTTTTACATAGTGGCGGAAGGTAAATTAGTGCGATGAAATCTTGAGCAAATGTTTCGGCGTCGTAGCTCCTACTCACAGCTTATTTATTTATTTATTCATTCTTATTTTCAGTGACCCACCAACAGCTTAACGCCTCCTAAGTGGTGCACTTATCAATGAGTCAAGGAGTAGTCAAATGTTAAACAGGATAAAAGCGAAACGTTAGGAAAAAACAATAGCCTCAGCACACTTTCGAAATTTATGCTCTTCATCAAAAATATCAAGATATAACATTCCCACAAATCTGTTCTAAATGGTTATATGCCAGTTGTAGGCGTGTCATGGGTGCAGCATGGCAAAAATCGGTAGGGTAATACAAAGTATAAAGCCTACAAGACTTACGAGGAACGTGCAAGTAGATGTGACTGAGTAGCTCTGGGGAATCAATTATACCATTTACAGTCTTATACAAATATGTCAGTTCACACACAAAAAAAGCAACATATAATGTTGTGAAAGGCGCTGGTACTAGGGTGCAGGTTTAGATGACACATCGCTTGCATAATATCTCGTGCGCATGTAAAAGTACGCCCTCGTGCCACTACCGCGTGCACAGTGAGTAACAAAAAGGACGAAGAAAGAACGAAACGTCTTTTTCCTACTTCTCCTCTATACGTTATTTTACCAAGCTCGGCAGCCGTGCCTTTCACTGCCTTGTATACGATTTACAAAACCGAACGCCGCGCAATGTATACACAAAATGGCACCAACCCTGGGTCATCCTGAGAATTTTCGCCCGACATCGGGGCCGTAAGACTTTGTCAACTGAGGGGAAAGATTAAGTGAAAGTACTACGTTAATCAAAATGCATCTGAAGGAAAAAAAAAAGAGAGGGGGGCGAAGGGGGCACCGAAATCGATATATGGATGAGCAAAAACCACAACCCCCCCTCCAAAAAAAAAAAAAAAATCGCAGCGAGGACAACAAAGGCCTAAAGAAAGGGAAGCTGCAAACAAACTGAACGAATTGCAAAAAAAAAAAAAAAAAAAATGTTGATAGAGCTTGAAGCGCTGCTCGAAACAAAAGAGAGAGAGAGAGAGAAAAAAAAACGCAATATAACTTCTCCTGAGAGAACCGTTCTTAAATGAAGCAAATAAATCGCAAAGAAAAGGTTAAAAAAAGGAAAAAAAAAAAAAAAAAGAGCGCAGCCGAACCGCGCGGTTACGGTGGGTGTGTATGACAAAGCGAGAGCGAAAGGGAGCGAAACCCGAGCAAGGCTCGATGTGAGGAACCTTTTTCCGATGCTGCCGCAGAGCGAACCGACGCGAAAGCCAGGCGTCGCCTTTTTTGACGGTAATGACGGCGCCGCCACACAACTCTGTTTTCGTTTTGGGGAAACGAAACCAAGGAGAAGGTTTAAAGATTTCCGATAACACTCGTTTCTCAGGGTGTACGCCTATTTGTGTTCAAGAGGGTCTGGTTTACGCTTGCGCACTTGAATTATTTTGCTTCCATTCCTTCTTACCCCTCTCCTTCCGCACCCTTTAATCTCCCCAGCCGGTGCTGGATTTAAGCTCGCTGACATTCCGCGAAGATGGATATCCTTCAGGTTTGTGCTTTGCGTTCGGGTAGCACGAAAGATAAGAAGTAATCACCTGTTCAAGGGACCTGATCTTGGTTCGTTTCTCTTTTTTGTTTTTCTTTCCAGCTTTACTTTTCCGGCAGTATGCACTCATGCTATAAATTTTTAGTCGCCTAGACGGCGCAAAAGTCGCTCTGTGCAGCCCGTTGTGTATGTCTTCGTTTTAAGCTGTCATTGCGAGGTGAGCGGATGCGTTCTTTAAAATTACATGGCGTTTCAGGCAAGCGATCTTATTCATAAGGCGAGCTATCTCCGATAGAGCACGAAGAGGAGAGGAAATGCAAAGCGAGACAAAGTTTCGCTCCGTCTCCTTGTCTGAGACACCTCAGACAAGCGCCCCAAGTGACATATTATTAATGCAGTGCGAAAGAAATACATTAGAAACGTACGCATGCCAAACTCTGCGCCGTTTCGGAAAAGGGCTTTTTTGTTTTTGTTTTTTCAGCTGCCGCTATATTTTATAAGATATTCAAAATAGTCCAGAAAATGTAGACCCGAAGTTTCAAGAATCAGGCGCAAGAATTGCCATTCGTAGTTGCTGTTATCTAACACACTCGGGTATAAGAGGCTCGTTTGAATTAGCTACACCTTTTGCACCTGTCTGCACCTTGTGCACACCGTCTTATTCAATATATGAGCGCAGACTGCCTTAAAAGAAGTATGGGTGTGGGGTTACGCCTATTTGTTGCTTTCAATTAAATTTTTTATGGGGTAGAGAAATGTGTCTACACAACGGTAAAAGCCTTCCTTTCGCAAGAAAATTTTATATTTGTGAGAAAAAATCGCATCTAATCTGAAGTTGAAACCACGACTTTCCCAATTGCGCGTTGACGCAACTTTGAAGGCACCTGGAATAAAAAAATACAATTGTATACGTTATCAAAATTTTTATCCCGAACGAACACAAACGTTACTACCAGAATAAATCAAATTAATTTTATCCGATCATATACTTAAAAAGAAATAAAAAGGCGAACTTGGCTTTTTGAGCAACTCTTTCGTAATCAGGCATTTTTCGACGAATTTTTAGAACACTTTAAAATTAAACCCTTAAACTGAAACTTTTCGTCCTGAGTATGCCGTTTCTTGTAGGTTTTCAGAAAAAAAAAATAGGGCTCTACTACTGTAGATATATTTTTCATTGAGCATTATGTTAAAACAAAAAACATATTAGTAAAAAAAAATTCACACATTTTGGCCTTCATTAAAAAAAAATATCCACGATTATCATATATCTTTATTCGGTAGATCCTTCACAACCGGTAATTTCATGTCTGCAAAAACATGTGGCATTATATTGTTCAAAATAAAAATATTAAATGTGTAACCAGGTCTATGTTGCAGTTGAGTAAGGTTGGGTTTTTTTCTGTCTTAGCGACTAGTGATACTCGAGCACCGCATGCCACGGTGCCCTTATTTGGTAGTCTTAATTCCCAGGCACAATAGAGCACTAAAAATAAGAAGTTTTTTTTTTTTTTTGTGATGTTGCTGATATTGTTTGTGAAAACTGAACTTTACAACGCGTTCGGTCCTTCGGGTGTTGTACTCGGTTCATTATATGTTTGTCACACTACCTGTCCAGTGTAATACTTTAAGTAGGTAGTTTACTGACCAAATAGTTGGTTAATTTCTCTAAGGATCACTAGGTACGGCCGATTTTATAAAGTTAATAAACCGATTTATCCGGTTAGTTTAAAGTGAGCTCAATCCGTTTCGCCCATTCGTTTCGTTGATCGTTCCGCTAGTTGCTCTCTTCCACCATGATCTTAGATGACCGTGATTGAAACATCACGTGCCCCATATTTTCAGTCACTGTGAGTTACTCCGACGCACTTATTGATTTCGTTTCTCGCGACCACCACCAGGGTATTATTTCCGGCTCGTGGTTGGCCACATTCAAATTTGTGAAGACGCCCTGGAACACGCCCAGCCCGCTTTCGGCCAATGGCGCGTCCTCATTTGTCTCCTATACTTCCGAATGAATGGCCAAACTCTCTACATATACGGCTCTGGTGTAACCTGACGAAGGGCGTGCGCCCGAAACGTTGGTCCAGTTCTGTCGACTCCAGAGACGAAAATACTTTTCGCCAACGCTTCCTAGGGCGACGCCGACGACTTAGGAAGGGGCAGCTCACAACGCGTTAAACATTCAGCAGTTCAAGATTCACTCAACGGGAGTCAATTTGCTTGCAAGGACAATCCGCTTACAGTCAACGAACAATAAAAAAAGCCAGGCGAACATCTAGCGACCACCAGACTCCAACGCTCGTCAGCGGGGACTCCAAGCAAGAATCGACACCTCAGCTCTACACGCCGCTACTCGAACAAGACTCCATTGAAAGGCAAGCACGTGGAGAGGGCTCTAGCACGCCGGACCTTTTGGTGCAAGACCAGGTTTCAATTCAAGCGAAGGTGACGTCAGTTCATTTTGTCTTTGAACCCTTTCGAATTTTATAATCAACAACTCGAATCATTATCAGTGCGTGAGCCTTTCTTATGGAGAAGTTTCCGAAAAGATACTTTTGTGCAGACTATTTAAATAGCCACAAACGGAGCATTAAAATGCAACGAAATGTTCGTCCTGTCGGCGACCTTGGAGTTGCCGCTGTCCAGAAAGTTCTAAACTCTGAGGCAGCTTTTCAAGTGTATGAAGACGACTTCTTGTGTCAGAACTGCTTCCGTCGGATTAGAGAAGACGTGGAAAACGCGTCAGTGGAGTGCGGGTCACTGATTGACACTTTTCAGACGGCAGAGGAGAGCGTAGAAACGATTAAGGCGATCATCAGTGCCCCCTCAATTGTGTTATGGCTAAAACCACCAAGCGTGTCACGAAAACGCAAGAGACTGTCGCACGCAAAGTGAAAAGAGATCGAGACCACCCCAGCTGTCAAAACACAAGTTCGAACGGGAATTTGTGCTGCGTACGACGTCGGAGAAAGCTCCAGAACTGCTCCTGCCGTTCTCACTCATTTGTCTTCTGACAAATGCAACAGCTGCACCAGCTGGCAAAATCACGTGCGCGCAGCTTATGGTAAGTGCACTTGTTTCCGGGAACGCTGCCAGGTATTGACGTTGTTATCATCACACCTCACAGTAAAAGAAGTGCAAGGCGTCATCCCCGAGGCGACAAAAGTCCTTCATTCAGAAGGCGAAGGAGCTTGTTGATACGGAAAACGTGTGGTCTTCACTAGCGCCACACACTAGGTGCAAAGTCAGTGAAGAAGACGTAAACGCAGTGCTTGCATACTACAAAACGGACGAGCTGAATTGCTCAAGGCAAAACCCGAACAAGAGAGATGTTGTGCACGTGAAATTTGAAGGCGAGACCCTGTGGGTTCCAAAACTTTACATGACCCGGTTTCTACGAGAAGTATACGGTGTCTATAAACTTGCCCAACCGAATTCCGCGATTGGCCTCACGGAGTTCATATCTTTGCGTCCTCGAAGGATCAAGTGCTTGACACACCGGGAGGTGTGTGTTTGTACGTATTGTGCCAACTTCCAGCGGTGTCTCGTGGGACTCAAAAATGCGACAGGGAATTCACTTTTTGCGGAATATGTGCGCGCCCGCTGCGTATGCCCGCAGCCTTCCGCTTGTTTCCTCGGCGACTGCGAGCACTGCCCAAGAGCAAAAGAACTGACGTTATAAACACTTGACATTGGACATGATGAAGAGATAGTAATTGCCACATGGGAATCAGGCGAACTTATCAAGAAGACTCTGACCTCCACAGCACTTATCAAAGAGCTTCAAAAGACTGTAACGAGATGGGTCTCTCACAACTTCCAACGGCGCGTGCAAACAAAGGCCATACATGACGAGAAGCAGTCTTGTGAAAGGGGTGCAACTGTTTTACACTTTGACTTTGCCAAGAATTGGACCGTCGTGCTTGCGGACAAAGTACAGGCATACAATTGGAAAAAGAAGCAAATCAGTGTCTGCATGTGCGTTGTAACATCAAGGAAGTCGACGCGGATCTACGGCACTATTTACGATGATCTAACTCATGACTCGGCGCATCCATTTTGGCTTTGTCAAAAATTAAGAGACATCTTGAAGACAACGCGCCAATTTACTCTCGCCTAACTTACGTCAGCGATGGAGCGGCCGCCCATTTCAAGAACCGCTTCCAGCTTCATGAGTTGCAGTGCAGTGAACTACAGACGACGAAGTGGGTTTTTTCGGCAACAGGACACGGCAAGAATGCATGCGATGGCGTAGGTGGGCTTGTGAAACATCAGGGAACCCTGCAAAATTTGCGTTCGACCGCCACTGTTGCCCTACAAGGCGCAGGTGCTTTCGTACAGGCACTAACAGGCAAAATTAAGAATGTTCGCCTGCTTCACGTTGAGGATAGCAAGCTTAAAATACTCCGAAAAAAAGAGTGGAAGAACTTTAAGAGGGTTCATGGAATTCAGTCGTTTCACATGTGTAAGTATGAAAAATCGAGTCAAGAGGATTCCTTGTACGTGGCACAGAGTGAAGACTCTGAGTGGAAAAAGCTCTGAACGTGTTTCACTATAGATCGCTTGCGGCATTCAGTGACGACTCTCACCGTTTCTCATCAAGAGCGTACTGATTCCAAATAAACAAGTGCAGGTTTTTTCAGTATGTGTGCTATTTCCATTGTTATAAGAACACATATTCACCGCCCCCCCCCCCCCCCCCCCAACCCACACTCTCTTGCCCCTGTGCGAAGCCCCAGATTGTGACTTTTCCGAGTGTGGAGGAGGCTTCGCAAGAGATCCTGCACGACCTTTAATGACAGTGAATTGAGAAGGGCCCAAGCGCACACGGGGACGAAGGGATCCCGACGTTAAGTGACTGAACTGATGGGGGGTAGAGGCTCCGTCAGGCACTTGTGCCTTTATCTCTGCCCCCCATGCGGAAAAATATCCGCAAAACAAGTGACTGATGCTACCTAACTTATCTTCAGTTTGTTTTTATTTCTTTTTTTAAGAACACATTTTGCTATTGTTTTACCCTTGCAACCTTTCGGCATTGGTCAGAGCAGAAGCTTCCGTAACGTCGCACATTCCTAGTGATGTCCAGAGGAGAAAATCAAACTATTTTGTCAGTAAACTACAAAAATTAAAGTACTGCACAGGAAAAATAGCACAATGACTATACAATAAAACAAAAACACACACAACAAGGACCAAACGCACCACAAAGCTAAAATTTCATAGGCAATATCAGCCACACCACTGATAAAAGAGATCACGTGTTATTTGAAATCTACCAAGATTGTTTTGAGTCGACCAAGATATAAAGAAGCGTTTCGGACCTTTTGGCACGTTGCTGACCGCGCCAAAAACTTCCTGACTTGCGGTCGCTCCGGTATTGTGTGTCGGCTTTCCAACACTGGTGTCGAATTGCATCCGCCGGCTCCTTCGGATGTTTAGTTTCAATACGTGGACGTATAATAGGCGGAAGGTGTCTACGTAACATACCTCAATGTTTATAGTGCGCCACGCTGCCTTGGCGTTAATACAAGCAGGTTTAAGCGAGAATCCCCTCCCCCCCCCCCCCCCCCCCCAACGTTAATTGACTGGAACATTGACCTGGTTACACATTTTTTATTTTACACAAAATAATGCAACGTGTGCAGTTGTGAAATTGCCGGTTGTGAAGGATCCACCGGAAAAAGTTAGAAACAAATTGAGGATGATTATTGTTTTTATTAAAGCACAAAATTTAAGGTTTTATACTTTTTATTTTCTGGAAACTTTCGGGCGCAATGGAAGCTACAGTTGCATTAGTAGAACGCTATATTTTTATTTTCGGAAAGTGTACAAGAAACGGTACACCCAGGACAAGTAATTTCAGGTTGAAGGTTTCATTTTTAAGGGAAACTGAAGCGGTTCTGTATTAAAAAAAAAAAAAACAACCTAAATCGTCTTCATTTGGCCTCCAGGATTACGAATATCGAGATTACGTTTCAATTTGGAGAATGGAGGCTGCAGACTTTAATATTCAAACTACCGCTGAAGCCCCTCCTTCCCGGGGCGTGACGTAATATTAGGAGTTTTCGGAATCTCCGCTCTCGCGCATCTTCAGCGCCTATCAAAGCTATGCACGCGCACTCTTGCTATTTTCAGGAAGGGTAGAAATAGACGTCACGACTTAGGTCAGCGCGGGGGAGTATACCTGGCAAGCTTGCAATTGCACGCGCTGCCCACACGAGTGACACGCGCTTGGCGGCCGAAAGATCCTACTATGACATCACGAATGGTCGGAGATTTTTCGTGTTTTCTCGCGTTTAGTTACATCTTCTGGGAAAACGAACATAATATTCATATTCACGTGATAAAAATACGTCAGAAATCACCTCTAAAGCCTGGTTCAGACAGTTGCGTTTGACTGCGTTTGACTGCGTTGCGGCAACGAGAAACCAGGACATCCCTGCTGCTTATATCGCGCGCCAAGATGATTCCTTGAATTGGATTCCACGCTTCATACGAAGCACAGATGTGCCGGTGACTCGCTTTCGGTTCTCGACTCAACGCAGTCAAACGCACTCAAACGCAAGTGTCTGAACCGGCCTTAACTCGTTTTTCTCAAGAAGTGTTTCAGCGACCCTTTAAAGTGTCCTAAAAATTTGCCGAAAAATGCCTTATTACGAAAGCGTTGCACAAAAAGCCAAGTTCCCTTTTTTATTACTTTTTTAAGTATATGATCAGATAAAATAAATTTGATTAATTCCAGTAGTGAAGTTTGTGTTCCTTCGGCATAAAAATTGTGATTACGTCGAAAATTGTATTCTTTATTCCAGGTGCCTTCAAAGTTGCGTCAACGCGCAATTGGGAAAGTAGTGTTTCCAACCTCACCTTAAGTGCGATTTTTTCTCACGAATACAGGAAAGTTTCTTGCAAAAATAAGGTTTTTACCGTTGTGTGGACACATTTCTCTGCTCTATAAAAATATTAATTGAAAACAAAAAATAGGTGTGACACCATTATGACTGCCCTCATCTGAACACACCCCATACCGGAAGTACACCGCCCACCCCACCACACGTTTTAACAGCGGTGTAGGCAGGTGCAGGTAAATCGATGATAGCTATATAACGTCACAAAGCTGAAGCGTGTAATTATAGACCCCGAGAATGTTCTCGGTCGGTCGATGAATCTGCATGATGGCGCGGCAAGGGCATTGTCTGAACGTATAAAAGGAAATGGGAGTTTTTTCGTTTTTTTTTTTTTTAACGTTTCACGTCATCGCGTTCATTATGTGCGCAAAGGGGCCCATATCCTTAATCCTATGGTTTGATGATGAACATTTCAGAATTACCGGTGAAATAAATATGAGGTATTCTAAAAACAAAACATTTGAAGCGAATTTTTTTTCTTCAAAAAGTTCCTAATTTTTAGGGAAGCGGCCCTAGACATACTTGCACAAACGTCAATGAACAGCTCACATCGGTGAGGTGTTACTATCCAGAACGTTCGTCGGTAGCCGCGCGTTCCGTTAATATCACCAACGAAGGCGGACTTTGAAAGCGAAGCAAGATGATGGGATGCGATCGAGATGACACTAAGCTCCCCTGCGGTTCTCATACACTCGAGCGACGCCCGGTTATGTAAGTGTCTACCGAGGTTGTTCCATTGGTCCGGTCGATCGATCAGTCAGCCAAGACAAGTGGCCAGTTTTCGTAGTCGTCACGGATGAGCTCCTAAGCACATGTCGTGGGCTCGCAACGTTCGGGGGCAATCGATGACTACCCCGGAAAAAGACAGATCACCGAGGTTGAGCGTTTGGTTTATGTGCGATCGTTTTATACACTATTTAATTCACTTACAGACTGTGCTTCAATTTCGTATGTTTTTTGTTTTCCAGGAGTGTTGTGTTAGTTGAACTGCCAAATTTCGGCGACGAAGATAGCAGATTGATTTGACTGCCACACCCGCCAGCACACATAATGGTTAGCGTAGTATATTTTTTTAACGCAAGACGAATGTGCGATAGTGAACTGTTGAGTAGGCCTTCCAGTTTTTTTTCCTATTAATGAAATATAGTGCGGGCAGCGTTATTCTGATTACTGCCGATTTTTAAAAAGGGCTATCAAGGAGAAAAACAAACAAAAACCAACGATCATAATGTCACGCAGCCGTGGGAACTCTGGCCAGATAAGTCTATTATTCATCCAGCGTAATCCGGATATATCCCGGACAAAGTGCCGCCGTATGCAACCAACCGCTAAATATTCAGACGCAAAACAATGCCTGGAGTTTGGCGTATATACTTGCGCTGCGAGCGCTCCCGGCATTCCAAAAGTTGCTTCCACTCGGGTGAACACTGTTTTGATACGGGGAAAGTGCAGTTACTCGGTGACGGTTCAGCCCTGCACGCGCAACTACAAAGTAAACATCGTCAAGGAGCAATTAGTCAGGAAAAATAACAACCATAACCACAACAACAACAACAAAAACAACAAAAAGAGCAAGTGGCGATCATTTCAATGTCGTTTGCTTTAAAAGCACCATTTGTTTGTTCGTCGGCTTTCAAACACATAATCAACGATGGAGAGCAGAGACGGCGGGTAACGGAATGACTAGGATGGACAACACCCAGCCTCTGCTCGATAATGTTGTCCTCGGAACTACCATAACTCCTACAAGAAAAAAAAAAAAAAATAAAAACGGAACTTAACTGTTAAACATCTAAGAACACCTGCGCGGCTTTATGGGATTTTTGAAAATGGCTCATTGCACGCCCTCCAATTTGGGCTCATAGCACGTCACGCCTCCGCGCGCCCGTGCCACAGCCCGGAAGCGGGCAACATTTTCACCTCGTCTGCGGAGGTTAGCTGCGGCTCGAGCGCGGTAACGGCCCCGCGCTCCTCCGTCGGCCCGTTTGGACCCTCGAGTCCCCGGGGAGAAGTGATGCTGATTGCTTTGCTGGCCCCGCCGCCACGATGTCGCCATCGACCTGCGAGACGCGGCCTCACATGTCGGGTTCGCGGGGCACGCATGCGCGGAAAAGGAGCGATTTGCATCCAGTCGGCATAGCCTCAAAAGCAACACGCACGTCTGTTCAAAAAAAAAAAAAAAAAGCTTGCTTTTTTATTTTTTTTCTTATATTTTATTTGTTTTTTAACGATTTTTCGGAATGTGGGAAGAGTAGAGTAACTGTAGTGACGCAATGGATTCACGCCTTCTGGTGAACCTAAAACAAGGTCCGTGTCAATAAAAAGTTACTTTTTATTTTTACAGTTTACGCCCAAAACAAAAGCATACAAAAAAAAAAACGAAACCGAAAAGCTAGAAGGTGTACACATTGAGGGGAGCGCAACGGAGGAGTGTATATGAAAGCAATCAACATGTTAGCGATACATGACGTACACCGAAACCCGGATTCATCGAAGTAGTGGTAAGTCGAATCGTATTCGATCGCGCCAGCCGGGGAGCCGTAGGCCAACAGTGGTATTACGCAGACCCCTAATCATCTGGGGAACGGGACCAACTAATGACAACTGAAAAGCTCCTTGAACCGACTAGCCAGAAACCGTAAATTTGTTGAGATAAATAGAGGGAGAGAGCGAGAGAGAGGTTGCAAACGACGTAAAGACTGTGAGTTTACAATAGTAAACCTTTTCCACATAAAGACGGCACCAAGCGGCCGGCGCACAAACTACGCTCGGTGGCATCAGATGTGCGAATAGATGGATGCATACGAATGAGCCATTTTAATGGGGTTGCGGCTTGCGCTTCCGACTAGCTCCGCGGGGACATGCCCAAACTATGCTCTGTTTCACCTTATGATGTACCGCAGGAAAGGCTACAAGCGCGAGCTCCTTGCTCTGGGGCACATCCCGGCGGCACAAGCTCTCGTGACTTAAGAGCAGCTGCCAACGCTATGAGCTCGTGCTTTTAGCCTTCGCTGCGGTACAACATAAGGTGAAACGAAGTATAAGTGCCAGCAGTTCCTTGTCATTTAATCCTAATATTTAGTTAGGCAAAATGGGGGTGAAATGTTTCTCGCGAATTCTTTCACTCTACCCTCCAGAGTGTTTACTCTTTCTCTGTGAACATCATGACAATTTTGGAATCGAAATGACGCAAGCGAGTGCGTACTGTCGGCAAGCCGTTTGACAAAAAAAATATCGGGTCTCTGCCCAATTGTATCGAGGTTGCCTCTACAATTAGCAAGTACCGAGAGGGAAGAGTGTTCCCTTTCGAGAAGACTGCGTTGCGCGTACTAACTTAGCACTCATTTGAAGAAACATGGCAACACATTGAACGTGCGGAGCAGGCAGTACACTCTAAAAAAAGCCCGTGCGTCTGCTTTCCCGCACAACACTCGGAGAGCTAATCACCGCAACTTACGGAGGCAGCTCAGCGAATGACAATGCCGAAACATATGTTTAGACCAAAAAACGCAGTCTGAGTTATGACATTAAGCAATGCAAGCGTGACGTTTTGCATTGCTAAATAGGGAGTTTTCGTAGATCGTTTCCGCTGTCCCGCAACGCTCTCCGCAACCAGCTACGCTAGCCGGAACTCTACAGTCAAGGCCATGGGCGCGCGGGCGCAGTAGCGGCTGCTTCGTTGCGGAGGGCTTAGCGAAGGGGGAAACGCGGTCTACGAAAACTCCCTAATGTCACAACTCAGACTGCGTTTTTTGGTATAATCATATGTTTCGGCATTGTCATTCGCTGAGCTTCCTCCGTAAGTTGAGGTGATTGGCTCTCCGAGTGTTGTGCGGGAAAGCAGACGCACACGCTTCTTTTAGAGTGTAGAGTTAGCACACATCAGATGATGGAGCTCCAGCCACTTCCGCTTCCGTCGACCACCCGTAATTCGACCTTTCGTCGTAGTTTGAGGAGAGCGCGCGCATGCGCACAAATATTCTCGGAAAAGATGCATTCCTGTAGCATGGATGACCGCGCCATGTCATTGCTGCATGAATGATGCAGAAAAGAAATAAACAAATAAGCTGCCGGTGATGCGTTGAAACGTCCGCGATCGCTCGACATCTGTGTCGTTAGAACTGAGACCATCAATCCGTTGTGCCGCGGGCTTCCCGCAAAGCAGTGTACAGCGCGCGACAAAAGCAGCGAGAACGGGTAATCACCGTTTTTAGTACTCTTTTTTTACGCACAGCTGAAAGTCTTCTCCTTCGTATGATAAAGTCCGTATGCTATTGTCAGGGTCACCGTGACAACGAAGCGTCTTCTTTTTTGTCGAACGCGCGAACGCAGCGTCTGAAGCCAGCTACCCCAGACGCCATCTTTCGAATGCCATCTGCTAAACTGAACGCGGGAACGCCTGCCAAAGTCGGACGCGCCGTTGGAGAGGTCGATGCTGAGAGCGGGAAGCGGTCGCCTGGCGAACCCTTGGTGATTCCGACGAGGCTTGGTGCACACTCGGGCCTAAGATTATAATTAGGGTTCCGTGTATTCGGGTAAAAGAACAAAACAAAAACAAAATAAAACACACCAAATTTTGAGGTCATGATAGCAAAATGAAAAGCAATATAAAGCAAAAAAAAAAAAATGATGTTTTCGAATAAATTGCGTGAGAGGAAAGGATCGGTGAGGAGACGCCTCTTCATTTTCATTTGAAATATCGGACTATTGACAAAAGGGAGTTTATCTCGTCAAGGTTCGTTCAGAACAACGGGTCATTGTACTTCTCGTTCGCGACAAAAAACACTGTTCCGGTTCCCAGTGTGGAGCATACTATTTGCGCTTTTATTAGTGTATTTATAACAATAAAATCTATGATCATGTAGATTTCATAGGAAATCTACATGGCTGGGAAGCAGAGCAGCTGGAGCTTCCTTGCTTCCCAGTGCCAATGCCGAATGCAGCTGCATACATAATTCGATGCAGGTGAGTTCTTATGACTCAAGTGCACGTTGTGTCTGAATATTATTAACGTGAAACGTTTTTTGGGTAGGTGTTCGGCATTTCGTGAAGCCTAGCTGTATAAGAGTGAAGCCTGGATAAAAGCGTAACCGTGAAGCTCGACACTGATTGGTTTTGATTGTGGGGAAGGGTGGGGTGTAGGGGGGAGGGGCCATCGCAGTAAAAAGGCGTATGCGCCAGGCGATAATCGAACCCATCCCATTTAGATTATTAAGCGAGTGTCTTTTCAGCATGTTACTGCACATTTGTTTCTTTATTGCCGTTTTTGACAAGGAGCAACCAAAAGCACAGTAACATTAAAAGCCTGTCAATCGCCTACCGACTGAAGTGGCGCGGTTAAAAATCTTTTATATCTATCAGTTTTTCTATTGTGGGTATCCACTCAGGGACATTTGAACGAATCTTCCAAACTTCGTTAGCATAACGAAGCGACTCAAAAAAAGTACTCCCCCACAGGCCTTGTGTCAACATTCGCATGACGGACCGCCATGCAACATCGCCACATGCTGTGAAGGCCGAGCAACACGACAAGATCAAAAGGCACACTATTCTTGTTTTCCACGGCTAGAAACCGGACGCAATGTGGGTCCAGCGGAAAATCTTTTTTTCGCGCTGTAACACATCCCAGAATAATATACTGTCCCAACAGTTAAAAAAAAGTGTTAAACAGCCTCTGGTTTCTTACACAAGAAACAGTGATCACCCCACGCTACAAACATAGCCGTCTCCACCAACCAGGTTTTAACGGGCAGAGTACAGGTGTGCAGCTTAAAAAAGAACGTCTTAACGCACGCTGGGACGGATATTCTTTTGACACGTTTTAGAACACCTTGTTCCTAACCTGTGGAATACAGAGCTCTATACAGTGGAAACGGCGGGGTAACATCAAGAAGATCCCGGTACAGTTTTTTTACTAGTGACTTCACTCAGGTATTCAAAAAACAAGTGTGCTCTCAAGAACCTGTACTCTCCCACCACTTCGGGCATATAACCAAAAATACATCCAGCATCTCCAAACTCTGACGACACTATACATTCAGGCAGAACATTGCACAATCGCACTTGACAAAATGGGCTCAAAAACGGGTCTTTGACTTTGCGTAAGAAAAATAACCTGTTTACCAGCTGCTTCAAATACAAACGGGTTAGCGCCAAGCCTCCATCGCGCACTCTGCGAAAAAGATTGGTCCGGCTTGTACGCTCATTGGAAGAGCCTCAAAGGAAGACCTCAAACACTCGATGCAGCTTTTGGACATTCACCCAGGAACACTGTAAAACCGGAAGCACATACGACAATTTACTTATTAGGAAAACATTGCAAATAGTGAATCGGGCAAATACCGATAGTTCTTTTTCCTTCCCCTTCTCGGCTTTTTCTCGCAGTTCAACCACCTGAGACCGCCAAAGCCATCGTTGTCCCTATAGATTTTCCAGAGGAACCCCCAAGTACTTCGCCAGAGTCGAGAACTATTTGACGTTTTCAAACACACTTGGTTTCGCATCCCACTTCCCGGGCCAAAAGCCTATGCACTTGTCCCAGTTTACAGCACTTCCGCTTCTATTGCAAAGACGTTTCACTAATTCCGTGACCTCTTGTACGCTCTCTGTGTTAGCGGAGAACACTGCTATATCGTCCGCACTCGCACCCCGCATGCGTGCAGTGCGAAACCACGAATGACGTTGTTTTTTACTACGCTGAAGCAGAAATACTATGTGTATACAAAACAAGAGCGGGACAGAGGGCAGCCCTGTTGCACGGATCGGGCCATACTAATGCGTTTACCCACCGACTTAATTGTTTACAATTACGCGTGTCGTGCAGCCCTCGTACGCCATGCGAACACCTTCCGTGATTACGGAGCCTACGTTTACTTGTTCCAATATCGCCCGCATAACTTCATGTGACACGAGATCGAATGCTTTTTCCAGGTCGATCTGTAGCATTGCTACCTCATCGTTAGTTGCGTCACAGCATTCTAGCACACTTCGAGCAGTGTGAATATTCGTTGTGATTGATTGTCCTTTAATTCCACACATTTGGTGTGAACCGACAATTTCTGTAATTACTGTTTGCAGCCGTCATATCAAAATCTTCATTAGTACTTTGTAATCTACGTTTGTTAAGCTATTTAGCCTATAGGTTGTAACAGAACGAAGTCTAAAGGTCTTATAGAAAGCCTAAAGCTAGAAGTCTAATGGTCTCATAGAAATCCGCACTAATGCCGTCGGGTCCAGGTGACTTAACCGGATTCAATTCGTCTATTGCTTTTTCTATTTCAGTAATAGTAATCGCCGTCTCAAGAAATATTTTAGTTTTCTCATTTAGCTTCGGCAAAAGCACTAGGAACTCTTCCATAGATTTCGTCATATTCACTGGGCTGTGGGCGAACAATTTCGAATAGCACTCAAAAAACGCTTTTTGAATATCTCGTTGGTGGCTCGTAATCTTTCCCTCCATTTCAATCTCACTGATTGTGTTCTTTCGTACATAACTTTATTTCCATGCCCAACGCCATTTTTGACGGGAATTAATCTACGGCGAACTTCTCTGCTCGTGCTCTGATAAGAGCTCCGTGATAGCGCTCTTGATCAAGGGCTTCCATTCTTTTCTTCCAATCAATCACGTATGTTGTCTTTAAATTCACCCGATGGTTTGCTTTATTCTCTGATGAGCGTTTGAAAAATGCTACGCATGATCGTCTCCTCTTGTCTCTGAAGTGCCTTTACAGCACAGACTTTTTCTATGGCTAGCATTTTAAACTCTTTTTTAAAACTCTCCCATTCAACGCCATAATTGATTGAACGTTCTTTTAAATTGTTCAAGAGGCCTTGTACCAATTGTGTAAACCCCTCGTCGTCTAAGAGTCGACAGTTTCCCAGGAAAACTTTAGTCGCTCATTCGTGGTACCCAACACAAAAGAAACTAAACAATAGTCACTGAAGGATACCAGAGGTACTTGATATTCATTGCAAACTGGTACTAGGTCTAATAAAACATAGCTCGGTCCAGCCGAGCGTGGCTGACTCCTTGGAAATGAGTATACAGTACAGTTCCCGCCGATGCATTCTGCTACGTCAGGAAGACCTGCCTCGTTGACGATGTCATTCAATACCACAGTGCTAGCATCTCTGTACGGGGTCACTCCGGTCATACCTTTTGCTGAACAAACACAGTTAAAATCTCCGAACAAAATAACATTACGTTCACACACACAGTAGCCATCAACAAATAAAAAAAATACCCTACGGTCCTTTGTCACATTCGGCGCTTACAGACAAATTACTCGCCAGTCAGACGAAGAAGAAGAAAAATCGCTGATCGCAAGCCTGCCTGTTTGACAGGTCACAACAGACTGTTCAGTTATGCCAATCGAAGTCTTTAAAAACAAACAGAAACCTCTGGAAGTTCCTACTGCATGACTTACGCATGCGTTGTAAAACGGTAAGCTTTGGGGTAAAGGTCGCTCACTCTCAACCTTCCCATACGCACCACCGCCACCCTACAAGAGGTAGTGGCGGAGCTCGCTAAGTTCCGAGCTGAGATGGCGGCGCTTCAGAGGGAGAACCATAACCTCCTTAGAGAACGTCAGGCCTCTAGACACGAGATACAGGCAATTAGACAGGAGAATCAGTACCTTAAGGCTAGCATGCACGCGCAAGCCCCTGTCGCGCCCCCAGCCCTAAAAAGAGGGCCGCGACAACTCAACCAGAGGAACAAGACCCCACCTCTAACACCCCTTGATCCAACGGGGAGCCCGACAGCAAATACTCCAGGCTGAAGCAGGACATCCTCTTGAACAGGGATTGATACGTTAAGCTGGAGCGAAACACTGACAACAAAATTGCTAACGCGATACAAGCCGCGATGCAAAGCTCGCTTGGTAGCCTCCTAAAAGAATTTGAATTTGAACCTTGATCCCCAAGGCCTACAAAATAGCACTACGTCCACCGCCTAGCACTCCCACTGCCAAACTGGAAGGACTTGGTTTGCATAATCACCTGGACAAGTTAATAGAAGCACATCGTGCTGCCTAACTGACTAGACTCTTCCGCACCCCCACCGGTACGCACATACTCGCCAGCCTAAACATTGGATATCAAAAGCTCCTTCAAGACAAATTCCCCATCAGGCCCATTATCCACAACAAAATTAGAGCAAATCCGCTTCCTCGAAACGTACACCCCACTCACCACCTTGCTCGCATGTAACAACGAGGTGTTTCCCTGCAAAGAACCTACGGAGCTAACCCGGGTGTCCTATATGTAGACGCAGCAGAATACGGGAACCAAGGGGCTTTCATGGCGGAGGTGACTGACAACTTACGCTCCCCCATCAACGCCGTCATCGCCCTGACCACTGACTCGGAGACGGCGGAGGAAGTAGCCATAGCCCTCGCCTCCACTGTGATCCCAGCCCCCTCAGTGATCATCACGGATTCTAAAACCGCCCTTTAAAATTTCGCAGCTGGCCGCATTTCCAAGACAGCACTCAATTTTTTTTGACAGAAACCCGCCCCATGGGGCGGGTTTATGTCAAGTCTGACCCCGTCAGACTGGTCTCGACACCCGCGCACGCTGGTCTCAAAGGAAACAAGGCAGATCATGAACAAGCCTGAGGATACACCATCCGGGCTGGGCCTAGCCTCTATCCCTACAACGGGGCCAGATCCGCCAGGGACCGTCCATCCAGCTTCCATGAAATCACCACACACTACCTCCTCACCCGTCAGGTCTATCCGCCAGCCGATAAGACCCTCACCCTGGAGCAGGCCTATACTTGGCGCCAACTCCAGACGGGCACTTTTCCCAACCACCCTCATCCACACCTTCCCCTTTTCCCAACCACCCTCACCCACACCTTCCCCTTTTATGCATTGGCCGAAGCTACGCGCTTCGGCCAATGCATAAAAAAAAAAAAAAACGATTGGGCGGAAAAATGGCTGAGATGTCACCACTCAAGCAAAAGCGCGCGTGTGTACAAAGGCACTCTACGCTCCGGACTGCGCGTGCGACATCTGCCTGCGGACGCTGGGTCCGAGATGGCGCGCCTCTGAGCATGTGTCGCCATTGTGCAGCGCTGGGCAGATGCCAACGTTTGTGCTGACCAGTGACCCTTCTGCAGACTCCGCCGGCCGCCAGAGGAGCGCTCGGCGCCTCCAGGCTAAGAAATCAAGGTGCTCGGTGTGGCAGTTTAGGCGTCGCCTGCTCAGGCTTATCGCGCGTTCTTCTGAAAAAATCTTTAGCCACTAAACTCTCGCGCTTGCTTTTGTCAAGAATCGCAAGCATGAAAGCAGCTCAAGGCGGTCGTATCCACTATTGAGTCTACGTGCCACATTACATGCTTCAGCATGAACACTTAAAATTATTTTCTCTCGAGATTTGTTTATGCTTTTTGTTCACGTTTCTTTTTTTAATGCTCGCTCTAAATTGAAGTCAAGCGAATTAAAATATTTGCATGAAAACCCAAGCGTCTTGTGACATGCCATATATTGGAAGATTTATGCAGGCATCAAATATATCAATTGGCAGCGTCATTCCGAGCTAGGTGCTGCTCGCACAAGCGGAAGGAAGCTTTAAGTAACGAAATAATTTTAATGTTCTACCCACGTCCATTAACGCATAATGACAAGCCCCGGTTGTGCTCTCATTGTTAAAGCAATTTATAAAAAAAACAGAGATAACAAGCAATTCAATTGGTAGCGGCGAGGAAGCACTAACACGCAAAACAAGAAAATGCGTATCTTCCCGCGTACACCATGAGCGGCTTCGCACGAGTACGGAAGCAAGCGCGCGAATGCAGCGGCTAAATTCCTCGCAGAAGAACGAGCGATAATGCGGAGCCGGCGCCTCGGGAGTTAGCGTGGGCCGCCACACCGAGCTCCTAGATTTCGCAGCCTCCTGGAGGCGCCGAGCGCTCTTCTGGCGGCCGGCGGAGTCTGCAGGTGCGTCAGCACAAACGTTGGCATCTGCCCAGCGCTGCACAATGGTGGCGCATGCTCAGAGGCGCGCTATCTCGGCCCAGCACCCGCCGGCAGATGTCGCTCGCGCAGTCCGGAGCGCACCGCTCCCGCGCTCGGGACAAGTTCGATGCCGAGTGTACACCACCTCGGAATGGCCCTTATGTGGCGACAAAGCCGTTCTGCCCCACGTAATCTGGCATTGCTCCCTTTCCCTCCAATCCCATCCCATGAGGGGTGGGAGACCTCGCTCCGAAGCTCCGACCCTGAGGTGCAACTCACCTTGGTGGTCACCGCCACCACGGCCACAACGAGGACCGCACTCTAAGGAATTCTCCATATTCCGTCGATAAAAGGTTTTCCTCCTCCTGTAGGTAACGGTGGCAAGACAACAGAGTCATTCCGGGCTGCAGTGCCCTTGTCCTTTTCACCCCGGCCATGGCCGGTCGTTATCGCCGCTCCTGAAGAGCGATCCATCGCACGTCCGATCCGCTCGGCAGCCGGATGTTCCTATAGGCCATGCAGAGACGCTTGCAGCATGTCACTACACATTTTTGTTTTCTTAATAAACAGGTCACAACACATTGCCGTGAGTTGAGGTGCTATTTTGACGTGAAAGCCCTGCGGGCATCCGCTCTGCGTCCCGCAGATAGCAACTTGACACCCTGCATGTCACACGTTTTTAAAACCCGGGTTAGCGCCGGTATCTCCATTCTAGTAATTGCTATTGAGTGTACTACATGCCACGCGTTAATCCAGTCGCTAAAGTAACCGATGAAGAGTGCCGAGAGCGTAGACGCCACACGTTTCACATGCAACACAATAGACTTGTTCCAAAACTTGAAGCGCCTCATCGCGGCGTAATGCCACGTTATACATTGTGGGAATCAATGGGCAGCAAAATCCATACGCTCTCCGCTCATGGCCAACAAGTTCCCAGAATGCGGCGCGCGCGGTGGAGGATTCATGGAAGTAGTTTAGTCTCCAGCAATTTGTTATGCATTATTTATGTTTTGTTTTTAATACTGAACATGTAGAAACGGTAAAATTAATCTTAAAATTTCGGAAAATTGGGAACGTAAAAATAGAAGCTCGAATAAATCCCAAATTTTCAGCGAAAAATGAACTCGAAGAAACACCCTTTGAATGTTACAAAAAAAAATAAATTACAAAAACACGGGATCCTACTCATAGCATTTCTTACAAGCAATGCTTGTAAGGAGTCTTATCTTGTAAGGAGTCTAAAGTCTTGTGCGGGGGGGGGGGGGGGGGGGGGAGGGAGGGGGGAGGGGGGGATGTCAACGATCGTTGGCCTAATGACAGTGAAGAGTGCTAGTGTAACTAGGGTATAAGACACTGTTTCTAGCAAGACCGCCCTGGGATTGATTCCTGCCCCTGCCCATTTCGGTGTGAATGAGCATCGTACCGCCATGCGCTTTAATACTTTTTTTCTATATTTCAAATCTACGACGGAGACATCAGATGCCCCTTCAGGCAGACTTCCCGCCGTCTAAACTTCCATACAACCCATTTATTATTACTTTTATTCGCACACCGATAACCACTCTCACGATAAAATAGTCACGTTTGGGCTCTATACGATTCGTGAGGTGGCTTGCACCAAAGAGCCAATATTTGTAATTTCAACAACTGGGAACTGTTTGGAAACAAACGTAAAGTCCAGCCTTTAACCAAAGGCTGGACTTTACGTACTTTACATACCTTTTCATGTAAGTATAACTTTACATACATGACATACACGCCATTTTACCTCCAGATTGTTCTTCATGCTTTTGCAATGTGCACGTGCTCTGTTGTCTCTCGGCGCAAGCGTGTATCTTTGGATGGTGCTTAGATGCTGTTTTAACAACCAAAGTTGATTTAGACATGCTGTTCTTATTCCGTACATATTTTTCCTAAAACAAATAAAATAAAAGCCGCGAAAAGTATATAATTGCGGTCTGTGTACAAATGAGTTATATCACCAGGAGGAAGTTAGATGAGACAGGAAATGAACTAAAACTTATTAACTAACGCTTTAATCAATGGATAGATGGCTGATGTTGCAATTGCAGTATTAACGGTAATTGCAGTATCCACGAATTAGAGGCTGAACAAATTTGAGTATTTGGAGAAATATTCAAACTGGGATATTCATCGGACGGTTCTTGCGTTTTCGTCGTCTCATTCCGAAACTCCCCGCACAGAAAGGGCTGGAAGCTCTTCTCTAAAATCACGAAAAAAACAACAACTGAGTGTTGCACTCGTCTTTGACTCTTCGTCACTATCTAGGTAGCGCGCCGTTGGCATGCCCTGTACGAACGCGCCACCGAAATAGCAGCGATGTGACTGAAACTACTACAGCACTCTTCTGGGCGTCTTAAGAGTTCTTCAATGCGCCAGTGGACACGAAACTTCTCCGTGACGCTATGGGAGAGCTTTCTGCACGACCACACGTGGCGCTAGCGTCGACAAGAGTACTAAAGGCTCTGTTACTAGCCCAGCGCACACAGACACTGATTGGGCGCAGATATATCTACTTACTACCCGCCGGCCAATGGAAGGCGCGCGTTCTGTGCTAAGCTGCGTTCGCTGCGCTTAACGTCGGAGTATACAGAGCCTTAAAAGCCGCCAGCACTGCTGGGAGTCTGGCGACCAGAAAGTGGAATTGTAATTTTGAACCCACTCCAAATGAGCCACTAATAGATTGCGGTGAGGCATCACCGCACTGGCAGCGTTCCTCGTCAATGAAAGCGTCTTCAGCACCGTACCTCAATCAGCTGTTCAAGTTTCCTTTTTTTTTTTTTTTTGCAACGTTCTCTAAAATAATTTGACACTTCATTCCTTCTTCTTGCCTCGAAATTAATTCTCAACATCGCTATCCCCGTCAAAATTCCGCGCCGCGAGTAGCGCCATCAAGTTGAGGAACTGCGAACTCGTACACTCAGCTGCCTGACACTTTTCCGCTTGCAAAACATTGTTTTGTTTAAAAACCCAACAAACTTATTTTTAAATAGTTTTATAAGGTAAATAAAGAATGATCGGTGCTTGCCTGCAGTGACCAATTCAAGGCGTAACAAAATGCCGATGTTCGAGACACTTTTTTTTTAACTACTTGTCATGGCGAATCTTTTTTTTTTTTTTTTTTGGAGGGGGGGGGGGGGGTTCATTAAAAGTGGTGTGACCATACAAAAATACCCCCTATGGAACAGTAGAACCTCTGGCGGCAAGTGTTGACCTGACCAGTAGCGTACTGAAGGACTCTGGTGTCACTGTGGACAGGACTTCCGGCGCACTGTCTGAGTCGAGATTCGGAATCCGGCACCGGAAACGCCAACACTAATCGACGGAAATCTAAAAAACCCGGTCACTTTTATTTTGCAAATCGTTTAAATTATTTGAGCCTTTAATAGTTACTGCCTTTAAAACTGTATTTGCAACGTGACCCATCTAACCACTAATGAAAGCGGCGATGAATGAATTGGAGGTTATTATACAACTTATCTTGACGATCATCTCTCATGCATCTAATGTCCGTCTGAACCTATATTTTCCTTGCACAGACCGCATTTGTGTCACTTTCACGGCTTTCTTTAAATATTCTATACTTAAAAAAAAAAAAAAAAACAGTATTACCTTTTATGTATTTTCGTCACCCTACAGACAAGCACAACAAAGCGCCAATGTGTTGCTGCGAGACAAACTACCTGCAAAAAGGCAAACAACTTCCGCAGAATGCGCAAAAAAAAAAAAAAAAAAACAACGCCCGAGATTGCGTTTTTTAGGCTGACAATGAATACGGTAAAGTATAATGAATTTCACAGTGCAAGAACGAATTACTATCCGCGCAATAGGCTATAGCTTTCAGGTCGATTCCCGGAATGAACCTTCGCGATTCACCACACACTGCTCCGGCACACAAAAAAGAAAGAAAGAGCGAAAAAACTGACGCGACGACGGTTTTCAACCAAACTTCCCAGCCCGGTCGGAACTTTGGACTCCCCACGCAGGGAATCCCAGCCACGCTCCTTAGTCGTCTTAAATGCGACCCCAAGCAAACGCGGCGGAGCTAGCCCACTGACGGGTGTCTTTGGTTAAGTGGCCAACGGAAAGCCGTCGCGCCGCTGGAAAACGAGCACGAGTCATCATCATACTTAACCAGCGCACGAACGCAGTGTCATTATTTGGCGCACATCCACGACGGATAACGGGCACGTTGAACGCCGCCTCGCTTCGTTAGACGTTAGAGGGAGATACCAGCGCTTTTCGGCGTATGTTTCGTTTACTTGACGAAAGAAGGTTTTCGGGGTTTTCTGCAGTATAGGCGCGCGCGACCGTCATTTTTCCTGCCTCACCAGCTGTTCATTACGCAAACCAATTTTCGCTCCGGCACGGTGGTTGAAATTGCGCAGCGGTGGTTTCGTCGTTGCGCTGAAACGAATGCCTTGAATGAACGGGCAGATGTTGCTCGGCGGAGGACGCGATAGCGGCAAGGACGCTCGGTTTTCAAGCAATACAAAATTAGGGTGTTTGTTCGCGTCGTCGCGAACGTGCGTGCGACACACGGCGCATAGGTAGACCCGGATGCTCGCGCGAAGCACACGCTGCGCGGACGCGCATGAACGGGCGAAGACGGAAGCGAGGGAGACATAAAAGCCCATTTTTGCAAATACTCGTTGCCCGTCGCGTCTGTCCCACTGGAGTTTTGCCGTCTTCGTTGCAACTGCCGCTGTTTGCTCGAAACGGATTTCTATTTGTTTATTTGTTTGTGCAGTCGCTTTTGCCGTCTAGTTTTGGTCGGTTTCGCGCGAGCTTTATCGTTTCGAGTATTTTCTTCGCTCCGTCGTCGCGTTTACCGCCCCCCCCCCCCCCCTTCGTCCCTTCCCCTCCTTTACCGTACCGTGCTCTCCGCCCTCCCCCCAAACAAAAGCGCTCCTCCATCGTCCTTCGCCGCTTGTCGCGTTCGAAGACGCGATTTCGCGCGCCTTCCTCTTTTTGGTCCTCTTTCGATGCGATAGAACCGCACACTTTTCGATTCATTTTCTTCTCTTGTTCAGTCTTCCCAGTTGCTCCTTTATATCTACTACTTCGAGTGTGTATGCTCAAGTATATAGCTTTGGCGGGGCGGGTCTCTCCTTGCACGAAGAACGTCGCTTTGCCGTATTTTTAGGTGGAAGACTATCGTCGTGTCGCCTATATTTTTCTCGCGAATTCGCGCATGCGCGTCGCTTTTCCTTTTTTTTTTTGCTCGCCCTTAAAATGCCCCCAAACGGGATTGAAACGCCGAGTGAAATAAAAGTCACACACAACGCCGAACGAACACAACAATAACGACGACGGCGACGACAACGAAAGATTCACCAGTTTCCCAAAAGTTTAAACCTGTTTCTTCCTTTATTTACAACGGTAGCACTGCGGACGCAGATGCGTTTCGAGAAAATTTCTCTTTTCAAGTAACGTGAAACGACGACACTGGTTCTGGAACTGGTATCGGTGGAAGCGGAACGAGGAGGCAGGATTCGTCTTATCGGCGAAGTGCGCCGTAAGGCAAATTCGCGGTAACGTCCCCACGTTTGGGAGGCACAAGTATACAGCGATGTAATCTTTTTGCCTTTCGATTATTTTGCGTGACTACTATATATTTGCTAGGCCCTATTTTATTGGAGGATTAACGGGAAAGTAGCCTTTCGTTTAAAAGTACTCACCATCGCTGATGAAAAAAACAAAAACAAAAAAACATTCGAAACTTACAGAGAGATAAAATAGTAGTAATAGTGCAAAAATATTGACTAAGCCTTTATCTTGAAATACTCGACTCTTAAAACTTTCTAATCAGGCGTCAATTGGGCAGTCTTCTCCTTTTTTTAAACGTAAATAAATATATGTTTTTATTGAAAATTCATCTTTACTTTAAAAACCACAGTCGAGGCGACACACAAAAAAAAGATGATATTAAAAACTGGGTAATTATGTCCTCTTTATGTAACCAGAATAGGAAATAAAATTATAATTGCGATCGAGACCTACAGGATGCAAACTCGTTTCCTCAAAATCGGAATTACACAGCCTGAGCTGATAGTCTCACAAATCGAGAAAACCGCCCGGTCGTCGTCGTCTTCTTGAGCACATACTTTCCAAAAACAGCGCAGTGTTTCAAGAACACCAAGTACGTCGTCTAAAATACGGCGTGAGATCACGTCTCGACCAAGAACGAAGCAAGTTATTCGAGGTCAGTGACCCGACCAAGACGTTTCGGTGGCTTTGTCGTTCTTCACCCAGAAAGTCCGCGCTCAAAATCGTTCCTGATATACCGCTAGCGGCCAACATCTCCTCCGTCCCTTCCCATTTGACCTCGCACAAATGATCGATGACACTAACGTCCGGAAGTCGTTTTTGGGACCCGTTCTTTGTGTGCCCGTGCGCATGTCTTTGTTCCTGTTTGTTTTACTTTTCACCCGTCCGCGGCAAAAAAATAAAAAAAATAAAAAAAAGAAGCAAAATAAACACCCGGTGGCAAAAAACAAACAAACAAAAAAACACTTTTTTTTTTTTTTTTTGCGCGGTATCATATACACAGCGTTGCATGACAGAGCCCTACTGCAAATTTATGGCCACTCGCCGTTGGACGCGACCACGGAGAAACCAGGCGAGCTCTTCTTTCCATCGCTTCTTGCATGAAGGGTGCTTTATATTGTGCGCCCGCATCACGAGCTTTGTGGTCGTTTGCGTCCTTCCCCCCCCCTCGCACTTCATTTTCTTCAGCACTGTGTCAAAAAGCAAGAAGTGTACGCAGCGTACGCTGAGATAACAGTTGCAAGTACTCAGAAAGTGGATAGTGGTGTCATTAGACTAACTCCGTTAATTTGTTCTCCTCGTTACTTTTTTTTTAATTTTATTGAGAGGCGCTTTGTCTTGCAACGAGATTCCCGAATCTGTACACACTATATTTTGCTCAGTGCAAAACAATTTCGTGAAAACAGTGCAGCCGCAAAACGAAGTGTGTGCTACTCCCCGCAGCACACCGGAGGAGCGTCGAAAGTCGTTCTTGTGCTCCATCCAGCCTTCTGCCCGACAGCAAAGACAGTCGCAAGTGTCAACCGAGAGCTGTGTAAAGTTCTCTCGCTGCACGCGCACGCGCAGTGGGAGAACTCGAGAAAGATATCGGCTCTTCGTGGCTGATGATAAGTTTTATAAGAGTACAAAATGGATCTGGCGAACGTTTGCTGTCGACACGCGATTAACACCACGTGGGCGAGCACGTGATATTTCAAACCTGCCAAAGCTACGTTCACGCGCACACTGCATCTGCATGCACGCATGGGAGGCGACAATAGAGAGTTTTACAATAGGGGTCCTCAACGCTTTGCGTCGTCCAGGTAGCTTTGGGAGTCGTACTGCACATGCGCAGAAGGTCTGCACAAAGTATGTATGACAACCCAAGCTCCTCGGGGGCCCCCAAGCGTTGACCCCCTATTCTAACACTCCCTAATGACAAACCCCGACTAGACCGCGCTCCTAGCTTTGAAACGCGCTTTTCCAACCTGAATGCTGTTTTTACGAAAGCAAGTTTCAAAACCTGTGGTCGTCGCCGCTTACCTGAATTTTACGTATCAAAAGTCCAGTGTGAAATGTTCACAGTAAAGGTCGGGCGTTTGACGCTTTGTAAAGTGAGCGCCATACTCACCAACGCGAAGAATAATACTGATCGGAAGTTCTTCATTGGAACAGCGAAGAGTGTGCGTGCGTAGCTCTAAAGGCCTGACCACACTAGCGTGAACGACGCCGCCGGTCGGCGCCGCCGGGCGACACCGCCGTCCGGCGTCCCAACGCGAGGAGTCCACATTGGCCTCCGTTTTGCGGGCGTCACGTGACAGCACTGGCTCTCGCGCGCGCGCCTCCCGTCGGATTTTCCGCTCTTTCGCCGTCTGCTCTTGGTTAGATACTTCAGTTTCGGCTCTCATCTTTAGCATATATATCAGCATCGCAACCGCACTCGCTGCCTACATGGTACGTGTCCATGATGACCTGGTGACCAGCGTGAATGTGATTATCCTAGCCTGCTCGTTGGGCTTGCGACGTCGCCGCGCTCTGAAGGGAAGGAGGCGCAGGTTTTGGGTCCCGCCGAGTTGGTTCTACCGAAACACTGAAGGACAGGTCAGTGCTTTGCTGCCCCGGCGGCGCGCCAGAGATGAAGGCTACTTTCGAAGGTGTCACCAAATCAACACGACATCCGTCACAACACAGACGACATGCAACATGTGCCACGGAGAAACTCACTTGTAATTCCGAATTCCTCTCCTATGATTTCCCAGCTGTCTTTCTTAGCGTCATTATCTAGGTAGTCTGGCTACGTGTTGTCATATAAAAAGGGAAACAGTCGCACAGTTTCAAGGAACCGCTCCGTTGGGGAAGGCATCGGGGGGGAATAAGGATAGCAGACGACACGAAACAACGATACGTCCTTCGGAACGTGAAAGACGCGCGGAGGACCGGCTTGAGCGTTGCCATGGCATCGCAACGTCACTATCTACGCCACCTCAAATTGGCTCCTCTCTTCTGCGGCGCGGAGCGGCGAGCTCTGAACCGCGCAAGGAGCGGTTGGCTATGCGGCGCTGTACGTCGCACCGTTGAAGCCGAAAACTGGTTTCGGTCGGCAGCCGGCCGCGCCGACCGCCACTCCGCAGGCCTCCGCGACGCCAATGTGGTAGTGCCCTAATTCGTACTTGATAATCGAGCGCCTGCCGGTGACATTTTTACCGTGGTCGCACTGCAGCTTGAAGCACGTGAAGCGGAAGCTCAACTGCAGAACCTATAGCGATCCTAGATTCGATCGCTGGCCCTGGCCCTTTTGATTTGGATGAGCATCATACCGGCTTTGGGCAGGGTTCCAGAGAGCGCTACCGTCGGCTGATCACTAGCGCCACCGTGACCGAATGAGACAACACTGGGAAGGCTCAAGTCGGCTGCGCCACCGGCATACGCTTGCTTGATGACGCTTTTATTACCAACTACGAGCGTTTTGTTGTGGCACTACACTAACAACTGTTTTCAAAATGTATCCAAGGCTAAATATATTAATGTGTATGCGTGTGTGGTTTTGTGGTTCTAGCACCAGGGCGTCTTAGCAGGTGCCTTCGTCCTTCCTCGATAGGCTGAGACAATCGAAAACGGGAACTAGCAGAACAAAATTGAACGTCCAAATATTACTGTCAAATTTCAGTGAAACCAAGTAGACAAGGACATTTTTTTATCACGTTGATTGCGCGCGCCTCAAAAGCACAAAAGCGAAGGCTTCGTCGAGCTTGAAGACTTCGTTCAGCTTGCTAAACGACAATTTTTGTATGGTCATTTTTTTTTAGATGCAACGTTAGCGGACAGCGTTTCCAAAAAAAAGCAAGGGACCAAGGGGGGGGGGGAGGGGGGGCGGGGGTGGGGGGGACCGATGGGAGGGGAAGGGGCGGTGGCTCAAGATTTTTGCGGCCTCTCAAAGCGACCGGAATTGATTTGACGCCTCGCAAACTCGGCATGCTTGGGGTCCTCTTCTATTTTTACTTTCTTCAAAGTAACTTTAGAATTTCATTCCTTTTTGTATTTTTAGTTGCTTCAACTTGGCGAATATTGATTTTTTTTTTTTTTCAAGCAGGGAGACGAGCTGACATTGAGGAGTCGTATGCAGCCATTCTCGCGCGCACTCACTAGGGTCATCTTATGTCTTGTAGTTTCTGTCGTCTTTGTGTTTGAATTCATGTCCCTCGACGTCACTTCTGCCCATTCCAGTCATGATGTTATTCGCGTGAAAATGGCTGGCGTTTGTGAGTGTGTGTGTGTGTGTGTGTGTGTGTGTGTGTGTGTGTGTGTTTTGTTTTGGCTCTTAAAACAGCGGATCCTTGTTCTTACGTCCGTCACGAGCAAAGATACAGCGAAAAAAAAAAAAAAAGCGAAATCAGCGTTGCACTGGCATTTCCATTTTTGTTCTCTGAAGATTTTATTATCAGTTCATGCTTCGCTCCTTTTACTCATTTTAGACGGTCGACGGCTGATATTGTTTCTGCGGTCGACTTTTGGCCGTCATTTCATCACCCCATTTTCGCATACTTCTTTTTTCTTTAGCTGAAGGCGTTAGGGAGGGTTTTTGTCCTTTCACAGCAACTTTCTCGGATTTCGGTTTCACAGGAACCACCGCGAAGCTTAAGTCTCTGCCCAGTTCTTTCTCCCCCCCCCCCTTACCGCGCCACTATTTTCGTTCTGTCCTCCTTTGGCTGTACTTGACATTTGAGGATCTTTTATTTTTCCTTCCTGACGACGGTTTGAGTGTGAGTTGAGAGGTATATATATATCTTTTTTTTCACCCCTTGTGAAGGATATAAAGGAGTTTGCTGGATGACAACGACAAATGTATAGATATACACAAACACCGAAGTGAAAAGGAGGAAATTCGATTTGGCGATTTTGACGAGGAGCGAAAGCAGCTGCCGGCCAAAGCAACGAACGAGCGAACGCACTAAAGTCGCGCCCAGTAACTGAAAGGAACCTAAAACAAACTGAGAATAACTTCTAAAAACTGAAAGAATGCAAAAAAAAAAATATATATATATATTTATACGCGTCGCGGCCGGAGTAGGGCTCGGGGATGTGTTTCTCCGTTCCTCTCCTGTAGATCATACCCCTGTCGTCCCTTCGGAGCGCTGTTAGACTGGGGAGCGGACCCATCCATCTCCAATATGGCGCCAGTTTCGGATGCTGTTTTTTGCGGCTTTTCGGCTTTGGAATCGCATGTGTTGGCGCCCCCCCCCCCCCCCCCCCCACACACACACACACACACACACACGCTTTTGAATATCTCTGGTTCGCTTTTCCTATTGGCTTCGAAAAAGAGAGGTTGCCAGGAGTGGATTTCCTTGAGAAGCCACGATCTTTTGGGGATTTTTTTTTCGTTCCCCATTGTTACTTTGTTTTTCTCTTTTCTTTTTTTTTTTTTTCAGGCAGAGTTGGGATTTCGAGAAAGTCCCGCTTTTGAAGGCGAGCACTTCTTTCGTCTCATAAGCAAGATGGCGCCGTTTTCACATCGTGACATTTGTGGAGTGTGTGTGATTTTTGTTTTTTTTTGTATCGTTTCAGAATAAATGCGAGCGTGGACGTAAGAAGACGCGGAGAAGGTAACTAAACATAGTATTCATGGCACGATTGGTTTTCTGAGCATAGAGAGCACTTGTTTTTTACCCGTTCTGCTTTTTTCGCCTAATATTCCCTCATTCGATTTTTTTATTTTTCTAATTATTAGACATCGAATCTTTTTCGAATAGTCTCCGACGCTACTGCGTATCCTGTCTTTGATTTTTCCCGCCGTAGTGCTTATATATTTGTGCGTCGCCTCACCAGAGTCGAAAGGGTTGTTCACACACCTGGAGTGCATTTGGAGTTCCGGAATGCGTTTTCGGGCGCCGTTCGACGTTTTAGGGATCGTTTTCTGCGATTTCTTGCGGCTCTGGGGGTAAGCCTTGAAGACCGCCAGGGTCTCGCAAATCTGAGTTTTCCTTTGCAGCCTGTGGTTGAGGTAGACGCGTTGGACGTTTAAAAACAAAACAAGTGCACCACCTATTTGCATACTTCTGGTAAATTACGGAGTGTGGTACCTTGGTTCAGAAACGTTTTAGGCGTCTTTAGAAGGCAACAAACATCCACCAGGGTTCCCAGACAAAAGCGCGAGTCAACAGGGTTCTCAGCAGTAATTTTGCGCGCTTAATATTCAAGATTCAAGCTCCCATATCAACATCTTGTAGACCCTGAGATGGGGAACAATAAAAAAAAAAAAAAAAAAACGGACTTCGTCCGTTTTTTTTTTTTATTGTTCCCCATCTCAGGGTCTTCACGTTGTCGATTCACTGCTTCACTGCTTACAATTCCCATATCACGTTGAGGCGAAACGTAAAATGCGAGATCGCACTGGAAGCAGAGAATCTGCCCATTGTCATGCACAAAGCGAGTTGATTTTCACATGTTTTTATTTCGTTACTTTTTTTTTTTACAGATCTCCCACGTGATTTATTTATACTCATCCAAACTTTGGTGTTATATCATTTTTACTATATTACCACATTAGACGCAGATGCCGCTCGTACATGGGCGTTTTGGTGAAAACTGAACACGACATCCCATCAAAATTTATTGGCTCGTTTTTTCGAATGGTTGGGAAAAAACGGAAAGCCGGGTAAGAGGTACTGAGAAACACCACTTAAACAGGTTTTCGTATACGAAAATACGATGTAAACATATCTGTTTCTTTTATCAATTGTTCATACGGTGTATTCTTAAACTTCCTCTCAAGTTGATTGGCCGGGGGAGGGGGGGGGGGGGGGGGAAGGGCTTACTTTCATTGTTTTCAATGGCGGCAAACATCATCTCGAGGATTTGACGAAACGTGCTGTCACTGCTTTCAATGACGTCCACCGCTACGTGTAATTTCACCCAACCGCTCGTTCTTTCAAAAATAAAACAAGAAAAAAGTCGATCTGCAGCCCCTGTCGTCTACCGCACCAAGAGTGCACCTCATCACCGAGAAAAACGTCTAGCCAGAATGAAGACTTGACCTGTGTCCGCGTAGTCTGTGCCCGTTCGCTCGCCTTCCAAGAGCGAAGCTTCGCACCATCTGGCGCCTCTGGACGTGAACGGTCGTGTTCTCGCCATTTTCTCGCGCTCAAATTGATTGCACTTCATTGCTCTGGTAAACAGCAAGATGGCGGCGCTATCGCCGAACAAGTCATTTTCTCCCATGAAGCGTTCCGTAGCGGGCACAGCGCCCGGCGCGGGGGTTTGGTACGCTTCTACTTTCGTCCGCTGTATTTGATTACTCTTGTCTGATCCGTTGTTTGCCGTCCCTTTTGCGCATTTTTTTTTTTTCTGGGGAGGGCCGAGCTTTTTGTTGCTCGGAGCTGACTTGTTTCTGTCTTCTTTCTGGTTGGCGTTAAGACGTCGCCTGAAACAATGGACGACCTGAGCGAGTATGTGCGTTGGCGATCATGCGTTTTTGTTTTTTGTGTGTGTGAGGTGGAACAACCCCAACCCTTCCGTATTGCCTCATTGGGCTGCTTTGGCATCCGAACGAATTACGGCGATTGTTGGCCAGAGTTGCTTTCGCTGTGCTGGCGAAACATCGATACGCCGTTATCGCGGAGGTTCCCCAGTTTGTCCGGGCTCCTTTGTTTCTTTGCCTGTCCGTCCATCGGTGTTACATTACGCGGGTTTAGTTACAATCGCGTTCAGAAAAAGAATAATACAGATTCCGGTAACGTATAAAACAACAACAACATAGAAACACTGGCTAGTGAGCGTTAATATTAGGAAAACAATAATACGAAAGCGGAGGATACATAAATATATATTTTTGTTTGTTTGTTTGTATGAGTTCATTTGAGACAGCCTCACAGAAAGTCTCAGGGGACATGGCTAAAGGCACTTAAAGTGCCTGACGAGGCCACGCCACATTTGAAGAGCCAGTTCGGTTTATGCAGCAGCACGTTTGCATTATGTTATCTCGCTGCCCCACTTCCTTATTGCTGGACAACGGGAACAAACGAAAAACAAGAAATGAAAAAAGGGGGGGGGGGAGCAGACGTGCACATAGTCGTCAGGAAGCAAGGCGACTGCACATCAAAGAAAGAATATAGAATTTTAGGATAGCGTACAGGCCGTTGCGTTAGCGTTGCGTATGACGCACACAAGTTCTAAAAGGAACGCTGCGAAGCACGTCAAACCAGCACTATTAGTGTACGTACTACTAAAACTCTTTATTAGTTCAATGTACCCTAAATGCAAACAACGTAGAGAGTATAGTGAAGCAACTGTCAATATTTTCATGCAGTTCCACGTAACTAGGTTTTTTTGTTCGTTTCTTTCCCGGCAGAAAACGGGCGAGAGTTATTTGGAAGCGTTTCCGGTTGCAGTCCTATTCAACGTCCGAGTTTCATGAAAAAAAAAAAATAATAAAAAAAAACGTGGAGTGACGATTCGGTCGAAGAGGCGCCGTTGCGGAAGTTCACCTTCGTCGCTTGGACGCCGTTGATTTGCGAGCCCCCTCGAAGCGAGGTAACCGAATTATGGTCCCATGGCATCCACAGTCGAAGCAAGTCCGATTGGAGGTAGTTAACATTCCCGGCGATTTTATTACTTTAATTAAAGTGGCACCTTCACCCCACACAGAACATACCCTTTTCAAAACTCCATCGAGCAACATTGACCGTCACCAATGACACAGCCCTCGTGTCCAGTATGCTCAGAGTCTTCTGGGCTACAACACACTAATAAGGTATCGGTTGGAGTACGCTTCACTGTGTGGAATCCTTTTACGAAGAAAGACATTAACAGGCTTGAGCAGGTCCAGAGTCTAGCAGTTCGTTTTATATATAATCGTTATCGCCAGCATGACTCTCTTACCAACTTAATTAGAGCTAACAACATCATTCCACTAGAATCCCACAGGAAGCTAACTAGATTCAAATTTATTTTTCTGCTTTGGTATCACAAACGTCGCCTTGAGTCTTCATCGTACATTCAGCCATCATCCACTACACAGACTAGACGTGACCATACACAAAAAATAACTCTCATATTCCCTCGTACAAATGCCTTTGAATACTCATTTTCCCCAAGAACTGTAACAGATTGGAACTCTTTGCCTACCCATATTATTAGTTCGGACAATGTTCTACGATCAATTGAGTACCTTTTTGAAGTACAATTTGTATTTTATGTGGTTTATGTGTTTTTAATCGCCCCTCCTTTTCTTTTACTGTATAAATCCTGGGTATTATGTGAAGAAAAACAGTCTCCACTCCTGCTTGGCCCGGTTCACTGGCCTGCAGTATTTTGTAAATAAATAAATAAATAAATACATGCTCAGAGTATGGGAGAAAGCAATGGCGCACAGGCGTTGACGCAGACTTCCCAAAAGGGTCTACTGGCCTCAGCAAGCGATACGAGCTGCCCAAACGATAAAAAAAAAAAAACATTTATCAAAAAAAAAAGGGGGGGGGGGGGTCAGAGGGAAAGATGAAAGAAAGAAAAAAGAAAAGGACATGCTAATGTAGCTCTGAAGTGGTTTTTGAATTAATACGCGTATATGCTAAGTTGAACTTTTTTTGTCTTCCTCTTGTCTTTTCTTTTTTTGGCTGGCTTCTTAGTTTTGAGTTCAAGGTTGTGGATCTCCACTTGCTTGCTTGCGCACTCCGCCACTTTCAGAAGAAATCTTCGGAGCGCTTTATTGGCTCGGATCTAGCTCGCATCGTTCGCCACGACCCCTGTTAGAACGTAGCGGAGGATACCGAGTCGCTCTTCAATTTGTAGAAACGTGTCTTCGATAGACCGATCTCGGCAATCGTTGGGCGCATGCGCGACGCCGCCGCAACTTTAGTTGGCGGGAAGCAGGCGGCAGTGCACGAGAAGACGGTTCGTGCCGTATCGTGGCTCCGCACGCTGCAAAACTGTCGCACGCGCAAAAAACAAAAACAAAACAGTTTTGGTTTTTTGATGCATCGTGGCAGCGGTGGCGTATAGTCAAACTCGCTGGTGAGATAGGTATGTCTATTCTAGCGGGTTTCAACGACTTTTTCGTGGTATGTGTGGCGATAAGTTCGTGCATTGGGTGATCCAGGATGACTTTAAGAGCCGCGGCCACACTACTAATACACCGTACAAAGGGCGGCATGCAGACACTGTCCGAGGTGTTCCTCGTACGACGGCCCCATTGGCCACACAAAAGCTGCCTGCACACATGTTCATTTGCGAAGCAAACGTGTTTCGTACATGCTTAAGGCGTGTCCGCACATAATTCTGTCATCGTGTCTGCAGCGACAATGTTGCACGAGGCACGAGCAGTAAGACTGCGGCTTTAGAGTAAGACAAGTTACAAACGCAAATTTAACATTTTACAATGTTTTTTTTTGTTTTGTTTTGTAAAATAGTATAAACTATTGCATAATACAGCGCCAGAAAACTCTCTTGTCCGTTTAAAAACCCCGCAAGTTTCTTCGACAAGCAGCTTACCCAATACAAGAAAACTAAAAATTTGTTTCCCTCCGTTGCTACGGGCGTTTCGGAAAATTTCGGACCCAGAGCGGGGACACCACGACCCCGGGGGTTGGGAACCGAGGTCAACGAAGCGGCGCAGTCCGTCGAGCGACTCTCTGGTGACTCCGACTTCCGGAAGCGGAAGTGGCCTTCCGCGAAGCTACCGGAAGCGCCGCGTTGGGTTTAATTCGCGGACGGCGAACGGGTACTGCTGGTGTCTCTGGAGAGACATCATCTGGGCTTGACCACGCATCCGCCCTCCATCCCCTCACGGAAATGGTCCCCCGCCCCGACTTTGGAGCTTTGCTGTTCGCTACTAGGGTTTTCGCGAGCACTCAATAACGTTCCCAAGTTGTTGTATGTGCGGAGAAAGTAAGTTTGCATCTGCTTTTTTTACCAGCCCGCATGTTTCTACAAAACTGAGTTTTGCTGTATAGCACGCATAGTGCATTAGAGACAACGAACGAGACAACTGGCATCGGATGTTTCTACGTCCTCTTTTTATCCTTGCTTCGAATATTTTTGCTTCCCAGCACAGCTCTGTTAAGGGACTGGCAGTGATGTATTACCGATATTAATAAAATAACCTACGAGTTCGACTAAATACCAGTAAACAACTGTCGCTTAATAGTTTCTAGGCATTTGGCTGCACGGTTAGGTTGAAAATGCCAGAAGCACGTGTGTTGCTATATTTAGGCGTTTGTCAACAGGTCACTCATTGGTCTCAGGCTCCCCCCCTCTCTCTCTATATATATATATATATATATATGTATATATACATATATATACATACAACGTCGACGCAATACTCATATTTTGAAGAAACCGTCACTAAGGAAATACGAAAGTTGACAACAAAGAAAAGAAAAAGAGAACGTCTCACGTTTCAAAATGTTCAGTACACAGCAGCTCAATTGCGACCTTACGTTTTTTTTGTTTTTTTTGCAATACTCACGTCTAATCCGTGAGCCGGATTCGGGCACAACGCTTAGTTGTATCCCGAGCGCTCTTGTCGGTCTACTTCCTCGTCCTTGTATTTTTTGCGCTTCTTTGGGTGATCATGAACCAACTGGCCCAAATTGCTACCTTAAAGGGGCGGTGCAACGATATTCATTTGGAATGTTTTTCACTTCACACGAGCTTACTGGCACTAGTGGGACTCAAGGATACTCGCACGCAACGCCACTGGCCAAGAAACTCCTTTGTTACGGTTTAATTTCAAGGACAAAAGCGATCATTTTCATTCAATCTCTCCTTTGCAAACTTTGATAACGTAACGTGGGGATTGAAGTACACCCAAATGGCGATATTTTAATGCGATTCATAGATTGTACCCGAGCATTGCGTGAGCACTCGATTTAGGCTCGTGATAATTACTAGCTCGAGAAGCATTCCGGTAGTGGCCCGTGTCCAATCGCTGCAACGACGACAATAGCCGATCCATAACAATGTCTGGAACTCAGCGCGTGTCCTGTGCTTTGCCAACCCCAGCGCGCGGCTATGATCAACATTGGCGGCATATAATTGGCTCCAGATCACGTGGCCGCTTGTTCTGGCTGCGAGTTGAGGGGGTGAACGCTGCTCGTTTTTCTTTATTTTTGTTTCTGGGACTCCTATTAGCCCCGTGCGCGACCGAAAGCGTCGCTGTGGTCGGCCTTCCACGATTGGTCGAACGCTGACTATGACGTCGGAAAGGGGATTTATCATCGACGGAAATAAGAGGAATGAAAGAACTTTAATTTTGACGGTGTTGGCAGTGTTCCTTTGAGAGCGCAATGATTTCAAGCTTCCACCATGCTATTTACAAACACCATCGAACTTGTTGTTTGCAAGGTAATGACGTCACAAGGGGGAACCACAGGAGGGCGCCACCACAACTTCTCGCCGCTAATTGCGTGGGGTGAAAAACGAACGCGTGTTTCATAGGTCATTAACATCAGGGATCCGTTCTAAGCGGGATTTGCGCAAAGTTAAACAATTGTTGCATCGCCCCTTTAATGCAGTTTAGTGCACGCGCCTGGGTGGACTGCACCTGTGCGGCACTGGACGCATCACAATCAAGTAATCAGATTTTCCAAAGCAGAGCAAAAGCAAAATAAGAACAGCCGAAATTATTTTGTATGCTTCTGAGTCGCCCTAAAAGCCTTTTCACACGGCGGACAAATCTCAAGAGCGATGTACACGGACCAAAAAAAAAAAAAAAAGATGCGTGTCACGTGACTTTAATGACATTACAAAACAAGTCTGGAGGTCCGCGGACCTGCGGCTCTATTGGTGCATTCACACAACGGAGAGGTTGTAGCATTGGCTGCTGTCTCAGCTTAACGGTGAACGGAGCATAGCAAGCAACTGTGATGTGGCGCAAGTGACCTCGAAGCGCGATGACGTTTGCTCCTCTCTGTGTAAGAAATCTCCATCGTGTAGATACACCATTAGACCTATAATTACTGTGGACGGAATGGGGCGAGCGTTTTGCTTAGATTGCTGCATGTGCGACGAAGCAAGATCAGTATTTTTCAAGGTTGTGATATTGTGCGCGTAACATTCGTTGTGGTGCTCCGGGCTAAAAGAAAAGCGTCACGCAGTGCACGTGACGCTCGACTTGAGTAAAGCTAGCCTCTGGTCAGTCTGGCACTGGAAAGGACGAAAAGGAAGGGCCGCAACAATTACGCGGTGATTTTCGTTTAATTTAACCCCAGAAATAATGAACATAACTTGGATCATTCAACGCGAGGGCTGCCAGCGACGACACGCAATTTCATATCTGGATTCAATTTGTCGAAAAAAAATAAAATGGCAGAAATCAGAGCCCAGAGAGAACTTTCCGCATCACAGCGCGCGCGTGTTCGTCTCTGGAAGACGAGAAGAGGATGGACCATACACACAAAAGTTAAAAAAGGACCTCACAAAAAAAAAAAAAAGCTCATGCAACAAACAGCCGCACTAGCCGTTTCACGCATTCGGTTCCCGGCACGTCCGGGGACTAGAAAAAAGCGGCGTATAAATCTAATTTAGAACTTAGACAACCGTGGTCCGGCTTCCAGGAGCTGGTCTGCGGACCAATTTTATGACGTTCACGCACGTGATACACAAGATTCCTCAGGTGAGCGGAAATTTTCCCCCTTTTTTTTTTTTTTGCCCGCCGTTTTAGTATGTTGCCTGGAGTCCGTCTCCGACTGGTGTGTTTAGCGTCGCATCAAGCGCATACATCAAAACTGGTGCCGAAGTGGCAACAAATCACGTCACAGAACCCGGAGTGTCATGATGTCGAATGTCGCGATCCTGGCGGTTGGTCGTGGAAACGCTGGCGAAAAGCACGAGCGAACGCGAGTGTCGCTGTCGTCGCGGCGTCCCAACTCCTGGCTGTTGCAGCTTCCGTGGACTGTAGCATTGGAGAGGGACTTGCAGCAGAACAGGCGTCTGCTACATCTACCATCGCAGCTGGGACGCCGCCAGGATCGCGGTCGGCGACAGCGTGACACTTTTATGACGTCACGAGGCGGAAATAGAGGGACCACTTTTCTAGGCGCGGTAAACACACCAGTCGGAGACACGATCCAGGCACCATAGTTTTAGGTAGGAACATGGGGGGATTTCAAAACCCGAGAAACGATGACATCACGGCTTTCGAAGGAACTTGTCCACGGATATAGTCTGCCGCGTAAATGCACCTTTATATGCCGCTGAGCTTGGCTCTATGAATAATGTGACAAATCTGAGACAACTTATGAAGTAGACCATACTACATCGCCAACCAAAATGCAACGTCAACACAATTCGGGTATAACGAATTACCAATGAATAAATTTCCAATCCCATTGACATAAAAAAAAATCATCCTTCTCCACTTAATCACCCGATAGAATAAGTCAGCAAATATCGCGTACAAAGGCACTAATGTATCTTTTATTTCTGCGAACCGCTCGAGGAAGTCTTTAAAAATAGTGCGAGACCTGAGTTATCAAATATATATAAAAAAAACTAAAACCACAGCAACCAGCGGACAAGAAAGAGCTGCGAGGAAATAATGGCTTCTTAATGAAAGGCCGGAAGTGATGGCCAGACTTTTCCTGACTTCCTTCCTTCCTTCCGGCTTCGCCATGTCACACTTCCGAAGAGCGAAAGAAAGCTCGCCGGGCAAGTCGGCGATGGAGAACTTCCGTCAGAGGCTGACGTCGAATTGCAACGGTTGCTTTAATCCGCGCTCGAGGGCAGCGGATTAGAGAGTCCGGCCTAAAACACAACAAACGGACTCCCACAACAAGCGTCGCTTCCGACGCGGAGACGCTCGTTTAACGGGCCGCTTCTCGTCTCGGAGCGCTGTGTAGCGCCCGACGCAGAAAGAACATAGGATACGCCAGGAAAACAACAACAACAACAACAACAGCAACCACAACAACAACAACAACTTTGCTGTCATTTTTTGTTTTGTCCGCGCTGTATGTTTAGTATACACAATGGTAGCGAACGAAACGCCGTAATAAAAGTGCAAACAACAAATGCTTAAATCCTCGAAAAAATGCGGTGAACTGTGAATCCGTCTCCGTTGAGTTTTGGGATTAAACGAGGCTCCAACGCAAGCACTGCCCACTAAATGTAGCGGGAAAATTTGGCCGTAGCGTGAAAATGATGCACGTTAAATGATGACGTTAAATCTACCCATGAGATTACATGTGTCCGTAACGTCACGTCACTTTTTGGAATCAACTCCCTCCCCATCCCCCACACAAGCCAAAAAAACAAATTCTCCGTTAAGAAATAGAAGTCGCATTCAATTTTTGCAAAGATCGATAAAATTGGCAATGCCCGCAAATGCTCAGACGCACATTATCATTATTACGTAAGGGTTATCGAAACATTCGTGTGTTAACTGCGCATTTATGAAGAATGTAGCAAAGGAACGAGAAAAATTAAAAGGAATTTTCTTCTATTAATTACGACTTGGCCGACTTTCCACGCGTGGGTCAAAAAGAAACGCAAAAACTGCAACCAGATTTTATCTTCCTGGAAAACAAATTGTAGAAACGTTGCCGAACTATTTTTTTTTACCAGAAGTTAGGTGACCCACTTCTTTTGCGAGTTTTGTTTTGCTCTTTATTCACGGCTGATAACATGTAAGTATATTATAGTAGGGAAGTCTCCCTGCAGTAGCAGTTGTTATGTCGACAACGCAGGACCTCACCAAGCACAAAACAAATCCCAACAACGTAACATATATGTATAATGCTCAGATTGACGAGTTTGAATACGAACTGTGTTACTTAATCGTAGATGATAACGTCTTCGGAGCATAAATCCTGTTCAAGTTATTGTTAAGATAACAAAATATAGTTGTAAAATTTATTTAAAGCCAGCACACGCCACTATCTCTTTTAGTCATTAGATTCTAGTTCTGCCATTTCCCAAGCTGCTGTCGTAACGGCGTAACAACTATGAGAAACTATTCCCTACAAGGCGAATGCAAAGGAGAAAAAAAAAAAAAAAGCACAGGTTAGATAGGCTGCTAGTGTCGGCCGAAGACGAACATTTGATTGCCCCGAAAACTTCCACCGATAAGCGAATACATTTGTAAGTATTCCGGTCAAACCCATAAGGTAGGATCGTGACATTAAACTTGAAGTTGAAACCGAAGCAATATTCGAAGGAAAAGAAGTACCAGGAACGCGAACAGCAAAGAAGCAAAGAAACTCAGTCGCCTGAGCCAGTAACGGCAAGGGAAGCGCGGTCGTGGCCATCTCTGGCGGGACCCGGCAAAACGAAAACTGCCAAGAGCGGGGAAAGGAAGGGGCTGTAATGTCTGGAGTCCGTCGGTTGCCAGGCCGTTAATGCGGGGACACCGCGCATGTTCGATAACGGAGGGTCGGCACGGGCGCTGCCCCACGACGTTCGACAGAGCTCGTCGTTATGCGGGCCAACGTAGATAACGAATGGGTGCCTGTGCGCGCCGTCCATACGTAATGAGGTATACGCACTTCTTTCGGCGGGAGGACAACACCGCCAATGTGCACTCCGAATCGGGCCCAGTCGTTTGTTACGGCCTCTTAGCCTAGCCCCGAGGGCCCTATGCGATGCTGCCTCTTTTCTTCACGGACTGCTCGGCTTTTGGTGTTTGCTGTCGGTTTGGGCCTTCTCGGGAATGCGTAGGTGGATGACGGAAAGGGGACGTCCCTTCGGAGGAATTCGACCGGTGTCGGAGCCGTTCGCGGGAAATGTGCAACTCAGCACTGGCTGTGCAGTGTCCTATCGGACCTGGTGTGCCAAGTGTTAACGCAAATGACTTGAACCTCTTCACTGTTAGTTAGTTTTCGTAGAGCTTTTAGTGCTAATAATTCTTAGGTAAGTTTTGTACGCAGCGCGTCACAATTACCACGAAGAAGCGATGACAGTTATTTTTCTGTTCCCCTCTTTATACTCAATAATAATAATAATAATACTAATAATAATAATAATAATAATAATAATAATAATAATAATAATAATAATAATAATAATAACAAATAGAATCTGCCAGTGCGGCGGAAAGTGCTCGTTTATTGCGACGCTAATTAAAGCTCTAAAATTTGGTGATCGTCAGTACCTTGTCTAAGAGAAATGTGAAGATGCCCCAATGTCGTTTTCGCGCTAACTGTGTCGCGTAGTATACAATTAGTTTGTGCATACATCTTGTTTCTTATTATAAAATTGGGTAAAAAAAAAAAAAAAAACTCAGGTCACTTGGGCGACCCGTAAGGTGCAACACTGCGACAGCTGAGGTGTGACGTCGGAGCCGCAAAGGTGGGATTTTGGACCAGATGAACTGAATGAACGGTAAAGATGCGAACGCGCACAATAGGGTTCGCATAGGCGTTTAGTATTAAACCGAGTAAGATACCGGACGAAAATTCCATTGCATTTTGGAACCAATGAAAGCATCTTGTGAGCCCGTTAAACAATTTTATTGGACACAAACTAGGGCTGCCATGTGGTAATTGAAGAACACTACGAAAATCGCGCGCCCAAGTTTGAAATCCAGGGAACGACGAAACTGCATGTGTATGCATGAACCATTCCCTGTCGTTCGTGTGACTGCCTGAACGTCTTATGCAATGTTATTGGGCACGAACTAACACCGCCTTGTGGTCACTGAAGAACACTTCGAAAATCGCGCACTCAAGTTTCGAGTGTGTAGCTTCACCTAATATGACGCCCGTGGTTTCGCTGGCCTAACGTTCACCTAGCTTTATTTGTTTTATCGCCCGAGAACCTTTCTGGCATAATTAGCGAAAACGCTTTGTTTTTATTGTTTCCAATATCAGAAGTCTCATGTCTATGCTTGTACGTGCCGTCATGGTGTCACGTGACGTCTGAGTGTCAAGTGAAGCAAGTGTCACGTGACGTCACAATGTCACGTGACGTCTGAATGTCACGTGACCCTTGGTGTCACCTGACGTCATTAAGTCGTTTGGTGTCACTGTACAGCGTGACTTGACACGACAATGTCACGTCAAGGTGTCAGCTGACGCAAGGTACCAGGTGACGTGTGCGCGGCGTCACGTCAGAGTCGTGTCGAGTGGCGTGACGTCAGCGGCATGACGTCAGTGTGGAATCTTTTGGGGGAGTGCCGAAAATGGCCCGCGTCGATATGGAGCGCGGTCGACGGGGTGAAACCTGCGAAGTGTCCCACTACCTGTTATTGCAGTAAAAAAAAAGAAAGAAAAGGGGGAAAAAAAAAAGGTTGTCGGTTAGTTGCATGAGAAACTCTTTTAAGGATTGTCGACGTAAACATTACTGCGCTCAGCTGAAATCCTAGGGGAAGTTTAAGTAACAGCTATCCAAAAATTCACTTTTACTCAACTCTTTTCACCGAAGATATGAAAGTTACAACGTTTTACTAGCTAGTCAGCTAGCTTGCTGAGATTATAATTTTACAAAATTCGAACCAGAAAAATCGAATAAATTTACATTTAAGCCATTTTTAACTATCTCACAGAGTTGAGTAACACACAAAAAAGGCGATTGTTTCAGCGAGTAACTAGTAAAAATAAATTTGTACACAAACGATCAATATATATTATGGGTGTTTTGATCTCAAATCGGGCAGGCTAAAAGGGCCTTATTTTTAATTTTAACAAAAAAATATTTTGGGGGCATTTCTCAAATGAAGGAGGGCGCAAACCTCATGTTCCCCAGATTTTTTGTTCTCGAGTTACGAAGCGTAGAAGCCGCAGTGGCAGTAAAACTAGTGTTTTTGCCCGCCGTCGCAGGTCGCGTGTTCGACACCCTCTGCTGGCGCTAGTGTTTATTCTAGACCTTTTTAACTTTTCTCCATCATTTAATAGGAACTATAAAGATACCTTGACGTATTCAAATATTTTTAGAAATTGTATTGTGTTCTAAAAAAAAAAAAAATGTCAAACTCGTCACTCAGGTCGATTTTTGCTCAACTTTGACAGGTCATTACTTCGTCTGTACTTAAGATAATTTGTTTTTCTTTGGATCTATAGAAAGCCCAAAGCAAGCCCATTATAGATATAATAATATCATTATGATCTGTTGAATATCCGCTTTGCTACCTTCACATAAACGTTGTAAGAAATAACAAATGATGAAAGTTTGAGGTCAATTTTCTCGAAAACCCCATTTTTGTAAGTTTTTATTTTTTAAATTGTTTTAGACATATTAGTCGACTACAAGAAAAAAACAATCTAGAAATGTAATATTTTGGTTGTATGTCCTCTGTTTGAGCCGCAATCGCGTGAATTGTGTGCTCATTTGACTAAAATGAGCACACGTTTCACGCGATTGCGACTCAAATAGAGAACATACAACCAACATATTACATTTCTAGATTTTTTTTTTGTAGTCGACTATTATATCTAAAATAAATTAAAAAATAAAAATTTACGAAAATGGGGTTTTTGAGAAAATCGATCTCAAACTTTCACAAACAAACCTCAAACCGGCACTGTGCGCCTCTACGATTTGGGAAATATGTTTTCATTTTTGTTTACGTTTTCAAAAAATAACGTAAAGTAGGCGAATTTGTGACATTCATTGTAATTTAAAACTTGAAATAAGAAAGAAATCACATAAGCACACTACAAAACAATAAGTAACCAGTAAATACAAATCAAAAGGCAACGCAACATGAGAAAAAATTGTTTCTATATAGAACAGTTCAAAGTAAACGAGGGTGGCTACACATTACCCAGCCTATTACGATCGAATGATACATTCTCACATTATTGAAATCTTGTACATAAATCTTCGGGAAATATGCACCGGGTTTTGTTATCCTCACATCTTGCTGACCGCCGACGGTTGACTGCACAGTTCGTGCACCTCAGTAATGTAGAAACGCGCGCGCAGAACCAGTAAAAACACAAAAACATTGATGGCGCATTTTGAAGTCAGTACATTTTTTTTACTAGTTCGACGTAACTGTGAATCAGTTTTCACACTGTGTAGGAGCCACGGAGCTCACAGTTGCAGTTTTGAACATGCCGGCACGCACTCACTGATGATTTTCTAAATTTCGGGACACAAAGCGGTACGTGCATGCCTTGACACGTGTATGCAGCTACTCTGTGCTTTCGCAGATCTTTTCTAGGGAAACGTTCAAGGTGCCTTCTTCCAGTGTCTTCCTCCACACGTGTGAGGATCGGATGGCCTCTTGGTGGGTTTACCTTCTCCCGCTCTCTTTTCCTGAGCTCCCGGAAACGCGTGAGCTTCTCTTGGCGATTGAGAGTAGAACAATCCCTTTGACTTTCGGTGTGAGTGCCTCAGCGAAGCTTTGCGCGCTGGTTGCGGAGTACAATACTGTAATTATGAAGTCATACATGGATGCCTGGTGCTTGAGCACGCCGCCCACTCCATCACACGTGCTTTTCCCGAGCCCTGATGTGGAGAACATCCACTTAGCGACGACATTTCTTTTTTTTTTTTTTTTAATTCGTACACCTGGTGCCTGTTTTTGAAGTGGCTTGGAGCACCGTGTGAAATATAAACGAGTTGCGTGAAAATAGGCAATAGTTCCTCCAGCCGCCCTTCGACGACGTTGAGCGCAAGGAGCGCATGGGACGAGTCATGGACGATGTCGTCGTTCACTGTGTGGCCACGCAGGTAAAGATGGAAACCAACTTGCTCTTCCAGTGATGTCCTTGCACCGCGCGCTGGATCACGACACTCCAATTTTCAGCAAAATCGAAGTGCAAGATGACGGCTCGTTGACTTCACATGCGCCTTCTCGAGCCATGTGGCTCTTCACTGGGCGCGTCTGATGAAGTGGGGAACATATTTTTTTGTCCACTTTGAAACTCGTTAAAGAAATTCCAGATAATGTATGTACAGACTTGAATGGTGTGAGAATTTATCATTCAATCGTAATAAGCTGTATAATAAGTAGTCACCCTCGTTTACTTTGAACCGTTCTATATAGACGCTTTGCACACGCCAGATTACAGCCGCCATTGCTGACCTTCTCTTGTCTTACCGAGATACCGAGCCACTAAAACGGGCGTTGACGAGTCTCCAGAAAGGTGAATGCTGGGGAGAATGACACAGTAAAATCTAAAATGGCAATAGCCTGGCCTGCTGTGGTAATGATGAAGTGAAGCAAACGGAATCAGAGGAAACAAAAACTGAAGGTCGCTTATGGCGGCGCCCATGTGCAGCTGCTGCAAAGCGTCTATAGAAAAAAAATTTTCATGTTGCGTTGACTTTTGATTTGTATTTACTTGTTACTCATTGTTTTTTAGTGTGCCGTATGTGATTTCTTTCTTATTTTAAGTTTTAAATTACAATGAATATCACAAGTTCGGCTACTTTACGTTTTTTTTTTTTTGAAAATGCAAACAAAAATAAAAAAAAATTACACCATCTTCCCGAGGGGAACCATGGGGTGATGCGGAGCATCGCGGATCGTTATTAACGGTGTTAGTAACGTTGTTAGTAACGTTTTTGTCTTCAGTGGACGTAGCGTTGCTGTTAGTTTGTGGGGTGGTGCTGACGCTTGCTTGCGCCAACCCACTAACTGACGGGACTGTTGCTTCCATCACACTTCATCGGAAGAACGGAGTGAAGTGAAGTCAACAGCGCTGAACTGAACGCGCGCAGCGCGCTACCGCTGCTTATATTCACACTTGAAGGAGAGGAGACTAGAGGAGGAGAGTTGCGCATGCGCGCGCGGTGTGAGTAGAAGCGAACGCACGCGAAGTGCACGCAGCTGGTAGAGAGAGAGAGCGGAGAGAGTAACGCGCAGCTGTTGGAGAGAGGGAAGGAGGAGATTTGCGCATGCGTAGTGTGAGTGCGGACTACGACGCCGCGGGACATAGACCCGAGCAAGAGATGCTCCGCATCTAAAACATATGTTCAAAATCGTAGAGGTGCAGAATGCCGGTTTGAGGTTTCTTTGTGAAAGTTTGAGGTCGATTTTCTTAAAAAACCCATTTCCGTAAATTTTTATTTTTTTAATTTCTTTTAGATATAATAGTCGACTACAAGAAAAAAACAACAACAACAACCTAGAACTGTAATATTTTGGTTGTATGTCATCTATTTGTGCCGAAATCGCGTAAAATGTGTTCTCATTTTAGTCAAATGAGCACACATTTCACGCGATTGCGGCTCAAATATATACATATATATATATATATATATATATATATATATATATATATATATATATATAGTTTTGTTTTTCCGGATCGGCATTTGAGAAACATCAGTGAATCAGGTTGCTCATTCTAGGCACAACTTTTACGTAAGTCTTTAGTAGTTGCAGCTGGGATGCTTGAACCCCATTCTAGATGATCAGCAGCCACGAGTTAGTTGCCCATTAGAATAGCTACAGCTACACTGCCCCTATATCAACGATGTTGTCTGAACAAGTTAGGTACCCTTTCTCGCGAGTTCCAATAGGCAGGGTATTTAAGAGCCTCAGATATTTGGTTTCCTTTACTTATTGTATCCAACAGACTGCCACGCTACTTGCTTTTCGCGGCTCCAGTCAAGCCGACGGCATCGAGCGTCCAAAATGCGAAGCTTTCCAGTGAGAACCTCGCACCAATCGGCACTTCTGCATTACAATGGTGTAAGGCGTCGTAGATAAAGCATGAAGTTATAAAGTGAAATTTAAGAACATAAGCTTGGAAGTGATAGCCAAATTTATCGGAAGGGTGAAAACAACCTTGGAGTTCCAGTAGAAGTCAGTGTCTAAAGAACGAGGAAACTCGGAAATAGCAGGTAGCAAAAATCACACTTCTATTGGGCATGTACAGCCTACCGTTTTTATTAATAATACCGCGCGATCGCCGACCGGCCACAAGATCAGCGTCTTCGCGGCGCAGCCAATTGAACGAGAATAAGCGAATGTGCAGAGAACAGACACCAACGCCAGCGTCGTCTGCTAGGCTGTTCCCTCATGCACATCTCAAGCATGACGTAGACGACGCTCGCGATGGCGTGTGACCCTGCGTACACGCCTATTCTTGTCGATTTTCGCCGAGTCACGCCGTGATAAGGCGCTTGTCTAGTGGCCCCTCTGCGCACGCGTGATGTTGTGAAGGAAAATGGAGAGGCTGCACGTCAAAAGGAGCGCCTCCATGATGGCGGTGTTGTCTTCTTTGTCGTTTATAAATTTAAGTGAACAGCAGTTCAACTTTTAACTACAGTATCAGCACACTGTAGTTCCTCGAAATCCCTGCAATGTGTACCAATTGTATTCGTGCTTTTGTGCAATAAGGCAGAGTAAAAAAACAAACAAACAATGTACAGGTATTTATTTACATATGTACACAGCGCCGTAACTTTAGTTATGAGGTACGTGCTTAAGTGCAGCAGATCGTGAATAACGGAGAAAGCTAGCCAGGAGATGAGCGTGGACAACAAAATACCAAGGAACAACAAACTTAATGGCGAATAATCCTCTAATTGTTATGACGCCAGACGGCCCTGTTACCTCGGCTACGCACTGCACAAAGCTGTACGAACTTTTGTTTCCACAATTTTCTTGTAAACAAAAAAAAAAAAAAGAAAGAAAAAAAGAAGAGTATTATCTTTAGCATTTAAGTTTCATCATTGTAATTCTATATTTTGTCAGGAGGTAGGGTGGTGGTGGTGCTTGTCGTAAAAAAGCCATCACGCGATTAGCCTAGTTGTATCACGTTATGATCATTTTATGACTAGTCCACCATAAAGATTTTGCGGGATAAAGCATTTGTGATGTTTCATTGCTCTACACGGTGTCCGATTGAGTGGAGGAATCTCGGCTAACAGGGAGACCAGGCTCGGTAGCTCAATCGAACTCTAAGAGTGGAAGATTTTAGCACAACTATTTTGAATGCAATCTGCGTATTTGGGAGCTGCCTGAATTTATATTTTGTAATCACTAGTACGATGCAACGATCAGGATCGGTGACAAATATATGTAATAAGGATTCAGACTCATAAACAAACAATATGGTTTTCATGCCCGCTGTTTGTAGAAGAGTGTGCAACAGCCTGTGACGGGCACTCGTTCTCTGTGTAAATTTCCATATAGTATCCCTGCGCAGGATTTTGCGTTTTCGGATTTGTGCGGTGAAGTATCGAAAGACACGAGGTGGTAGGTCTGCTTCAAATCCGGGAGAAACTGTAAAATACATGGAGCTTCAGATTTCCGACTATCGTGTTAAGTCCTATTGCGCGGTCATTCCACTCTTTTATTCCATTAGTGCTTAGGCGCTGGGTTCTGCAATTTTAGTGTGAATCGGAAATTTCAGTAAATACAAAACGAAAAAGCAACAAAACAATAATAATATTCTTGCTCTGTAAAGGGTGCACCACCTTCGACAGCTTAGCTCTGCGGCGAAGCCAACCCCTACGAGCCATCGAAAAATGAATAATGCATCGCTCCGTTACAAGCCGAAAAAAAAAAAAAAATACTGCAGCGAACAGCAGCTCAGTCATAAATTAACGTTATCTGCAATCTTTTTTTGTTGTGCATGCCCTCCTACTTTAAAAAGTGTTGCTATGAACTAGTAGGTCATGTTGAACACAACTAAAAATCTGCCAAAAAACGACAATCATTAAAGGGACACTAAAAGGGTATTTATGCTCGTCAAGGTTTTTATTTGTACATGACATATGATAGGCCAACTACCAAGAACGCAATTTGCTCTTCGGCATTCCTTTTCTTCTACTTCGTCACGTGCCGTTCTCTATTGTTTAGACACACACCAAATATAATCAAGGTCACGTATTGTCGAAGGCACACAGAATCAATATTAAATATAACAAAAAATATGACACTCATTTTTTGTGGCTTCTAAAAGACTGCGAATACGTTGATATAAAAAATAGTTGCACAGGGAACCGGAAGCACTCTGTGCATTCTCTGCGTTATTCTCGACATGGAGTCCTATAGCGGTAGTTGCGTGCTGGACGGCTTAACGAAGGGGACTGAGCGATGGAGGCGAACGACAGGGGTGGGACCTCTACTTCAGAACTGTTATTCGCGGTACCGGCGAATCGGTTTAGTTTTGAAAGAGAAATCGTTTACCAATCAAAACATCTAGGATTTATTTCGTACGACACGCCCGACTACTAAGCTGTTTCGCACGAAGACGTCGTCGAGTCGTCGACCCTCCTCCTGGTTGAAGACACCGCTCGTCTTACGAACACGAATTGGTAAGAGCAGGCACGTAGCCAGGATTTTGTTTCGGGGGGGCCGCCCATGACAAAATGCTGTATGAGGGGGAGGGGGGAGAGGAGGTCCCAGCATAATCGATGATTTCGGGGGGGGGGGGGGGGGGCCCGGGCCCCATGGCCCCCCCCCTCCCCCTGGATACGTGCCCGGGTAAGAGCTTGAGAACCGCGCAAACGCCGAAGTGCTTGACATTTGCGTTTTTCGTGCGACGTGTGACGTGGGAGTTTTTCGTCTGCTTCGTTTAAAGGAATAAATCCTCTAACAATACCACTAAGAACGAAGCGATTCAGACGTTAAGGCTTTGAAGGTACTTTATAAGCAAGATAAAGTGAGGGAGAGATAAAAGTAACATTACCACTGCCAATGATCTGTGCATGCATTCAAATATGTATAGGTATACAATAAATAAAAGGGATGAGGGTCAATCTATCCCTACAAACGCAGGCACGCAAGCAAAGTTTCAGAACATTATCGCCAGCAACCAGCTCACTTGTCTTCTTTTTTTTTTAATGTAAAACGTCTGAAGTTAAGCGTTTTCACTACTGTCATTTGCCCAAAACCTCTGAAATAACATCATCACCGTGCCTTACCAGCGGATCGGTCAGATTGAGGAGTACGATCACGGAAACAAAAATCGAAGTAATAGCAAAGGCAAATAGAGACTGTGGAATATAGGAACCCCAGAGAGCATTTCAAGAAGCTCCGTGTGATTCTTTGATATGACAGACGACAGCAGAATGAACTAAGCTCAGCTCATGTATGCGAATTAGCTCGCAGAGAAACCAGTAAAAGGCACTTCGTCGTTTCTCGGAGACAGCACGAAAGTAAAGCGTACGGCCTTAGGGTCGAGTTTCATTGCGCGACAGTCGACAAACTCAGCTCATCGACATTAAAACAACCGACTTGCAAACGACTACTAATAAATGCGCTTAGGACGTACTGTACCTCCTCTTGCTGACGAACACGATTGTGTTGCCGGTTGGTGATAGAAAGGCGTTAAAAATTTGGTACAATTTTTTTTTGTTCGTTCTATTTTTTGATGGTTGCAAAAAGTATCCCTTGGTCTCTTTATTTTTAAAACAATTTTGGTTGTAACAACTTGATGGAAAAACAGGGTCGTTAACAGAACTAAGAAGAGTCAGCAGACATGCCCTATTTCGAGAGTAGCGAGGCAGTGCGTCACGGCGATTTAACGCAAAGGGAAGGTTACTACCAGGAGTGCTTTCAGCATTAATAAATTGCAGCCGTATTGTAAAAAAAAACAACAACATTGGACACAAAGTTTGCAGATTTACTCGTCCGCGCCGCAACGTGAGATGAATAAAATGTTCAGTAGAAATCGGCGAGCCTTCCTTTGCCGGAATGATAACTAATTGGAGGTAGCCGCAAGGTTAATGGCGGCGATAACACGCGTATGCAAATGAGCGGGCCTTTGGGCGAGACAGAACGCTGTGAGCGGAATCTCCTTAGTATTCAGGACTATCTCACCGAGCGTCTGGGCTCGGATGTCCTCGGCCCAGCGTCGAGGAAGAGGTTAACCGACGAGACGGCGAGTTGTATCTCACTCGGAGCCGGACAGCGCTCCACTTACTGTTCTTGTTGGCGTCCCGCCACGTATTAACAGAGACCGCGTTAATGCTTCCACATGCGTTTTGAATTTCGCAAAATTTCGTTATATCTGAAGAGCGTATATAGCTGAGAGAGAAATGAAGGTACTTTGCTAAGCTTTAAAAAAAAGTAGGACACAAAATTATTAGCACATGACACGTTATTGTCGAGTCGGCGTTTCCCGTTGAAACATAACGGTCCCCCGAGCTCTTCTGGAACTTGGATACATTACTTTGCGTTGTTTCCAGCCGTGTTCTGCCCTCTAAAAAAAAAGTGTACTACGAAAGAAAGTTGTTCCTGAAAGATCAGATCTTGCTTTGAAAACAAAACCTGAAAGGCCGAACTCCGCAAAATGTTCAAAGCACAACGCCACAGCTAATGATTCTGGGCAGCAGACAATATCCCCCATACACCGTTTGTATAATAATTTCTAAGTACTATATCGTATACAATACAAACACCAATTATCGATATTGAGCTACAACCAAAACGGCGTTTGCCGGCGAGAGCGTGAATCACACAATGGTTATTAGGCAAGGAACTCGGCAGTACAAGAAGAACAAGCATGAGAGTTTAAAATTCCAGGGAATGATATAATTGACTGTAAGACAAGCAACTTGAAAAAAGAGCCAAAAGGGAGTAAGATCAGCAGCTTATTCCGTTTCGACTTCTTTTAAAGTGTAAGCCCTGCGATATGCTGTTATACGCTGAAATGAAGTAAACTTACCTGCAACCATACTGCTTGTGATCGTCAGGAGTGTGACTGCCAGCGCTGCAAAGAGAAATAAAGAGAAAACTTCAGGCTTTGGGAAGAGGTATTAAAAAAAAAAAAGAAAACAAAAAAAAAACGGTGTTTAAGAAAGAACAGAAGGCCGTCGCATACTACACTCTCTCCCAGAGACTAATCTTATTTATCCTATTGTAATAATAATTATCGCTCGTAGAGTGTTTGTGGAAACCAGATATTCTAGTCCCGACACGTTAGACCAAGTGCGACCTGCACTTCCAACACGTTCTACCGATTACGGGCAACTGATCTAATTCAGCCAAGCGCAGAAAATCGGTGAAGCAGGACACGGCAAGCACAGCGCGTAGATAAAAATGCGCGAGCGGATAAACCGATTGTTCCGCTCCTTTTTCTATATTGTGTTAAGTGCGTTAGCATTAGAACGCTCGTCTTGACGAAAACCCAGCGGCGTCTATCAGTTTGTCAGCGCCGGGGATAGGGGGAGAGGGAGAGAGAAGGGTGACGCGTTGGACGCTCCTTTTGGTACGAAGCACTGACGTCGGCACACATCACCCTCTACCTTTCCCTCTCCCTCTCTCCCCGGCGCTGACAAACTGACAGACACCGCCGAGTTCTCGTCAAAACGACCGTTTTCGTCTTCTTCAAAGGAGCGTCGCACAGCTGGTGCGTAGCCTGAGGTGTGGAGGCGCCGCGGCGCAGTGGAATGCGGGCGTGTTCAATTGCCGCTCTGCTCGTCGCCGGATGTTCTTCGCTCTGGGTTTCCATAGTAGCGGTGCGTGGGCTGTTATGTGTGTGTAGTTAAAACAATGGATGCGGTTCCCTCCACGAGTGACATGGATACGGTTCTTTCCAACAGTGGTATGGATGTGGTTCTTTCCACGAGTGATATGGATGACCGTATCCAAGGGCGTCGACGTACTCTGACAGGCAGAATACAAAAAAGGGTGAAAAGGTCAAAAGAAGATCCATTGCTCGATCCTTAGGGAATGCTTTAGCATGACCCTTGGAAAACGCCACACACGTGCCCCTTTGAGAAACGCTAACACTGACCTCGTAACGAAGCCAAAAAGAGGAAGCAAAAAAGAAATCCAAGAAAAGAGCCGAAACAAAAAAAGTAAAGGGTTCAGCGTTATCGTTTCTGCGAGGGGCACGTGTGTGGCGTTTCCCCAGGGTCATGGTAAAGCATTCCATAAGGATCCACCTAGAGAACCCATACAGTGACTCTAGCTAGATCCACCAATAGATGTTTTTAATTTTCATTAATTAAACAAAGACACCTCAAGTCGGCATTTTAAGCCGGAACCACCTTTCAGTATTTTGTAGAACGCCAATCCATCCTCTAGAACCCCTGTAAGTCACGGCTTTCAAAATGAACGAATCGATAACCGTTGATACTTGACAAATGCTTACAACAAGGAAAAACAAAACAACAACAAACAAACCTCGTCGTCGGGGCATTTCGTCGTTACTCGTTTGAAGTAATTCGTCTCGTGTTGCGTTGCCCTTTTCATGTAGTTTGTTTCAAGGGGCCAATAAAGCGCGTTTTGAATTTATAGACCAACACGCGGCCCTGACGTCACGCAGCTGCGGTGGCGCTGTCGACGGCACTGCGCATGCGCAGAGGCCTCACTTCACCCGAATTCGGTTTCTGCGCACGCGCAGTGCCCACACCTGGTGTGGGCAAACGCGGGCTTGTTTGTAAACAGTGTGTCCGTCTATAGTTTCCTCTGAGTATTTGTTGATGATTTGCTGCCAACACCGTTTATGGGTGCACAACATGCGGCCCGCGGACATGACACTGCGAGATTTGCTCAAGACGGCAACCAATGCGATGATGCCAGATATTGAAAACCTATCTGCCTGATATTGAAAACCGGCGCAGTTACCAATGAACATTTTTTCGGCCCGCGTCATTTTTCACTTGTGCACCCCTGGAACTTTATGCAATCATGCGTCCTAGACGAGCTTTACAACGTCAGAAACCATCAACACAAAGCTCAATCAGCGAAATATCGGTGGCGACGTACCCGAACAGTAAAAGCTGAATGAACGCTGCCGTGGCGACACAGTCAAAATATGAAGAAAAAAAAATATTATCTCGGGCACCAGTTTGTCAAATCCACATGGCATAAGTGCAAGCCTCGCACTTTCTGCTATCGTAGAACTTCAATGACAGTCGCTCGACTGAGTCATCACAGTCGCCTGACAAAAGATCGGGGAAGTGTAGGAGATCGTGTTTTCATACAACTATATTAGTCACAGGAACTTAAGGTGCCACCACCTAACATTCTTCGAAGCGCGCGCCTGGGGTTAAATTTCGGTCAACGCGAGAACGAAATCTAATTTGCCTCTCAAGGAGAGAGCGAAGATACTGTTCGCAGACGCTTCATCTGCTTACGCGAGTGAAGAGCGGGGTTTATCTGCTACGAAGCATCATGGGCAGACGAAAACAAAGCAAGAAAATACCGCACGCCGTCCGCTCATAAAGCGAAAAAAAAAAAGTGGATCGCCTGCTACGAACAAAGTACCGCGGAGAAGTAAGATCGGACGACAGCTGAAATTGTGATCATTTGCTATTTCACGTTGGAAGCGATCAACAACTCGTGTTTCCTTTGCATATGCCAAGTAGTTCTCCTGCCGTGCGCAAGCTTACATGGACCGGTGGATGAAGGAGCACTTAGTATAAGCACAGCAGGGGTAGCGAGATCTCTCTTGCCATTCGTGTGCTGATGAGACGTTCTCACAAAAACACTGCTGGATCGTTAACTCGTGATCGAGTTCAAACGTTCTCATTGGGCGATTAACCGCGCTTTGCAGAAAGCTGTGACGCGTCTTCCAATCAGCAGCCGAGAATGCTCTCGCTCTTCTCTTTATCGACATCAGACCCCTGGAACGGTATCGGACATTCGAAAACAATTTTCTGAAACACCCTAGTGTCTCTTATAAAAAATCATTGCATGCAACGTTTAAATAAATAACTTGCTCAAAGTTAACGTTATTATAATTTAAATAAATCTACAATTTAGGCGTGCCTTAATTTTTTAGCCGACTCAGTCGACTAGTGTCCGTTGTCATTTAAATGTAGCGGTTTACTTTGAATCTCCCCACCTCAAAATACGAGGGGCGTTCATAAAGTTCGTATTATCGGCACAAAAAATAAAAAAAAAACGGAACAAGACAGGCATCAACATGAGCGCGCGTCCCTCTAGTTTCCGCACAGTATAAACATCGCATGTCATAGTAGCTCAAAACGCCGCTAGGGAGTCCAAACAAAAATGGCACCACGCGTCGATGCCAAGCACATGCAGTGAACCGTTTTTTTTTTTTTTTTCATTTGAAGGGAAGCAATGCCAAGGATATTTATTCCAATCTGGGAGCGTTGTTAGGGGGCAATGCCCCAGTTTATGACACTTTGGTTAAATGGCGCAGACGTTACCAGTGTGGCCAAATCAGAGGAAAGCATTTCAAGGACGGCGACCAAGTGATTGCTGAAGTGGAGCGATTCCTGAACCCTCAAAACCAGGAGTTCTATAACAATGGCCTCCGACATGTGGTGCATCGCTAGAAAAAGGGGGTAACTTTTGGAGGCGAATATGTAGAGAAAGTCTCAACTCCTACTCGAGTTTGATTGCTGAATTTCTATTCCTTCGTGACAATAATACGAACTTTATGAACGCCCCTCGTACTTTGCCAGTAATACAAAGCTGATGTAGCCAGAGATCAACGGGTCAAAGATTTTAAAATGACTAAAATACCAAACTGATCAAACTGACGCATCCTTGCTTTGTTTAGCGCGCGCAACACCTTCGCAAAGACTCTACAGCGAGACAATGTTCCGACATCAAAAGGAGCACCCAAACATTTTCCGAGTTATCTTGGAGACAATGGCAGTGGTGCGCCACTTCCAGGAGAGTCTCGGTCGGTTCGACTCGCAACATCATTAGAACAGAAAGGCGGCGAAGGAAGATTCTCCTTTTGTACGGTCGGTTCCGCTTCCTGGAGTCCTATTTTAGGAAGCGGTCGCATCAGCTCGAATCGCCGCGCTCTTCTTTGTTAAGGGAGCGAGGGTGGGGTTTGTGTTTGCCGCTCGTGTTCCCCGAGACGACGGGCCTGTCGTGTTGCCCGACTTCTGACACCACAAAGCGCCAGCCGCTCTTCCGTCGTTGCCAGCTCAGCCAGCGCTGCAGTCGAAAGCAAAAGGCCTGAGGTTTTCTGGCTTTTTTTTTTTTTGGTTATTTCCGAGATATTAATCCTACGAGGAATTGTAGTTGTACATTTGGAACGTCTTTGTTCCTTGCATATTTAGTTTGTCCTGAATATCTGCTACCACCAACATTGTGTCGTAGTGTATTTAATTCTGTAGAATATAGCCTGGCACAATGCACTTTTAAAAGGTGTTACATATTGCACAAACAAACTAGGTGTTGACGGCCTCTGTGGAGGTATGCCTATAGCTGGTTCTTCTCCGTCAAAGATCGTGTAAGTTTTATGAAGTACTCGGATACTATCTGCGCACTTAATTATATTAGGTATAATGTGAGTTTAGTTTTATTTTGCATAAAAGACAAATCTCGTGAGCCTGTATTTTTTGGCACTTAATTCATTGATGTTCTCAATAAGCCACTCCATGAAAGCTTATTTTTTTAGTAACGGCACCGTCTTTTATTTTTTTATTCGGCTATTATACTGTGATTCATGCGAAACAGCATGTCTTTTTCTGCTTTATTAAGTCATCGTTAAGCGTGCTCTCGTCCATCGTTATTTGCTGAAAGTCCTTCAGCTGCCTTTTGTTAACAGATTTCCCGCCTATTCTTTTGCCACTACTGCCGTTCCTCAAATCGTAATACTTTGTTCAGGAAATACGATATTTCGGAAGGCGTGGAATTGTGGCAGGCAGGCGAAGAATGTCGCCACCCTTCCGCGAATATCCCGTTGTAAACTGATAACGCGGAGCAGTTCCAGCTCTATGGAACAATCGGAACATGAACCACATTTTAGCGCATGTCATCAAATACTTCCCAAACCGGTACTCCGCCAGTGCGTGCATCAGCGCCCGTCCGTGGGGCTTTCGTTAATTCGTTTCATCTCCAGTTTCGCATCGATTTTCGCATTGTCACAGGCGTGCAACAGCCGCCCGGCTTCGCGGAAATTCCGGAACATGGACTCAAGTTGCTCGATCGATGGGAATGGTTGAACTGGTTCCACATCATCTTTGTCTGCAGAGGTCCACGCAATCTGATACCAGCCAGAGTTCTTCGATTCCTGGTATTTCCATTTCTCAACATCGACAATTCCCCTAGATTCCGCGATTCCCTCTCCCTCACTTTGTTCTGCTTTAAGTTAAGTAATTCAACCCCGGTAAACTGACTTCAAAAAATACAAACCATATGTTTACCGAAAAAAAAATGAGACTTGCATTGTTCGCGACTATACGCATGCATCGCTCCAGATCAAGGTGGCCTACTTATATGTGAAATAACACAACGGTCGGCGGTAGAGTGGCTAACTTTATAATTAAGTATAACCAATAATGGAAAACTAAAGCAGCACATGTATTAGCAGCAACCGCGTACTCCACAAAATAAGGAGCTTATTCTAGAACGCGGGAAGAGAACAGTCTACCCAGGAATTCAAATATAATTATTTTGTGAGAGCATTTGAAACGCGACCACAGTAGCTCTATCACAATGCATTTCTAGAATTACGAATTTGTGTTTGTGACTTGCGTTTGCTCCTTTGTTATGCTGGAGTGACAGTCTTTGAGAATGGCGGACACAAAGTCGGTAGCAACTATCGTAATATTTTTTTACTTAACATGCAGAAAAAAAGGCGATGGCATAGCGTCTCACTAGATTTGCTGAACATCCTTAGCCAACAAACCTAGACAAATTGAATTGAATATTGTTTTTTTTTCAGTTTGGCGATATTGGAGTATATAAACATTTACACCAGGAATGAGCAAATATAACTTTCAATACACTTTTTGTTTCTGTTTCGACTAGAAAACCAGTTTCGTTAATATTTTAGTTTTTATTCCTTGAAACTAAATTTGTTTCCGTTTCCGTTTTCGCATCCGGTTTTGTATTAGGGGAGTCGGTTCCGTTTCCTACAATTCGATTAATGTTGACGAGCCGGATGGAGAAAGGATGCAAGTTGCTCCCACTAGGCCTAGTTTCTGCAAGAAAACATTTGTTTACGCATGCGGTGGTTACTTGAGGGCAGAAAAGTTTAGCGTTTTAAGGAAGAGGGAACGTGAACTTGTTAAAAGCCCCGCGGGCATTTAAACTCGTCTCCTAAGACACACGCAGCGATCAAAGCTTGGGTTCAATAACGCAAAAGGTTTTTGCGGGTTCCTTTATACTACACGTGAAGTGAAGAAGTTGGCGCTCTGTGATCAAAAGCACGCCCGCAACTTTCATGCTGGAGGCCACAGTAATGTTAGTGTGATCGAGGCCAACATGCACAGATAACTTTAGAAGAAATATTCAGCGTCAAAACGCATTTTCGTTGGTTGCCGCTAACTTTATTTTGAAAACTTGCGAAATATTGATCGATGTTTACGATATTCTTCAATTTAGTTTTCTTTTTTTTCTGCTTCCGTTAAGAAAAATTCAATCAAGTTTGTTTTTCTTCTTTATTTTTAAAGTTCGTTCGATGCTAAATTTTGGTATCATCTGCTGTTTCCGGAAACACTTGCTGGCTTTCAATACACCCAAGAAACAGACTTATCGAAAATTGTGAAGGCCCTAGATAATGACGCTAAAAGAACCGCTGGGAAATTATAGGAGAGGAATTCGGAATTACAGGTGAGTTTCTCCATGGCACTTGTTGCATGTCGTCTGTGCTGTGACGGATGTCGTGTTGATTTGGTGACACTTTCGAAAGTAGCCTTCGTCTCTGGCGCGCCGCCGGGGCAGCAAAGCACTGACCTGTCCTTCGGTGTTTCGGTAGAAGCAACTCGGCCGGACCCAAAACCTGCGCCTCCTTCCCTTCAGAGCGCGGCGACGTCGCAAGATTAACGAGCAGGCTAGGATTATTACATTCACGCTGATCACAAGGTCATCATGGACACCTACCATGTAGGCAGCGAGTGCGGTTTCGATGCTGCTACATGCGAAAGATGAGAGCCAAAACGGAAATATTTACCGAAGAGCAGACGACGAAAGAGCGGGAAATCCGAGAGAGGTGCGCGCGCGATCGCGAGAGCTAGTGCTGTCACGTGACGCCCGCAAAACGGAGGACAATGTGGACATACTATTAAACCCAGAATAATGGTAAACAAGATTTATAATGACAAACACATAATCCGCTACGCTATGCAGTCCAATGGCCTAATTTTAGAGCGGCAAACATATATTCCATATATAAACTTTAGTTCCGCTTTAGTTTGTTGCATTGCTCACAGACAAAGAAAAAACAAAAATCAGTAAGCATGAAAACGATCACATATAATATTTGGGCCTAAAATATTATTAATTTTTTTGTTTATTTTTTGCGTGACCGAAGTTTTACGAGAGCGCCGAAAGAAAACACACGAACAATTACGCCGAACCATAGTTTCCGACAATGGCTGCGTCAATTTCAACTTGCTCACGGTGTGCATGCAAACTCAAGAATGGCGTCGCTTTATTGCACCTCCAGTCTCGAGTTTTAATTGTCCAGTCCTTCCATCGATGGAGTAACCATCCTCCAAATGACGACTAGTCGAGACAGGACCAAGACGCTTGTTTGGAGCCCCCTTCCAGATTTTAAATTAACGTCGGGGTTCGCCACGAGGGTGAGATTACCAGCGGTGTCGCCGCCAACACATTCTTGTTCTCTTGTTCACCTTCCTCCAAGCTTTCCGCTGTCCCTTTGGCTAGCTGTAAAATTTGTTGTCAAGCCCGGACGTTATGAGCCCCTATTATCGCGGCTGTTTTCCAGCCGTCAAGTTTCCTTAATTAAAGGGGAGATTTTCTTCCCTTACACCAAACTTCACAGTTTCGTAGCAGTTTCCTTTTTTGTACTTTCATCCATCGTAGACTTCATTGTGGTACACAGGGATGGCAACTGACACGGAATTAATTGAATTTCTAGGAGCCCTAGGTAGCCGCGACAGGGGAACACGGGGGGGGGGGGGGGGGGGGGGGAGCTCTGTGTAGAAGGGCAGCAAGAACACCTTAAAAAAACAAAAAAAAAAAAAAAACGAAAATACTCCACACCACCGTCTCTCCTTGCAACATTACAGCTGAGTGTTTTCCGTTTACTTTTTTTTTAATGGAATGAATAAAGAGAGCGGGGCGCGGGAGTGATCTGTGGGTTCGTTACCGGCCACGAACCCTTTCACAAGTCTGGGAAAACGGTGTCTTGTGAGAAACGTGGGAAGCAAATGTATTCAACCTTAGAGAGGGTCTCATTATTAAATTATACATTCTTTCGGGCCTCTAGGTAATAAAGGATAAGAAAAAAACAGTGAAAAATGCCAGAGTAAGTACGACTAATTACAAATGTACACACAGCGCTACGGCGCCTAATATACCGACTAGTGTGCTGGGCTTGCGCCTTACTAAGCGGAGGGCCCACTCCCAAACTGTGATGAGCGTCATAAAGGAGGCCAGATGGTGCTCTCTCTTGGGAGGGCTTCACACTGCAGTTGCCGAAGACATGACCGATTTAGTGAAGACACTTGGGATTAGGGAAAGAGAGAAACAACAGGGGACGCTTGGAGCGCGCAGATAACCAAGTAGCGGTTATCTGACAGGCGGCATATTTCGAGGGAAGGATGCATGTTTTTTTCATTCTTTTCCTGTTGATCGGTGGGCGGGAACGTGCGTATACCCGGTTGCACAGAGGCGCTTCGTTCATACGGATTTTTATTTGTACAAGAATTACTATTAAAAGGCTTAATTGCAATATTTTGTATATTAGGTAGCGGTTAACTGTCGAAATAAAAAATACCAGCTAGGTGGTGCAAGCCGCCTCCCAATTAAGAGGGCTAAGCCGTACGCACTTACCAATATACCCATGCTGGAGTGAACCCGTCTAGTTTACATGATCCAAAAACCTGAGGGTGAGCCTTTTCCGAACTAGCTCGCCCGAAGGCTGTCGCTACGTTAAACTTAGTTGGAGTGTCTGGTCAAGAGCGAAACGGGTGAGATTGGCGCCCAAGATTGTGACGTCGCTTCTCGAAAGAAAAAATTACAACGAATATTACAAAACGCTTCAAGGACACCCAGATCCTCACTGATAGACTTTCGAACCTCCTGAGTACGTTCATGCGGATTAATAGTTTGAGGTCTCGTAAAAAAAAAAAAAACGTCAATTACGACGTTTCTTGGAGAGCCCCATGTTGACGTCCTGTTTAGACGGAGTCAAACAAAATAAGCTTACGGGTTTCTTATTTATAGCTGGTTGTCAAATCATAATTTAAGTGTGGCAATAAGACGAGAAAAAAAAAAAAAAAACTGAAGGAAAGAGAAACTATCCAGACAAAGTCGACCTAATAGTCTGGCGCAGTAACGGCTCAAATTAGCGACAGTTTTCTACCAACTTCCTATTAAGCCGACTGAAGGAATGCATAAGAGCAGTACCCTTTGGGAGTCTTTGATAGAGCCGGATTTTCTCAGAAACGAGGCGCCCGACCAATACAAATGATCACGCCTAATTGGAAGCGATTTGGAGCAAAATGCAGTCAGCATAAAGCAAAAAACAAAAAAAAACAACAACAAAAAAACAACTTCCATGGAAAAATTAAAAGGAAGATAAAGGAAAAAAGACAAATTTGAGGAAAGGGATTGAAATCGGGGAAAGGAGGTGAAGGGAACAAAATTAGGGAGTGGAAAAATACTTAGTTCTTTTGCCTTTTTTCATTTAGTCAAAAGAGGAAGACTTCTTTGCGAAAGCCCTAAAGCGACGCTAAATGAACGAAAGTAATAGTGAGAAACAATGTCGAATTCGCATCAGTTAAGCAAAACTAACTGTATCGCAAGTAAGAATGCTGAAAAGGTCGAGACGTGCCAAACACGAATGGACGCACACTTGCAAGCACGACATTTTTTTGCAAGTTTCTGACACGGATGCACGCTTGTTCACACCAACAGCATTCGCTCGTGAGTGCCCAAGTGAATAGTTTAGGCACGTGTGCTTTTCATTGTTAGTTGCACGTCACCAAAGCCTGCGTAGGTGACTTAAACATCGTGGTGCCCAGAAAGGTAATATTTAACCTCTCGTTACTAGAGTGGTTATATGAAGCGAGCGGAACAAAATGGAAACAAAAAATGACGATCAGCCGAGAGGTTTCGGCCCTTTTATGCTTCCTATCCATGGCGTCACGACCAGTATTTACCTCATCGTGGCGTCACGAGCGTGGTTGTGACTACTTATCATCAGTCGCGAACGGCAAGTTCGATTGTGCGTGCAAAGAGCACGATGGGAGCTCGTAGTTACAGCATGCTAAACCGCAGCATCGTCAAACTTGACACTCTGGCATTGCCCTTATTTCCGTCCATGAAAGCAGGGTATATTTTACTCAAGACGCCATAGTAAGTGTTCGGCAAACCGTAGAAGGTCGACCGCAGCGACGCTTTTGGTCGGGAACCAGGCCATCGCACAGTGGCCAACTCAATAGGTCAGTTCGCTTCTGCAAACAATAGTTTCAAATTCTTCTCTCAAGAGCTTCGCCCTTCATCCGTTTCAGCAATCAAGGATTTTTGTACAGAAGAGTAAAATACCGCAAGGCTCTCACCGGGAAGCTTTCACAGTTTGGGTCTCTGACAGTTTTCTCGGCAAGAAAACATGGTAGACAAAACGAGAAAAACAAAAGATGTGTCGCAAATTGCCTTGCAATTGTGTTGCTACGTGAAACGTCCTTAATTTAGCGCTAGTGATGCTAAATCACTAGCGCTGAACCAAGTGTTCAGTGGAGTTGGTGGTGAGTTAGTGTTCGTTAAAGTTCCCGCGAAATTTAGCGGGGAAACTGGATTGGTGTTGAGGTCATGTGACGTCAACTTTCCGCTAAATCTAGCGGGGAAACCAAATTTTTTTAAGATCACATGACACGAAGTCATGTGGCGTCATTTTTCCCGTTAAATTTAGCGGGGCAACTGAATTGGGGTTGAGGTCACGTGATGTCAAGTTTCCCGCTAAATCTAGTGAGGAAGCTGAATTTTTGTATAGATCACGTGACCATGTTACGTGGCGTCAGATTTTCCGCTAAATTTAGCAGGGAAATTGAATTTGCATATAGGTCACATGACCTAATGCCATTTGACGTCATTTTTCCCGCTAAATTAAATTCGCGTTTACGCTTTTTGAGGCTTCACTTCATTTAAAAACGTAGCCTATACACGTTTCACGTAAAAACAAAAGTTTGTTGTTTTAAGATGTTAGAGACGAAAAAAAGAAACCACAGAAATAGCGAAAAAGTAAACAGAAAACGTCAAAGGAGCACGTACTCAAGTAATGATAATAGTTTTCGTATTAATAACCACCGACGAGGACAAAGACGAAACTAAACCAAAATATAGCAAAATATCGGAAGAGGGTGGAGGAGCAAGGCGGCAGAGCGACCAACCGCAAGTCAAGGCGGTGAAAAAGATACCCGCAGAAAGCCGGGCGCGTGATCCGCAATTGCGCCCGATGTTTGTGCGGAGCCCCCCGCATGGGCTCCAGCCGGAACGCCATCATCGCGCGGCGAGCCCACTGTCGGCATCTCCAGCCGCCGAGCAAAGGGCCCGTCCTAATGCGCGTGACTTGGGTCACCGACGTTTTCCTTCCACTGGGTCGGGACGACTCGTACATTTTCTCCCAACTTCACCGCCGTGTTTTGTTTCCAGCACGGCGCGTTTGCTCGCCGTTCGAATATCAACAGACTGCACGCGGTGTGCGGGCATGCCGGCGAATATATAGGAGTTGATGCGGGCCAGAAAGAGCAGGGGGGCAGCTTGTTTTCGCAAGCACACAGTCATGGAACACAAATGCAGCGGCGCTAGCTTGTTTTTTTTTTGCTTTTTCAAACAGCCCCAGTTTCGCCGATGCACTTTTCTCCAGTTACTTTCTCGTTTCTCGTTCGACAAGCTAAGACTTCAAAGTTCTGTCCAGTCTTAAGTCTAGTGCAACGCTTGTGGCTATGGGCTCGCTAAAAGTAATGCGAATATTTTCCCTACATCTTAAAGGGGCACTGACACCCCAAGGGTCGTATTTTTTTATTGTCTAAAACGATGGAAGTTGTAGTCATAGAAACGCAAAAAAATGCCGCATCGCGAAATAAAAACATTTCCCGCGCGCGCGCGCGCCTTTTCATTTTTGGCGTTTTTCTCTCCCGCTACTTGCCTCCTCGCTTCTTTTGATTCGTGACGTCGAAAATCATGAAATTTAGAAGCTTTGTAGGCGACATTTTAATAACATTTAATAACGGCAATCGTAAAACATGTTTTTTAACGCAATTGCGAACGTACTACGGCCTCTTCTTTTTGAAATACCTGAAAATAGGAGTCCGGTATGATGTCGCCTCCTGGATTTGTACCCTCCCTCGGAAAACATGCTGCCTGCGCAGGCGGCACCGCTCGCACGGAATAAAACCGGTTTTTCTCGGACAGCCGGCGCCCTTATTCTCCCGCTCCTTCACCTCCTCGCTTCGGGTCGCGGTGGCCGTGGCAACAGCACGGAGTCCTGAAAGAAAGTCGACTCGCAGGACTCCGCAATATTTGACGTCAACGCACTGGCGCGGATCGCGCGGGAACTTTGAATTCGGCATCTGGAAATTGTTTTGTTACTTCATAAATACTGAATTCCCAAGTTTTCAATTTTGAGGGTAATGTCCCGGCATCGTTTTCAATCGTTTAGGATAATAAAAAATAAAAAAGAGTTTGATGTGTCAGTGCCCCTTTAAGTAAAGATTAATGGCGTAAAAAAAAAAAAAATTCCTTCAAAAACGCATTGCTTAGCCTGACAATTTTTTTGGGCATTTCCCGCGCTGGAATGTTTAACAAGATTAATGATGCGAGCTTATTTATGACCAGTGGTATGTACATAACGCCGGACAACATGTAGAAGCCTCAGTTTAGATTTCATGCCACGAAAGGCATTTTCGCACCTGAGTGTGCTTGCGGTCACATCACAACGGCTCACCATACAACCTAGTCAAAGCGCGAGCTCACTTATACCAATATCGTATAAAAAAACAATTTGTTGATGTTTAATTACCTGTTGTCTTTTCTGAGCGGAGCAGTTTGGCTACCACCTTCCAAAGGCAAATATATATCTGGCATTTCTACCAGTATTCATGGTCACCCGATACAACGTTGATATATGAAGGTTTTATTACGTTTTTCTTGCTTGTTTCAAAAGAGTGCTTACGACGAACTTAGTTTCTGTTTCACCATTCCTCATTTTATTTTAGAAGTTGTATATTCTAGCTTCCCATTACGTGCTGCCTTTACGTAAGGTACTTAGATAACGTAAGTGAAGATTGATGGCGGTGTAGAGTGGCGCATTTCATGCATATTAGTAGGAAAAGGCCAGGCCCATTTAGGAGTCCCAGCATTTAAGTGTGTGCTCTCAAACGCACAATTTCTTTCGACATATGTGCATCGATCAGGACTATGTTCCCTCTTTGGATTTAACCGAATCCACAAATGCAGTGATACACTCACGACCTCATCATCACGTTCTCCGTTCCATAAAATAACCGCGTTTACCAAACGTTTCCACCCCAAACGTAGCGCTTCCTTCTCTCACATAGGATCCTTGGAAAGAGAAACGCCATCCATTAACTGAGGAAGGATTGAGATAGGCGGACGTAATCGCAACTCTCTTTATCGACATGCCGCAATTTGTGTAAGATGCAGATACTCTCGACCCTTTGACGCACCCCTTGTTTTTATAGCCACTTTGCTCAACACCATATAGCGAGCGCCTAGATTAATAAAAACGCCTTAAACTAAAGAAATAAAACGGAAGTCGATGTGGTAACAAATGTGATCCCTTCTAACGAGCCAATTACAAGGTGCAACGGCATCAGCTCGTAAAGTCGTCTCAACGGAGCACCACTGCCCTCTCGTTTTTCTTTCTCCTCTTTTTTTTTCCTATTCGCTCCTTCTTTTTGTGCGTAAGTGCGTGATATAATGATCCGTTCGTTCATTTTTGTTTTTCCCACGGCGGTTACAGCGGGTATTAGACCTCGAACTGCGGTATTTTGTTTTACGCGTTCATTCCCGCTCCTCGTGTTTCTCTTTATTTTTTCCCTTAATTGATCAATGGGGAAAAAATGAGCCTGCACGAAAATGATGGATCTGCGACTATAAGGACCGCTCTCAAAATATTAGTCTTTCTTCGTGCGTTGAGAGTTTCTTTGCCAATTTATAAATAAGTTTAGAATACATAATGAAACACACACCGTGCAAATAGATTTTTTTTTAATACGTGCCTTACAAGGACTTGACAACGCGTTGCTAACTATTTTCGAACACTTAAATTACCTACGCGGAAAGAGGCATTGCAAAAGTTGAGTAGTTTATAGTGTAAGAAATGAAATCTAGAATTTTGAGAACCGTCCCTATTTGTTGGTGACGCTATTGGAATAGAGTAATGAAGAACTACACTCTAAGAAATTCCTGCGCGTCTACTTACCCGCGAAACACTCAAAGAGCCAACCTCTGCGATTTACGAAATCAGCTCAGCGAATGATGAGGCGGAACATCTGTTTAGACAAACAAAATTAAGACTGCGCTGTGGCATTACGCAATGCAAAGCGTCATGCTTGCATTGCGTATTGCCACAGCGAAGATTTAATTTTGAGGTCTAAACAGATGTTCCGCCTCATAATTCGCTGAGCTGATTTCCTAGATCGCAAGGATTGGCTCTTTAAGTGTTTTGCGGGTAAGTAGACGCGCAGGCATTCCTTAGAGTGTACAACGACAAGGGCGCGCACCCTTCACGAGCAACGTTCGTTATTGTAAGAGTCACTGAATAAAGTACGCTCAGAGTATTGCCACTACGTTCCTTAATGAACTCGCTCCAAGTAGGCTCCCGCCATTACCGGAGGGCAGTCACGCCGTGGTACAAGTAGCAGTTAAGCAGCCAGCGTTAGTTGAAGTCGTGTTGTGATCGTGTTCATCGTGTTTTTCTGCAGTTTTCCGGGGCTGCGCGGCTGACTTGTTTCTGTCTATATCGTCCTGCATTTTCGGTGACCAGGCGAAGCACGAGCAGAGTGATAGCTTCTCTCGTTTGGCCTTTGAAGAACGCCACACAGCAAAAAAAAAAAAAAAAAAGAAAAAAATTCCGTGCGTCTACTTTTCCCGCACAACACTCGGAGAGCCAATCACCGGAACTTACGGAGGAAGCTCAGCGAATGACGATGCCGAAACATATGTTTAGACCCAGAAACGCAGTCTGAGTGGTGACATTAAGCAATGCAAAATGTCACGCTTGAATTGCTTAATGTCACAAGTCAGACTGCGTTTCTGGATCGGCAACGAAAGCGAAAAAAAAAAAAAAGAAAAAGACTTACAAAGGATAACAGCCACAACGCACAACAAGAGTGTTTGTTTTCTATTTTGAATTGCCCTCAGTTTGTAGTTTTCAGAAAAATCACTAGACGGCGCTCGTCAATGAAAAATGGCCCATTATCTTCAGAGTCCTGACTCTGAAGTATAGCTTATCTAGTATTTCTAGTTATTTTTAAAGAAACCGAGGATCTGCAGCCCGTTATAGGTATGTCAATGATCCGCAGATTTAGGTATGTTTCAGACGAAGGTGTAAGCGCGAACCACGCGCTACAAGTACCAAAAAGCAGTCATGCGTACTTTTAACGCGAAACGTTGTTAGCCTTAGGTTTTCACAATAAGTGAATCCACAAAAAAGCTTAACCGCGAATCTAACCGCTGACTGGTGAATGGGATGGATAGGAGGAAAGCTACCAGATGCGCAGCGACCGCCGACGCTGATTTGCTAAGCCCCCCTCCTGCGTAAGCGATTAGATTACTCGGCGAAAAACGCAGCTGCGTCAGTTCGAGTCATGCGCACAGATGGTTCGCTCCAAACTCTCTGATAAAGAAAGCCGTGAACGCAGGAGGGCGAGACGCGCGACACAGCGATCTGCTTCAGCGACCAAGGAGCGAGAGCAGCAATGACTTGAAAGACGGCGAGAAACCGAAAGAGTTTCGATGCGAGCAATAAACGCCAAGCTCAGCAAGCTCGGCGTGCGGCTCAACGAGCTGCTGCAGCGACCGGTGGTGACGTCCCAAGACCCGACAAGCACGTGACCCTCGGTGAGGTCTTTGATTCGACCAGCGCCTTCAAGAAGCACATGAAAAACAATAAGTTTGACGTTTCGTGTAGCGTCTGTGACCGACTGTGGTTTCAATCGGACGTATCGACGGCACGTCCAGAATTCTACGAAATGCGTGCTCGGGAATTTCCTGGTGAAAACGTCCCAAGCTTCGTCCTTTGCTCAGTATGCGAGTCGACGCTCAAGCGAGATGAGATCCCGCGCCTCTCCCGGAGCAACTGCTTCAAGTATCGACCTAAGCCCAACTTGCCACCGCTAGACGACATTAGAGGGTTTTGTAATAGGGGTCCCCAACGTTTGGGTGCCCCTAAGAAATTGGGGCACCCAAACGCATCAGGGTTGGCGCCGCCGCGGCTTATAGAATACGGTGTTCGCAACGCAGCGCGGCGCGGCAGGCTTGCATTTCCCGCTTGCAGTGCCAATGCAGCTCATGAGCGTAATGTTCAAAAACAATATTAAAAACGTAAAACATATGCACTACTTAACATGTACGTTTTTTTTTTTTTACAAAAAAAGATAGTTAAGGTAAAACCAAATCAACCTGGCAAAAACAAAAACTAAAATAAATCACAAAGGCGAGCTCACCGCTCCTCCTTTGTGATTTGAGCGAGATAAAGCGAAGCGTAATCCGGCTGCACCATTCACTGGCAACGAACGTGGCTAATACGACGGCGACCCTGACGAATTTGCTCCGAAGCCAGCGGAAAGGACACCGCCATGTTTGCCGACGCAATCCGGCCCCAAGCAAATAGGGGCCCCACGCTATTTCTCGAATTTTGTGATAGGGACGAGCGCCAACCAAAACCCAAAACGCACTTTGGATTCGGCGCATGCGCAGTGATGAGTCGCTTTTTCTTTGGGGCACCCGATTCTAAAACTCTCTACTAGCGAAAGGCTCATCTCACCGCGCATACCGGTTACGGAGATCTGACGGCTAGTCCGAGGGGGTGGACTAACCGTAGTTGTGTTGTGTTGCTACGTTTTACGTAGCAGCAGGATTGCGGGGCAAGTTGCGATACATTTTGTTTTTCAGTCAGTCCGGCCTCTCTATTGACGCCATCAGCACAACGTCACGAAATTCTTGTGTTTCTCACTGATTGGCGCTCCATTCAGAACCATTCAAAACAGCCTTGGTTTTCTTTTTCTGGCAGTGCCTTTTTAATGATAGTGATATTGTATGGATATTTATTTTAGCTCGGGAGAGCCGCGACGCCGCATAAAAACAAGTCGAATATCATGTTTCGTACCATAGTTCGAGTAGCCGTGTGATACGACATACACCTAGATTTTATGCGGTGGACAGGTTTAAGGCAGTGACTATTTCGACGTCCACCGTCAAAATATTTCAAATATTATTTCGACGTGCGTGACGTCCCTTCCGTAAAACGTTAAAACGGTGTCTTTATTATTTTGACGTCCTCCTTCAACGCAGCAGACGTAGCAGTGGTAGCCGTTTCGTGGTTTTGTTCTGTTTAGTTTCCGATGGTATCAACGGTGTTGTGTTGTCGTTTTGACGGATAGTTTCGGTCCTAGTTGGCAGTAGAAATGTCTTATTCAGCGTGTTTGTGCGACTGACTCGACAGTAATTTATCCTTTCGGACGTGATACGCCCACTGCGATGTACTTTGAGAAGGTCTTTTTTAATTCCACATCACCTAAAAGGTAATAAAAACAGCAGTCGACCCCATGACATCTGTTTTCGAAAAATGCGTGTCGAACAGCGGTGTTGCCTGCAAGCAGGATGATATTCTTTTGACCGCCACCTCCGATCGCTCCCTAGTCCGGACTTCAAAGCTCCAAAGTTCCAAGTTTGAGACGTCAAAATAATGACAAATATTTTGACGGGGGACGTCAAAACGTTTTTGAAGATAATTTCACGTCTTCAGAAAGTGGCCTCACGGACGTCAAAATAATATCCAAAAGTTTTTCGAAAGTTGACGTCGAAATAGTCACTGCCTTAATCATTCGGATTACCTTATCAACAGGACAGAGTTACGATCTACGTTAAACTCATCGGGCCTTACGTTCTCAGTCGTCATCTGCGAATACGAACTTTTTTTTTTTTTTTTTTTAAACCAGAAACCCAAAGAGCACTCGTCTACTTGATTGTTTCCTAGCCGGAGTTTTGACAGCGATGGGAGTGCACGATATCACGGGAGCGTCGGAACCTGCGATTTGGTTTCTCCCGCCCTGCCTTTCTCGTCGAGCACGTATAGATAGGTCGCCTGTGACGGTCGTTGTCGTCGGTGGGCCGTTGTTTCGCGAGCGAGCGCGTCTCCAAAAGTTGAGAACAGGGACGCGACGAACGGGGAATCGACGGCCGCGCTCGTTCTCTGGGTCAGTGGAGCATCGCGTATAGTCGCTCCACTCACTCCTTCCGAGGGGGCCGAGGCGTGCGTACAGTCCGGTAATTCCTGGATACCAGCAAAGAGAAAGACGGGTGCGATGGGAAACGTCCAAAGAAGGTAAACTTAATTAGGCAAATGCAGTGCGCCGCTTTTGGGCCGTCCCCCTCCGGACCGCTGCCGCGGGGCACGTTCGCGCCGAATCGCCGTTGCTTGCCGCTCGACTAGTCCCTGCAAATGGAGACCCCCCCCCCCCCCCCCTAATCCAACGTACCGCGAAGCACAATTTAAGCGGGGAGTGGGTGACGCATTCTGTGGCGATTAGTATCCTTTTTTTTTTTTTGTGCCGTTTTGTTTGTTTGTTGTGTAAACAATCTCTCGCCTCCGTCTACAGCCAAACGTGAGCATCAATGAGTCTTGTTCCAAGGACTCCCCTTAGTGATGGACCCACGCGCGCAAAAAAAAAAAAACGACCAAACTTTCTTCTTTTATATCTGATTTTAATCTGTGGCGCAGAAACGTAATTACACGCCAAATATACCTGCAGCTATTTCGTACGCGGAATGTAAATTTGGTGCTCTCAATTTTGTCGGGCATTCCGGATGGTTAGTGCTAATCGCCGAAGAAGCGAATGGAAAGAAGCTCGTGTACTCCAAAAAACCTCGCTATATACATATTGTCGGGCGATATTTCTGGAAATAGTTTGCCATATGAGCAGTAAAAAAACCACACGACAGGAGTTTGATTTCGCTCTAGAAGTCTCTCTTTTCGCAGTAAATAAAATGTCAAAACTGTTCAAAACAAAGTCTCTCGAACTGTCTGTCGACGGTTTTATTAGGACTCTACTTACAATATTACCTTCAATTGTCGTCTGTAGGCTTCACTTGTCTCTAGTTCGCTTCAGTACAGATGAATGCTTGGAAGACGAAGAAAGAAACGATGCCACTCAAATATGCTCGTTATACGCGTACGACTTACAGAGGAAACAAATATATTTGTCAGGTTGATTGTTAGGCTGAATACTTTTTTTTTCATTGAGAATTTAAGGTGGCATGGCCTTGGCTATTTAGGGTTATGACCAGGGGCTCCGGAACCGGGGGGGGGGGGGGGGGGGGGGCAGTGGAGGCAGTCGTCCCCACAGGTTGTAAACCAGTGGGGGCTTGCCCCGACACTCAAAGCTCTTCCGACCGCCCTCGCCCCCCCCCCCCCCCCCCGGCTCCTCCTTCTCCCCTCCCAACACCCGTGAGGCTGTTGCATGTTGAAGCTGCACTTCATAGGCGACGAGGCCCCACAGTCTAATCCGACGCGAAAAACAAACCATGTGCGGAAAGTGCCAACACCAGGCTATACCGTGTTATATATATATATATATAAAGAGGGAGAGAAATTGTTAAACTACACGATGTGACATGAGCTCCCAGACGTCGCCCTCGCACATCAGATATACTTCCGGAGCCCCTGGGTATGACGATATGGTACATGCATAACAAAAAGCGACATTGCGACAACGGATATCACAAGTCGAGTAAACAAACCAGATAATCATTGACCAGAGCCACGAAATGAGCTACGCTTAGAGTGACGGTACTCTAAGCATAGCTCATTTTTGTTTTCTTCTCTTTTTTTCGCTGTTCTGCCGCTGCTGATGTCGTGATGTCGTGGAGGCTTGGGACCAGTCAAGCTGTGCTAACAGCTTTTTTCCCAAGCCGCCCTCTAACCTGTACTTTGTTGGAAATAAACTCCTATTATTATTATTATTCTCCGATATTGATTATTGGCGCCGCCATCTTGGTGCTCAGTACAGAGCAGAGGCAGCTGCCGATCGTCATGATTCAAAAGTGCGACTTCCCGTTAGGAAGCTCATGTAATATGGCTTTGCTCTGTCGCGAACTGTTTGAACATTTGTGGAGGACGGAAAAGCGATTCCTGCGATTTCAGATTAAGTTTCAGATAACTGGCAACCATTGCTTTAAGCACGAAGATGGGTAAGTATCGTTTGTCTGAAGCGTAGCTTATTTAGTAGCTCTAATCGTGACGTTCTGGCAAATGCAAAGCCGAGGTACACAATATAATTTTTGTTCTCTAACATCGAGTATACCGTTTAATACACTAGGAGAACATCAACACATGAATGTCGAACTCGGGCTACTTTTGAAGTCAAGAAGCCCACGTAGGTCATGACATGCTTATGTTCTTCCATGGTCTCAAGTTTCGCCCGCACCCATATCTTGCTTGTCGTCTGGCTATTCTTCAGTTCAAAAAATCGTCGTCCTCAATGCTCAAAAAAAAAAAAAAAGTATTTTAGCCTAGAGGCACAGTGCGCACTTAAAGCACGGTATATGATGAACAGCTGTTTCGCGTGCGTGTGTATAACCTAATCCCCGTAAGTAAAACAAAACCAAACCTGAGCTAAAAAAAAAAAGAATAAAAGACTGACACAAAGGCGACGGAACGGCGGTCTGCGCTACGTTCACCGAACGCGCCGAAGTCCGGAAACAAACGCAAGGGAGTCTAGTGTCGCAGACTCCGAGATTTCGAAGCCGTCACGCGATATATCCAAGGCCATCGATCAGGGCTGTGCTGCGAGATGGCGTCTCAGCGTCAATCCCTCCCAAATCTCTGCTCATTCAGTCCGGCCTTCAAGCTTTCCTCCCCGCAGGTTCAATCGTGCGCGGGACTTCTATTGCCAGTGTTTTTTTTCTCCCCTCACTTATCCTTTAAAAAAAAAAAATCTCAGTGCATGCACTCCCCGCGTACAATGTCTGCCAGTTATAGTATACACGTACAGAACGCATAAATAACAACGGAACGTGTTGACACAACGGCAGCATCAGCAGCCGCAGCGGAGTGCGTGAAATGGGCGTCTTCCAATTTCGGCGTTAGGATAACTGTCTCCGGGTGTTTTTTTTTTTTTTTTTCTCATCGCTCGCCAATTGTTTTGTTGTTCGACTCGCGGAGACCGCTCCCCCGCGCGCTGCGACAGAAGAAACGCCGTTTCGCCGTCTTTTTCCACCGCTGGCGTACATTAAGTTGCTCCTGCACTTCTTTTCTTTGTCGATTCGAAATAAACACACACACGCACACACAAAAAAAAACAACGTTGTTTTAGCTTTAGGCGCGGATACACAGATGTCTTTCCAGAAGCTTCGCGCCAGTCTAGAGGCCCAGTAGCGTTGACAGACAGGGCCCAGCGTGCACTGTTGGAAACGGCGGGGGGAATATTGCCCGACTACGGGCAACGAGATTTGAGAAGCCCCCAGCCCTCTCGAGCAGGCTGGCGCGCCGACGGCGTGATAACCTTCCTTTAGTGCCGTTTTGTTTCGCTCCCGCTATTCGTTCTCGGCCTTCTCACGAGGCAAGTTTTTTTTTTTTTTTTTTTTTTTTTCCTGCTTTGACGCTTGTTTGCATCGTCCGCTTTGCGGTTTCTGCGTATGTGTTTCTATACATCGGCGACAGATATAAATTGAAAATGCTCCGGCAGCCACAGTCGTATGGCTGCCCGACTCTGTGTCTGAGGGTTCGCGTGATTGTTGTTTCTTTCCGGCTATTTTCGCTCCATTCGGAATGAGAAATGTTTTTATTATTATTTCCCGGACGTCATCGTCGTCGTCGTCGTTGCGCTCGGCATGAATTTGGTTATCCTCGTCGCATGCTGTTTGGCCGGCGTCGTTCGCATTCAAAATATTATTTCTTTTGATCGTCGAGAAAAAAAATACAAAAAACAACAACAACAACAACGTGGGAAGGGGGTGTAGTTGATGTAGCGTGGCCTTTCTTCCGGATTGATTTCGACTCGCTCGGAATTGTAAATTTTTCAGCGCCGAGTATTTCGCGAGCTATTTGTGTATTTGTTTTGAGTTTTCAGTCTTTTTATTTGGTGCTATCGCGTCATGGTGGCGTTCGTGTTTGTTTCTGAATCGCCCATAGCCAGAACAGGCATTTATTTCTTTTTATGTCAGGTTGTCCGTGATTGAACCGTTGATTCTGGCAAATCGGTGCTTTTTTCTTGGTTTTTCTCGGAGACGGTGTGAATTTAATAGGAAGCAGAGACCACCGATGCATACTTCTTGAATCCGTAAGGTTTCGACCAGCGTTTGTGGTAGAAGAAAGACACACCGGGAAGGGTAACGTATACAGAGGTCCCCGAACGTAACGCAGCAACGATATTGTTCTTTTTTGGCACTTTTTCTGCTATTTTTGCAGCTACTGGTCCAACTACGTGCTGACACGTACGTTGCGTGTATGTGTGCACAAACATTCACAAACGAACGCAATGACGTTGCGCTTTAGGCTCTGTTTGATCGTCTCGTCGGGCTTTAGCGCCGGCTACGCCTCAACGAATGGTGAAACAAAGTATATGGCACTTTACCCACCGCGCCTTCTGATGACCACATACAAACACTTCCAATACTTTTTAAGTAAAAAAAAATAAAATAAACGTATTTCTTATTTAGGTCGCGCGTACGCGCTGGTCGTAGCAAAAAAAAAAAAAAAAAGGATATGACCACGACTATTAGCCCCGTGCGCGACCGAAAGCGTCGCTGTGGTCGGCCTTCCACGATTGGCCGAACGCTGATTATGACGTCGGAAAGGGGATTTATCATCGACGGAATAAGAGGAATGAAAGAACTTTAATTTTGACGGTGTTTGCAGTGTTCCTTTGAGAGCGCAATGATTTCAAGCTTCCACCATGCTAATAACAAACACCATCGAACTTGTTGTTTGCAAGGTAATGACGTCACAAGGGGGAACCACAGGAGGGCGCCACCAAAACATCTCGCCGCTAATACTTCGTCTCACCCTAGCATGGACTAACCGCGAAGGCTGTGCTAGCGCGAGCGGCCAGCCTTGACTGCCTTGACTAGAGCACTTGCTGCACGAGCGCTCGTGCAGCTGCCGTGGCTTCATTCAAAGCGACTAGCTCGCGCTTTAAGCACGCGCGGCTAACAATAGTCCATACTAAGGTGAGACGAAGTATAGACCGATCTCACGAGCCAGTTTGACTACACCACCACTGCCGCAATGCATCGAGGGAACTTTAGGCTTTGGGCACGTGCGACAACTTCGCTGGAGCTCTGCGAGTATAGAGTACGAGACGGCACGAGCCCTCTCGTGCACTGCCTTCTGCCTCCTGTGACCTAAAGGTATGGCGGCGTCACGCGTGCGCCGAACGCTTAGGGAGAGTGGTCCATGCCATCTTCCGAATTCACGGTTCGAGAACAACTGGTATGAGTTGTTGCGCGGACGCGACTGAAAAGCGAGCGCAACCGCCTCCTTTGAAAGCTTGTCCCGTCAAACGAGCGCTCGCGCAGTGGAAGACCGCGCCTGCACTGCAAACTTTTTAAAGATGGTAAATACACTTAAAAAAAAAAAAAATTACGCATAAAAGGGGAACACGCACATCACACGAAATACGTGCAGTCCGTCTTCTGTCTTATGCGTAAATTTTTCGAAATTTTTCACACCTATCATTGCGCTCACTTTATAGCTGTATGTTAAATAGAATGGCGTAATTTTAACTCCGAGACCTAGAGCATTACGTTTGTAGTTAAGGAAACTTCAAATCACCGATTAGGTGAGTCAACAAAAGGGAAGAGATTTCAGTCGCACCAAAGCTTCAAATTCGAGACAATAGACGCTTTGCAGGAGGAGCTGTGCATGGGCGCCGCCATTAATGGCCTTCAATTTTTGTTTCCTCGTATTCACTTCACCTTAGTTCATCTTCATCATGACCACAGTAGGGCAGGTTATTGTCATTTTAGACTATTCTCTGTCCTTCTCCCCAGCATTGGTCTTTGTGGAAGCTCGTCAACGCTTGCTTCACTGGCTCGGAATCTGGATAAGACAGGAGAAGGTCAGCAATGGCGGCTGTAACTTGGCGCGTGTGCAAAGCGTCTATACTCTGTTTAATACTTAGTGTACAACGCTGTCAAAGCTGCTGGCGCGAGCATGGGGTTTTATCTCGCAGATAATTTGCACTCGTTCTAGCCCAAATGAAACCATAGATGACGTCACGCGTACGCGCCAGTAGCTTTGACAGCGTTGTATACTATAGGCCTCCTGCGCTGAAGCTTCGAACAAACTGTAGCGCCCTCCTTTTGAGTAGTACAAGCTCAACTGATTGAGCCTCGCACTACTTATGGCACGTTGGTTGAGCTTTTTTAATTTTGTCTTGTGCTGAAGAATGAAAAACACCTTTGGACGCAAGAAATCGGCCAGACTCAACGCCGCAAGACAATCAAAAGTGCCAAATTCATGACACCACCGCTAGGGTACGCGTCTCTTATCTCTGGGTGGTGACGTCAAAACACCTGTGAAGCGACGCTTTAATTTTTCTTTTTCTTTGTCATGTCTACTTTGAAACGCGCGGAACGGCTGTTCTTGGCTCACGCGCTTAGCGTCTTAGCTTTGACGGCGTTCGAATTTTTGTTGTTTCTTTGTATTTTCATCGTGATCTCGCGCTCGGCACCAGAGCTGGCACGCTTCTGCATGCGTGGCAGTTTGAGACGCTAAAGTCTGTACTACCCAAAACAAGGCCTTTTCGCAGCACCCCCTGGGCAACGCAGGAGGCCCATAGGTATGAAACGGAGTACAGTGTCGCGCGCGAACGCCGCAACCAACTTGCCATCTTCTCGCCATAGCCTTGGTGGAAACGGCTCTAGAAAGTTGCTAAGACGCCTTCACAGCGTCCCCTTTTCCGTCGGAAGGCTCTCCAAGGTCGAAGAACACCCCGGGCCGTGCCTGAGGGAGGAGAGCTTCGTCTTCGGATTGGGTGCCGGTTCGCCGCGTGCCGATCACGCTCAAATATTTGCCACTCGAAGGGAGCGTGCCGACGACAGCTGCGGAATCCGCGTGGACGACATACTCGCCTCCTCCTTAGCGTTGCTTGTTGTGTGAGGGCGGCGTGTTTGCATAGCTCGCAGGCGACAGCGGGATTCAATGTGCGCCACCCAGGGTTCCTTCGTCCCCCCCACCGGCGTCGGTGAGGCCCAATCGATAGCGGAACAATGCCTTCAACGCGCCGTGACGCTCTACACGGGCCGCTTGAAATGCGCTGCACGAAAACGCCATTTCTCAGCCCCCCCCCCCCCCCCCCCCCACACACACACACACACACACGTAACGACTCGATGCGCCCAAAGTGTTGCCCCCGAGTAGCGGCCGCACACTGCGCGCCGCTGATAAGCGCTCAGCGCGCCTTCCCGCGAGGATTACGTTCTCACGGCGCCCGCTGCCTGCTGCTGCCTTGCCGCGCTTCACTTGTTTGCTCGGTGTGGAGAACGAGCCGTCGGCACTGCGAACGCGCCGCGACGAGGAAAATGTCACCGGTGTGACTGGGGAATTCCGGCGGCGCCGCGGCTGGGTGCGGGGCTGTGCGATGCACCGCGTCGATCGCCTCGTGTCGATTCCTTGCAAGACGCGGTCAGGAGCGTCCGCTCCTCTCATCGGAACACGCGGGGGGCGTGCACATTCGACGGACCTATGGAGGCTCGCGTTAAATAGCCCCGGCGCCCTCACACCTTGCCGGTCGAGGGAAACAATAGATGCCGCTGGCGAGAACCGAGGCTCAGAATCTACTCCGCGTGATCCATCCACTGTGACAGTCGAGAAACGCAGACGGACTCACCTCAGACAGCCTTTCTAATGGAAGATTTAATTACCACGCAGCCGGTACGGGCGCGAAGATTAGTCCGTGTTATTGGCCCATCGGAACCGTATTACCCGTTCTATTGATGTCCCGGCGACTAATGTTACGCTACCCTCTTTTTTAATGTTTTCATCCCGAAGTCCAGATATGTACGCCGCGGAGCGGAAAGGTGTTTCAAGCGAACGCTCACCTAATATTAGTGATAATAGAAACCTTTATTGAGTCAGGAGAGAAAAAAGACAACAGCTCGCACAGCTGGAGCCTGCGTTGCCGCATCCAGAGAAGGGGATCATGTGATGAATATATGCAAGAAAACGACTAGATGGTCTTCTGGTGAGCACGGAGGGAGAATGCTATCCGACCTCCACTTCACGGCACTACCAAGGGTTCTTAAGGACGAGTAAACTACGGGGAGGAAAATGTGTCGAATAAATAAAAACGGGAAAGGGGGTTGAATGCCTATGCAAACTATTATTCTTTACGCAGGAGAAATACTCGCATAGACAAAAGAGGAGGGAGGGGAAAACGCGAAAGAAGACGGGTTGGTTAACTAATTGGGCATATAAAAGCACCTCGCGGGGTGGGGAGGAGAGGGGGAGGCGGGGAGCGAACAGCTTTCATTAGAGTTGACGTTTCAAACATGTCTGTCGCCGTAAAATGGGAACCAGTGCACTCCAACAAGTCTGTCGCACATTGGCACAAGCCCAACGTGTCACTGGGAAGCGGCATTGCAACAAACTTCCGCGTTAAAAGTCCGGTATTCTCCTAACATGTGCGTTCAAAAGATCTTTGCTGGATAGGCGAGTCACACTTTCGAAGTAACGTACGAAATTTAACCCGCTGCCGACTCCCTGTAAGGGTTAAGGGTTTGTTTGGGAGGTTAGTCTCACGAACAAAATCCAGCAATTCCTGGAAAACTAATGGCGCCCCTTTACGCTGCTAGCTGGAGGAAGCAATAGTTTTTGAGTTGTAGGCACGTGTACGCCCGTCGCCTTATTCGACGCCATAAGGGATTTCCGAGCTTCGCCGTACCCCGGGCACTGACAAAAAAAAAAAAAAAAAAAATTGCCGAGGATTTCTGCATTTACGCACACAGTGCAGTGGGGACTGATTATTTAGCGTCTTCTCCCAAGGCGATGTACTGGTTCAAACTAGAGTCAATGGATCAATTTTATGCATTTATTGAATTTACATAATCTAGTGAACTCTGGTTCAAACATATGCGTTGTCTCTGTTCACCATAAACGCGATTTTAGAGACCCCAAGTCACAGAAGCGTTGCGCGTCGTACGCCGCGTCACAACCAAATAAAGAAGTATACCGACCGGCCGCCTTTCTCAACCAATCGCGGACCGAGTAGAGCACGTACGCGTATCTTCCGGACTTTTGATTGCTTGTCGCAGCTACTCCGCGTTTTCCACTACGCGGCGTGCATCGCACGGTTGTTTTGATAACAAAAAAAAAAAAAAAAACTGCAGTTGTTGCGGTTGTAATGAACGTCTTAACCAGCCTAGAGCAGAAAACCACGGAGAACAAACCGCTTCCCTCTTACAAATGAACCCATAAAAACGTAGTGGCCTCGAAGTCCGCATTCAATTGCGTAAAAAAAGACAAACGCGGGGCAGCTACCGTTGGATGGACGAAGAACGTTGCTACAAAATGGCATGCGCCCGAAGTCCTGGAGTTATATCTAGCACGAATGACGTCACCCGCGAAACAGGTGAAAAAATACCCCACTCCTCGTTGCTTCAACGTTGCTGCCACGGCGTGATAACTTCTCAACTTGACGTGCTAGAACCTTCGTTGGCATCTCATCAAAGAGCTGACGAGCTGCTATAACTTGTGGATGTCAGAGATGCACTAAATGGTTATTTGATCTCACAAAAGATTGCCTTTAGAAAAACGCGAGCAGGAAATTTTCGTAAATTCCAAATGTAAAAACGACGCGGAACGGGCCAAACACTTTCAAGAACAGCAAATTAAAAAAAAAAAAAAAAGATTAGGCCGTTGGGCAAAATAAAATCCCAGCTTAAAGGAAAACTGAAACGGTTCCAGTGGCGAATCTCGCGCGAATCTTTTGGAAGTGGCAACGGCAACTGAGTCACAAAGGGAAACTGAAGCGGTTTTGTATTTGAGGAAAAACATTGAAATCGTCTTCATTTGACCTCCAGGGTCACGAATATTGAGATTATTTCTCAATTTGGCGCACGGAGGCTGCAGAAAGTCATTTTCAGTTTTCAGTTTTTGGAATCGCTGCTCTCGCGCATCTTCAGCGCTTATCAAAGCTATGCACGCGCACTCTTGCTATTTTCAAAAGGGTAGAAAAAAGACTTCAAGTCTGGTGTCAGGGCGGGGGAATATAGGGAGTATTCACTGGCGGCCATAGCTGTGTGCGCGAATGCTGAGCGCGTGCTGATGGCGAGCTTCCACAGTTCTTTTGCAACGTGCATTCTGCACCATCAAGAGTGCCGGTTTTAGCAGCCTATTGATGTGAGCTCGTTCTGAGCATGCGCTCTAAACAACACCCACAAATATGGCGTCTAGTGAATACTCCCTATACCTGGCAAGCTTGCGATTGCACGCGCTGTCCACACGAGCGACACGCGCTTGGCGGCCGAAAGATCCTAGTATGACGTAACGACTGGTCGGAGGTTTTTGGTGTTTTCTGGCGTTGCGTTACATCTTCGGAGAAACGAAACGTGATAATCAAATTCACGGGATAAAAATACTCTAGAATTAACCTCTAACTCGTTTTTTTTTTTCAAGGACCTATTCAATTTCCCTTCAATGTAATACAGGCTATAATAAATTCAACATCGAATGAAAATGTTTCAAGCAGCACGGCAGCGACCACTGGATACGGCGCCTGTACCACTTAGGCGAGCTTTCATGCGTTTTCATGCGTGCCTCCTCGCAATTTCAGTCGTTCATGTGTAGGAGGGGGAGTGGGGACAGTATGGGTTAATAGTTCATCGTGGATACTTTGCATATGACCTACTCTTCAGACACCTATCAGGGCCCAGTAGCGTTGACCCTGAATAGAATTTATAATTGATCACCACCGCAGCAGAATAATAGAGAGCCTGCAGACACTGTCCGAGGTCTTCCTTGTACGACGGTCCCATTGGTCGTACAAAAACAGTCTGCAGACATGTTAAAAGCACGTAGGAAGCAAACATGCTTGTAACATGCGTGAGGCGTGTCCGCAGATGTCACCGCGTCTTTTGTATGACATACGAGGATTGCGACTGCGGCTTTAGTACTCCTTGTACCTAGTGTCCAAAACAGCGTTTTCAAAGCCCCATCAAGCAACACTGGTGGTCTGCATTCCTTTGGGCACGATGCGTGTGATTGGATACGAGTCCCTACCGAACGTTGACGCAGCACTCGTTATCGACACGAGCTTAGCCGAGTTCACGCCGCACGCTGACGTCAGAGTATGCGTCCAAACCAACGTTATTAGATTATCTCAGTTACGAAACTGCTCATAGACGCTGCATGCACGAGCAGTACCCCCCCCCCCCCCCCCCCCTCACTCACCACGACTCGCCTGGCGTCGCTCGACGCGCCGCCGGACGGCTGTTTTGGTAACTGCAGTGTATTCTATGGGTTACGTACATTTCGAAGCACGGCGTCTGTAGATGGCGTTTCAGCTCTGCTCTATGCAGCTCTATGGAACGCACAGTTATGAAACGAATATCTTCGAACCACGGCAGGCGGATTGAAATGAGCGAGGGGGGGGGGTACCCCCTTCCGCGGGAGTTCCACAAGTGAGGTAATCTAGTAACGTTGGCCCAAAGGACGGCGGACTCGGGTAATTAGCGCAGCAGCTACAAGATGGCGCTTACTGTCGAAATGGGTCAATCGCACTGTGTCACAGCCAACGTTGCTAATACACTCTGTTGGGAAACTCGCCGTTGAAACCTGGGCCGCTGGCGTCCACCGAGACCGAGCTAAATACGACAACAGCGCCACTCTTTATCATTTGTCTTTACTGTGGTCACCTTGAGCTTTTAGAAAGCATGGTTTTGCGTAAGAACCAACGGAAGAAACTCTTTTTGTTGTAACTTTGATTGGAGTTTAGTACAAAATGAAGGGCGCATGATGTTTTTAAAATCTTTAGTTTGCAAGGTTTTGCGGCACAATTAATATTGTTTTTATACAACCATGCCTCAGCGGTGATTTCAGGTAGCGCGTCCCGACCCAGGCGCATCCTGACTTCGGTAGTAAGACGCGGCGCATCCGCTTGGGAGACGGGGGTGACACCCCTGAAGCCCCTTCCACCGTATCTGTTTCGGCTCCAAAATGGCCGATTAAAGCCAAAGTAGAAGCAACGTGCAGTTCCTCGAGTGGCCGCTGCGGGAGAAATGGCGGCGTTGCGATCGCCATTTGCTCGGTTCGCGAGTACGGATCAGTGCCACTTTTTCAGAGCAGGCTCTATGGCAGTCTCCCAACTGAGTGGTTCTAGTAACGTTGGTCACAGCGCACGATTTCCAAGCGGAGAAGGAAACATGGGCCAAGTTGTAGATGGGATTCCACGCACAGGAGGATAGTGTACACGTCGTCAGAATTAGAAATAATGAAAACACAGCGTGTGAACTCGACCTTCCCCTCCGGTCCAAACAAACGTACACTGGGTTTTATATCACAACACACACAGACACACACACACACACACGCACACACATACAGAGAAAGGGAGAGAAACACACGCGATTGATCATTTGGCCAACGCCACAATAAGGAGACCTCAGACTTTACGTGGCTTTGTTACATCTGCCCGTCTGGTTCCAAACGAGTTGATTGAAGCGACAACAGTTCTGCGTGTGACAATGTCATTGCTCCGACAACGTGTTTCGTCAAATATTTTTGCGGCGCGCCACTGTGAACAACTTCTCATGTCGGCACAAGGCCTGGGTGGTGGTTTGGGCAGCGGTTAAATCTAGATGATTAATGTTACTTTCCTTGTCATATACGCAAGCCTTCATGAGCAGCCTTTCCAGCTTAAACAATGTCGGCGCGTTTTTTTTTCTTCTTACTTTTTAATTGGAGGGCTTAGAGTGAAATATCTCTTCCGACGCCTTCATGACCAAAGCCGCATAGTTTTCGCGCGTGTTGCTTCCCATTTAAACTCCTCTTAAGCCTTCGCATTACACGGGTAACTCTACCTGGCGTAACCATTAACGCAAAACTGATACAAAATGACGAAGACGTTCCTACGGTTTGTGTCCGAGTATAGCAGGAAAAAACCTACGTACTTCCAAATGGCCCTCTATTTTTGGCACCCGAATCGAGCGACATAAAATCCTGGTCGTTTAGCATCGCGTCCCGCAGTCCGTTTTAATCCGGCGCTCGTGCCGCACTCCGTTAGCGGAACTCGCGTGCTCATCCTGGCCGCGCCGAGGTCCGAGCTCTCTGCTTCGGACCGCGATCCACGCACCAGAGACACTCTTCTCACCGAAGGGCCCCAGTGCATGGATCGGTCACCTAATGCCTGACGCGAGTCAGAGGAAGATGATCAACTATAAAGACTAAGTGACCGACGTTTACGTCCACGCATTTCACGCTGCCTCATATCGAAATAAGCTAACAAGCAAGCAAATAGACAAACGCGGCCACCGAAAAGAAGGTAAATAAGAATAAAAATATGAGCTCGATATGTCGATCCTGCCGGGCATTCAGGAATGCTGGTCGAAGCAATGGATTCCAGGCTCCGTGAAGATAGCTTACACAGAGGTTTGGCGTTTGCACGGTACTCCGTTGCGTGCTAAGCTGACAGGGCGGTGGAAGCTACACCTGCCCGCCGGACCAATCAATTGCCTGCCTTTCGCCGCCCGACCCCGCTCTCTGCGAATGAGCGTGATCGCAGGGTGCAAGAGTGACGGTTGGCTGGTTCAACGAGCACGCGGGTTCCACCGCCCCGTCAGCTTAGCGGTGAACGGAGCATAGCGTCATGGACTGTTGCCTGTCTTTGGGTAGTAGAAGGAAAAAGAAAAGCCTGCCGAGGATTCTTCCTTCTCACCGGAGACGATGAGGATACGGGAACGAGCTCGCTCGGACGATCAAGAGGCGAAACTATACTCCGTTTTAAGCACGACCGCAGCCGACGCTAAGTGTTCCAAACGGAGGTCGGCGTTCTGACGTCCCTCTCGTCTCCTCCTCTCCCTCAGTGTCTGCCCGCACAGGATCCGTTGGAGCCAATCAAGAAGCGTCAAAAGTGTATCCTTACGGCACTCGTTGTCTTTCTGGGTTTGCTACCATCAACAAAACCAATCAAGCACAAAAAAACTAAAGCAGTGTTGCCGCGCATTTACTGTGCGTGATTGCCTTAGTCGGTGATAGCTGTAATGATGTGGATCCTAAACTCCCTGCGCGGGGTTCCTCCCTTGGTAGAGAGCAAGCAGGAGACGTGCACGGAATGTAAACATTTTAATGCTACGGTCTCCAGTGTTTGTCGCCGGGACGCTTACTGATGGGCAGTCTTGCGGACCGCGTCGTTGTCGGGCGGCTCGTGGGTTCCTCCGGGGCAATGGGCGGGTAGCTTACGGTTGGCTTCTCCGTTGGTCATGGACAGGTCCGGGGCCGGCAGCCCTTTGATGGCGTCCTTCTCAGTCCGGATCTCTTGGTCAGCCGCCTTTTTCCGTGGCTCCGCCGTTCTTGCCATGGGGACGACTGCCCTCTTCCGCCGTCACACGCTTGTCTCACTTCTTGCCCTCTTGTTCGCCTCCCGCGAAGACGCCTCCTCGGGCCCTTTTTCGGCCGACCTCCTTTCCACGGGTGACCTGGAGGCGTCACCACTGCTCCCCCGCGAGACTTGGGCGACACGGCGATAGACAGCGATGCGGCTCCTTACATCACGAACCCAGAAGGACAACGAGTGCCGTGACGCTGCACTTTTGCCACCTCTTGATTGGTTCCATGCGATCGTAACCTCGGCTGCGGCGTCGGACTTGAAGCGAAACAGAGTGTGCCCTACACGGGCCGGAATTTCTATACTCGTGGACAACTTTCTTTGTTGACGCAGTCGAAGGTACGGGAGCGCGTGCTTGTGAGTCGATTCAAGCTTTGTACGAGCAATATTCCTCTCGTCACAAGTGTCACAGAAAGTTGTCCGCGACTATATAGGCCTGACCCGGTAGAGACACGGTCCGAACCCGGCCCGGACCCAAGAGGTTTTCTAAACATTAGCCTCGAGCCCGGGTCCAATTGCTCTTATATGCGACCTCAGCTTCGTCTATACCACACACCCCACATCGAGCGATTCAAAGGAGACACGGCCAGTTTGTCAAATGCCCATTGTTCGTAGGACTATTGGTAACAGGGCAATTGTTCGCATCAAAATTTTAAAGACCGATTGAAATGGATTGAACTTGTACTCTGACAAACAATTCGAAACTAAAAACTGAGCGTTTCAAGGTCACTAGGTTCTAAAGCAAGGGGCTCGAGTTTATTATCTTGGCTGCAGTCAAGCAATCGTCTCAACGCCCGAGGTAAGCTTATGGGCAAAACAATAAAAATAAATAAAACTCAAACTGAGTGAATGAGTTGAGTCGATCGGGAATTCGATCACCGGCTTCGCTGGTCGAGTTTCAAACATCGCCTTATGGCTTTGCACGACAAGACAAACGAACAAGCAACACCGTTCGCCGGCATAACCAAACCAGCGTTTGAATGGTCTAAGCCGCCTTCAGCAGTAGCGCTCGTTCGCAAACACGGGAAACATTAAGTAGTTGATTCATTCATCCATTCATCGTTTGTAGGAGAGGCAGGCAGTAGCTCGGAGAAAAATCGGACCAAAATGGGCAAGGCGGCCACATGGAAATTTCTCGGCACCGATACTTTAGCGTTTCTAGAATCAAGCGATATTGCCAAAGTCTTTCCGCGTTACATCGTACATCCCGAAAGGGAGACGCTGACCCCGCCCATCCGACAGATTTTGTTGGGAGACTAAAATAAGCAAGCAAGCAACCGCTTCAGCGCGTCGTGCTCTGGTCTGACGTCGCCCTCACGGGGCAGCTGCCGCTAATTGCGGTTGGTTCCCCCCTTCCCATGGTGGCTGAGCGCTCGAGGCCAGCCATGCCATAATGAGCTGCTGGCGTGAATATGCAAGCTCTGGCCTCGACAAATTCTTTGGAGCAGCGTGCCCTTCCTCTGCTTTTGTCTCCGTACCCGGCCAGCGGCAACAAGGAGTCCGACATAACGTAAACAGAGGGTGCTCAAACTACCGAAGAGTCACTTCTTTATTTATCTGGTGTCGCAACTTCGTAGGCAACCGATATCTTGGTGTCTTTCGGAACACGACGAGCAAACAGCTGCTCACGTTTGGGAGACATCTGGTACTCGATAAGAGCGGTGAATGCTGTTTGTTTTTAATGCCTACATGTCGCTTTTCTTCTTACAAGGTGCGCGACAACGCTTGGCCCCACCTGAGGGTCGAAATAAAGCCGCGTTGTCACGCTCCCAGGGAATATGGCCAATGCCCGTAAGTAATTGTGTTGTATGTATGTTTAGACAGCCGGAAGTTAGTTTCGGTGCGTGTGTGATGCCTCGGAGATGAAAATCATTTAGCCAGTGCAGTATTACTGCGAGCCTGGGTTCTTTAATGCGCATCGGGCAGTAGTGATACACGACCGCGCGCCGGTACGATGCTCATCCAGATCGAAAGGGGCAGAGGCAACGCCACCTCAAATAATCAAAGCCTGTGCACGAGAATTTCAGCATCATCAGAGGGGGATCGAGTGAAGACACCAATTGGATACGAGTGCTGCGTCAGCGTTCGACTTGGCCTCGTGTCCAATCAACGCGTCGAATGACGCTCGGCATCGGGCTCGGGTCCAGTTGCTGACTTGACGCCATCCGACTGTAATGACGTTCCATGGAATGAGAGTGGGATGTTCGGAGGCCTTCGTTATTCCAGATGGTGTTGGCTGGGGTGGGCATGGAACCCAGAATCTCTGGGTTAGGGTGGTCTGGAGGGGGAGGTGGGCTCGTCGACTGGGTCGACAGGGTAAGGCAGAAAGAGATGGTGTGGGTGTTCTTTTCTTCTCCGCATTGTGGCAGAAACGCCACCCGCGCATGATCCGCACCACGGAGCTGTTACTATCTATCAAGTTACACGTGATACGCTGCACCTTGTTCTAGCCAATTAGGAACTTTGTTGTCTCAGGTCAGAAAGCAAAGAAGAGGTTGAAGTGGTTTTGATATCAGCCTAAGGTGAGCTCCAGATTTGTTTATTTTTAGGCACCCGTGTGTACCGTCGGAGCATTTATAGAGGTCTTTGTCGCATGAAGATAAGGATCATCTGAATCTTGTCGCATTATGCTCTTCGCAATGTGCTTGGCTCCGGCATGTCATGAATCGACTGATGAACTCTCGTCTAGCTATGACCGCACACTTCCGCTTCGACCACTTTAATTGCAGCACGTTGAGACAAATAATCCACGGCTTCGAGACAGCTGTGAGGGCGCTGGGATCGAATCTGCTGCAAACGTCATATATCTGCTCAGCCAATCATCTACCTGAGCTACGCCCCTGCTTATTTTGACATGGACAGGCATATCACCCTAAAAAAAGCCCGTGCGTCTACTTTCCCGCACAACACTTGAAGAGTCTATCACCGTAACTTACGGAGGCAGCTCTGCGAATGACAATGCCAAACCATATGTTTAGACCACAAAAAGCACTCTGAGTTGTGACATTAAGCAATGCAAAACGTCACGCTTGCTTTGCTGCTGGCGTGACGCTTTGCGTGACGATAGCTATTTGAACGGTAGGTCAGTATTGTGCGAGCTTTACTTTGAAAGTCGTTTAAGTAAGGGGGTGCCGGCAGATTTGTGTCAGCCAAGAAACCGCAATATTCTACGAAGGCATCATACTTTCTCGAGAAGGACAGCACCATGTAACAGATCGTCACGCAGTCACACTGCTGAATTTTCGTATTAATTGTTCGTGAGCATTGGCTACTATGAAGGCCTCAGTTCATTCTCACAGCGGGAAACCATTACAGGAGATGAGATAAAGAGTAAAAAGGGGGGGGGGGGGGTTCATTAACAGCATGCAAGTGAGTACTGAGTATGCTACAATACCAGATGATCCCAGCACAAGCAGCGATGCGGCAAAAGGCGCGCAGTTCTTGGGTTCTTGGCAGACATTTTTTTATCAGCTTCGATGACTGCGCCATCTACTTCCGTCCTGGATCTCCGGATTGAATCGATGCAGGCAATGAGCACAGTTCCCCCTTCAGCCGCCATACTTGGATTTTGCAGCGGGAGCTTTCGCTCACACACGCTCCGAGCTGCGCTGCTTTAACACGCCCGGCCACCGATCCCCCTTGCCAATACCCGTCTGTACTCTGAACAGTGATCAGGAGCCATGTCCTCTTCAGTGATAGGGCGGAGACAGTTTACTCCCCCGTGGTGCTACATGAGACGTAGGGATCACGATAAGCATCACTATATTTCGACTGCTATTTGGAAATGCTTCGTGTTAACCATCCGGTCGCCACCGAAAGAGGTGAAAAGCGTTTTTCCCTCAAACCAATAAAAATGCGTAAAAACAGGTCCGACCTCCTCGTAAAGTTGTCTATCCGAGAAATAATTCCCTTTGTACAGCTAAAACACCATGCTGATCTCGAGCCATTTTAAGTAATTACAAGCCGCGCAACTTGTAAAATTCTTTGCAGTCTTTAACACTACCAACAAACACCGACACACGACTTGTGTTCAATGAATCACGAACAACCAATGACGAAGACCTGGCAAGCCCTCCCCTCTGCGCCTCTAAATCGCCCGGCAAGCAAGCGGACTCGGCAGTTAACCCTTCCGCTTACTCTCGCACTTATCTTTCCATTTGTTTACCGCTGCGTTTCTCGAATACAAGTGGTTGGATACCAGCCCTCGGAGGAAGAACACTGGCCGAGCCAAAGTGACTAAGGAGGCGTCGGGAGGCGACCTCCAGAAGAATCCATCAAGGTAATCCGCGGGAAAGAGGAAGGATACTTTTCTTCCGATAGCCTTTCTTCTCGTCCGTGTGACTCTCTCTTTCTGTGTGTGTGTCTCTGTGTGTGTGTGTGTGCCTGGCCAAGCGTATGCCTTGTCCCGTTTTGACCCGGCTTTCACCCTACAGTCAACGCTACAAAAAATAGAAAAGAAATGAGAACAAAGGTAACCAGACGAGAAACTTTCCCCGCGGCAGAAGCCATTGATTCCTGGCTCACTGGCAAAGAATACGGTCATCTCCTTTCTTCTCCTCTCTTTCTCTCTTGTCTGGCTTCGATCTTTTGTTGTGCTAAGAATCAAAAGGAAGAAGAGGGAACCATGGGGCTCGCGGGTTCGAAGAAGAGCGCGATACAAGTCTTCGTTTTGCTTAAAGATTCGTTAGCGTTTTAATTTATTTCTTTATTGCATTGAAATTACCCGGAATATTTGTCCTGACGCTTTTCAGGCAACATGCATCATTTCTTATTTGTTGATTTCGCATTAGTGCAACAACGTTTGGACTTTGGTCAAATATTTGTGGTAGTTGTTCCCCGTCACGTCCGGGTTAAAGAACTGAAAACCAATTTTGCCTACCCGCGTTAGTTCATTAGAAGAAAAAAAAAAATAAATCAATTGACGTTTTGGGTGCCTCCAAACCACTCGCACCGCTTACATTGCCTTCCGAGTCACGTGCGCAGTGACGCGCACTGGGGACACAGAGAATCCGGTTGGGTTCTTTTTCAGAGCCTCCCGCGTGCGCGTCCTCTGCTTGCGATTCACATGGCGAGCTTGAAGGTTGGTCTGAGCGATGTAGACAGGCAGAGAGGGGAAAGCGGGGGGGGGGGGGGGGGGGGGTTAGAGCTAAGAGCTTGCCTTTTCGTTAGGAAGTTGGACTGACGTAGTAGCACAGCGGGATGACGCTCAAAGGAGGAATAGTTATTTTTTAAAGAAAAATTAAAACAGCGCCAAAACAAAAGGAGGACAAGAAGGCGAAGTGTACGAACAGAACGCTGTTAATTGTACCATTGTGCGTCATACCTTAGTTCCCATGACCGCCACCTCGCGGCTGCAAATCGCTAAATATTCCCGTTCCTTTCTTTCTTTCTTTTTCACAGCATAATCGCGACATTTCAAAAGAATAAGGCGGCTTCTCCATCCATTTCGGTAAGATAAACAATGTAAAAATTAAAAACTACAAGTTCTTACGAAGTTAAAATTGTAAAATTGTCTCGGTGTAGCGCTAGCGCGCAGTGAACAGCTTGGGTGCCTCGACGCCCTGTGCTTCCCTGTGTTCTAAGGTGAAGACGTCCCTCTTTGTGTCAATAGCCTAGAAGTGAAAATGTCTGCAATGGAGTAATAGAAGCTACGCAGTTGCGTATCCAGCGGGGAGGCTTATGGGGCTTCACCCCCCCCCCCCCCCCGCCAAACTCAAATCCAGCCGACCCTATAATATACGTATGCAATGCACTTTGATGCCTCCTCCCCCTCCTCCGTACCCCAAGTCATTAACAACGCGGCCACCTCAGCCCGAAGTTCCTGGCTACGCTACTGAAGCTACGGGCTCGAGCCTGGTGCTAGTGATGAGGGATAATAGGGTGTGCGCCTTGCAAGGCGGTTGACGATGATACGGACAAAAATGGCCAAATACCGATGCACTGGAAAAGGCTCGTTTCCGCGAAGGTACCCTAGTTGATGACACGAATAAATCTGGTTATAAGAAACGTACATTGAAGGGTAATACCGTATCCAGTTTGTGCCCCGCGCTGGCTGGTTGCAGGTAACGTGGAAAACTCACTACGACCTTATGGCGAATTCCACGGGGCGTTTTGGAGCGCGCCGGGATCAGTTGACCAGATCCGGAATGGAGCACACGATCTGAACGGGGTCGCGCCGCCTACTGGATCCCCAGTGGAACATGGCCACTGCTCCGGGATCGGCGGATGCCTTCCCGTCATTCACCTGCCCAGAAATCCCCTTTCCGCGGCCGCCGCGGTCGTTTCGAAGACGTTTTCGTAATCGCGGCGCTAACACGTGTTCGACGCACGAGCGGCAGGAATGGCTCAGGAGCTTCTAGCAACGATGGCAGGAATGCCCGTAGCGCGGGAAAACCTACTCCTCTCCTTTCTGGAAAACGAACCGGCTGTCGAGCCAAGGGGTAAGCAAGCGGCCATTCGAGATGGGCGAGATCAGACGAGATGCCCCGCGAGAAAGGAAGTCACGTGTGTGCGCCGAGGGCTGGCCCGGCTGGCTTCCGGTTGAATCCGCCGAAATCGTCGGAGCGACTTTTCTCGGATCCAGATCGAGATCTGGAGCGGGAACGAATCCAAAACGACCAGTGGAACACGTCCGTCTCGATCCCGATCGCCCAGTCAAATAGGCTCGCTTCAGAAAAGTCGATCCCGGCGCGCTCCAAAACGACCAGTGGAATTCGCCATTAATATCTTGAAGGTGTTGGCGCCAGGCGACATACGCCGAAGGTGAGCCTAGGAGGAAAAGTGAGAGATAATAATAATAATAACTTTATTTTCCATATTAATTGGAGGGACAGAAGGGAAAAAGCCTCCAGGGGAGGCTTGACAAGCCCGAAGCCCCATACGGTGACAAACGCAGCAGCACGAAGAAAAAAAAAAAAAAAGAAGCACACACACACATGTACATAAGAAGACGAAAACTCCATCAGAATTATTATAAACACTACACAGTAGACACTGTTGTAGCCCTAAAAAATAACCCTATACAATTCAAACAAACAAGTAGATAATAGATAACATTATATAGTATGTATTGATGAAGAATCACAAGCGCTATAAAATGAACGTAAATCTTTTGTCGATATAGAGTCTATACAAAGTTCGTTGCTGGCAAGGTACTTGAGGAATTTAGGTATAGTGTATCGTAGCGTTTGTGTACCATATAGTTTCTCTTACAGCCGGTAACCCTCCAATATTCCATGTGTCGGGTTAAATAGACGTGATCGCTCGGCACTAACTCAGATAAGTCTGAAAAGAAACGCGTATTTTTTTTTATTCTCGAGTTTTAAGTTGATAGATACTCTATATTCATAGAGGTTAAATATTTTTAGCATTCTGAACTTTTGAAACAAGCCCTCACTATGGTAATCACAAGGCACATTACAAATAATTCTCAATATTCGGTTTTGCAATAAATATAGTTTCTGCAAGTTTGTGAACGTCGTATTACACCAAACGAGGCTACAGTAATTTAAATGAGGCTGAAACAGGGCATTATATATTAATAGTTTTACATTAACGGGTCGGGAAGAACCTTGACGGTATGTTAGTCCTATAGCACGTGACAGTTTTGTGGCTAAGTGATCAATGCGGTTATCCCATGACATTCGTTCTGAAAAGAATACTCCGAGAGTTTTAAAAGTGCTAACAACTTCTAATGGGACGGAGTTCAATACGATGTCTCGCATTATTAATATACTTTTGTTTTTCGACCCAAAAATTATGGCTTTCGTTTTTTTCGGTATTAATGTTCAGACCATTATCTCGTATCCAGGCGTACAATTTCGACAATGTTAAATTGGCGACATCGATCGGGGAGAAAACGAGAGCGAAGTGACGAAGGCAATATAACGGAGCAAAGGAAGGAGCAAATGCTGCCATTCCTGGCGTGGCCGAGGGGTCAAAACGGAAGCAGACCGAAAGTAATGAAGTGTGATGTCTTACAATCTGAACTTGCTCTCTTTTTTACGTTAAACCGAGAAATGATTAAGGAGTAATGACTCTCCTGTCCTAGACCTAACCCGGGAAACCGCCCTAGTGGCTTCCCAAGTCACTGCTACCGTCGCCACGAAACCTGGGTATCAGGCAACGGGGGTCGCCACAGTCCTCGCATCGTGAATTCAGCAAGTTGTTCACCGCACGTTTTAATCTCTTGACGTCGGAAGAACCCAATTCCGGGTGACATTGTGTTCTAAAGTATCCTGCGGACCGCGTAGCATCAACGAAAAAAAAAACACAAAAAACGGAGAAACCCGCGAAGGCTGAAAGCACGACGTGTCTGGAAAAGCTGTCACATTTAAGAATTACGACACAGCTCAGAAAAGCTTTAGAAGATGAACGTCGGCCAGGCGCTCCTATGTGCATACCCGGACAGGTCCAGCCACAGCTGCCGCATGCATTTCCTCGCGCCGCCCTCGCTGAGGCGACAGAGCTCGGGACCCGAGCAAAACAACGACTCCCAACTGTCACGTGGGGAGGAGCGATTCGAAACAGCAATGCGAGAACCTCTGTGTGAAAGTTGTGGCGCAATAACATTTTTTCGTATGTGTTTATGTACCCCTACAATAATGACCTCGGGCGACGGAGGTACTTGGTAAAAAATTAAAAGCTACACATGTCGAACCAACGATAAATGACTCTCACTTTGAGGCTTGGGTACTGTGTTTATAAGGTTGTCATTAAGTATTCTGCCAGACGGGCACCAGACAGACTTCGATCATTTATCATGAATTCACCTTAATATTTGGAGCCATCCCGCAATTCAGCGCTTCATTATTTTTTTCCACGTAATATCAGGACGTTGTTTATCGACACCATTAATGTTTCGCGTGTTACAAAGACCTAGTTTTTTCTTAGCTCGGTGGTTAGGAGAGGGGGAGAAAAGAAGGAGAAACGTCGCTATCGCGGTTCCCTCTGTCAGACCAGCAGTGGGGCCGTGGGAGTTTAAAGTTTGAGACATAACGTTAGGGCGTAACCACGTTAATAATCTTTAAGAAAATATATTTTTGCGCAATTACGCCAATTCGAAGTTTGAATATTTCAAAATGATGCAAAGAGTGTTGTATTTCTTATTTGGTGTCTTAAGACATAACAAGTTTTGGGGAAACGATAAATAGATTTCAAAATATAAAACAAAGCTGGCGTTTTTTTACAGAAAGCTTGAGTCGAAGTCATACATCAATTAATTCATTCCCAACCACACGTTTGTTTCGTGTTTTTTTTTTTTTTTTTTTTTTTTTAGGAAGCGCTGCAACCGATTTGTGGAATTATCGTGTTTTCGACGTCTCTTCGTCATATCCTCGAATACGTCGGTAGAACATTCACCTGCTAAAATCAAATTCTTTAAAAAAAAATAAATAATGTAGCTTTACACGCTTAAGCGACCAGGTTTGCCTCTTTCTAGGCTTTTCTTTTTTTTTTTTTCAGCATTTTGATTTCGTAGCAAAACGCACGTCGAAGCATCCCAGAGCCTAAGCCTGCGATTGCGTGAGTGGCATGAGCACACACAGACTCCAAAAAACAAATTGAAGACTCCGTTCGACAGGGGAGCAATTGAAGTTCATTTTCATTCTACCTTTCGTTCCTCGCAGTCTGTCATTACATAAAGAAAGAAAACTGGAAACAAACGACATCAGAAAGCGGAGCGCGCTTGCGAAACGAACAGGGAGAGAGATAGCTCTTTAGGGACCAGCTCTCGAAATAGGCATACCTGTATACCTGACGCCCGCTTTCATTGATCAGCCCAAAAGACCAACACTCGCAACAAAGACCGAGCAGCAGCCAAACGAAGCAAAAAGAAGCTCCCTGGCGTCGCTTTGGAATGCCTATCCTTCTCGTTAAAATTGTAACACGGCATTCCGGCTGACGAGCACAGCAACGCTCGGAGTCACCCGATTCAGCTGGCCTGCCCGGTGTGTCGCGCCTTTCTCCCGTCTCACTGCAATCTCGGCGATGCTTTGCTGGCTCTCTTACTTTTTGCTCTTACGCTGCTCGCGGGCCCCTCTTATTGTTCGCTGTCGTCTCCCTCATAGACTGTCGCGGAATGACGAAGCAGCTCACGAATCATGATTAGCGCCGGGGTGTCGTCGCTCTCCCCCGGCAAGATGGAGGGAGACATCGCCTCGTTGGACGTAATGGCGGCGGAAGGATTGGTCAATCCTCTCGACAGCTTCCTTCCAGCTAGTGTAGAGGACGCTTTGCCCAGAACGACCTTGAAACGCGGAGATTCAGCTCAGAGTCGGGACGAGAAAAGAGCCAGCCGAGCTATCCTAAACTTCGAATTTGGAGGGAAGAAGCCAAGGTTGCAGTGCGACATGGTCTTGGACAGCTTATACTTCAGGGCGTCGGCGACTCGATCTACCAGTCCGAAGCATCTGGGGCCTCCCGGCCTCGTGCAACTGGATCTCAGGGTCCGTGGAGATCGATGCAGCCGACGAAACACTCTGTGCAGACTTCCCCCTTCCCCATCCCCCGCCCATACAGACATACACACACGCGCGGCTTGGGTCTCGTGCTCAATCGCTCAAACCGGCCAATAATTGGTCGGGCGACATCTGGAGTCGCTGACTCGTGCACGAATGTCTCCATCGCGTCCTTTGCGAATTTGAAAATGATACGCGTCAAATGCTTTTTCACCATACGAATAACAGCGACTGCATTGGGTCTCTTCAATCATTTCGTATCGAGTATGCGTTCGATTTCTGGTTTGAACGCTAATATTTCGCGAAATAGCCTAGTATTTTAAGTAATGCACGAATCGAGTCAGTGAAACAAAAATTATACGCATTTCTTCAAAGCTCTCGTCCTTACACTAAATAAACCACGTCCAGATATCATCACCACGCGTACATCGTATTCGCAAGTTTTGTATTTTTATCTCGAATAAACCCAGTAAAGGCCGACCTCTCCACTACGTCGTCGATATTTTATCTTTGTTTCAACGGGCAACACCGCGCAAAAGTAGCGATAAGAAAGCAGGTGGAACAGAGGAGGCGGCTCGCGAGCGCCGACAGGGGCTCACCTTCTTACGCAAAGGTAGCCTTTCTTTAACAACGAAATGAAAAATGTTTTAAAAGGCAATTACCCCGAAAGATAGGAAATTGGATCTATCCTTTCGCAAAGCCCTCACTGCGCCCATCGCCATAACGTTGATTGCACGCCGGGCGGATGAGATTAGAGTGAAATCGGAGTGGAGCTCCTTTACAAGGGGTGGATTTCCAAGTCTCGTTCCGGCGAAGGCGTCGAAGCCCTTGTTCGGAGGCCCCCTTTACCTTCGCGGGATTGCAACATGTCGAAAAGGGGGTCTGGAGACGCGGGCGGCTCTCCGAAACTAGCCCAAGAGAGATACAGTGTGTTTTTAAAGTTATCACAGAAAACTACACATCGCATCTAAATAAGTTAATGACGTATTAGTTGCTGCCAAGGGGCTCATTTAAGGGACTGCATAGTGTGTAGAGCGACCTATAGTCACACTCAGTGACCTATAGCCACTGAGAGCTCAGGAAACGCACGGCGTAACATCATGCACTTTTCTGATGCAAAAGAAAAAAGAAGAAACTTTATTGTTGTTTTTATTATTATTCAGTTCACGCTTCTTACTTCCTTATTTGTTCAGCGGCGTGCTCTATGGCCAATGATGCAATCTCGTTGTCTATAGACCCTTTTCTTTGCTAACGCCACCAGGTGGTGCTCCAGTCTGACATCCCAGCGAACTTCCAGTTCATACAAATAATGAAATGAGCGCGTTTTAACACCGCTGCTCGCAGCATCAATGAAACATTTAACCACTAAGAGACCAATCTCACCAGCTAGGTTGAGTACACCACCGCTGTCGCCATGCATTGTGGGAAATGTAGTCTTCCTGTTCGCGCCACAATCACGCTGGAGGTCTGCACAAGCAAAGCACGCGACAGCACGAGCTGTATCTCTTGTGAAGTACAGTTATGGTAGCGTCACGCATGCGTGGAACACCTCGTGAGATCGGTCTATTCTCCAGGCGAACGCCAAAAGAGCCAAGAAGCTCGAGATCTGTGCACATATCTCGAATATTCCTGTAAACCGACTTGTCTCATCCAAGACGTTAAATCTTACAGCAGAAGGCCCTCGCTAAATCGTAACAATAATTTCAGAAACCCGGAGTCACAAACTCTGACGACAGCTGCCTCGGCCACAGACAGGCCGGTCAAATCACGTGCGGGACAGATATTTATCGCTCAATATGTTTTGCGTAAACAAATTTCTATACTGCGCGAAAGCACCGATTACTAACCAATGTAATTAAGCCAAAACTTAACCGGCATTACTGCCGTTGTTCTGCATGGACGACGTAGGATTGTAATAGAACGCTTATGCGGTTCCCTCTATCGTCAAAGTGCTAGGTTGTATGAAGCCCGAGTACTGCACATAGCGTGCCCCAGTGTAATAAACCAAGCAGGGAAGCCACAGGAATCGAGGTGGGTCCTTGCAGTAACAGGCACTTTTTCAACAAATTGGCATGGTGTAGAGTGGTTTATGACACTCAACCTTGATTAATTTCGTTAGGCTATTAAACGCCTATAGTTTGTCCCCCTATCCCTCCTCCCCTTTCCATGCCCCAACTAAGCGAGAGCAAGAATAGCGCGAGAAATGTTGCAGATGCCCACGAAGCCTGACCTAACTGAAAAACAGGCTTCATATTCACCTGCCGCCGCCCTGTGGGGGATATTACTTGTTGGGCAAGCTGCCTTCCTGGATTCAGTTGTTCCCCCACTGCACGCCACCAGCAATTGAACCGTTGTCGCTCACAAGGTGCTGATATGTGATCAACCAGTGTTCCCGCGATACAGTTATGTTTTATGAAGGCAATATGTAGGAAGATAAGGAGTCCTGCTCGTAGGACCTTTGGATAGACACAAACATCAAATGTGAGTGTATGCCAATGGTTTATATAAAACAATTATTTTCACTCGTTGAGCTTTCCCCCCTTTTTCTGTGTGTGTGTGTGTGTGGGGGGGGGGGGGGGGGGGTTCATTAACAAATGAGCTTTTGTCGAGGTCTCTAAAAAAAAATGGGTCAGCTTTTGTTCGGTTCGACATTTTTTTTCGGCGGTTGTGTCCGACATTTGTTTTTCGGAACGCGGTAAACCGCTGCTTATGCCATAAATAGTATCGTTACTGAGTTGTTTTTAAAGGTATGCAGCAATTGTTTAATTGAAACGTTGTCTGTATTTCTCCTAATTAAAAACTTAATTATTTAAACTTACTTAACTCTTAACTATCCCCCATGCTACGCACCTCCATAACTAGGCCCCACTGGGACTGGCCAATGCGGCATCTGTCTTTTTTTTTTTCTTTCCTGTGCAATGCGTAATTTTCGCGCAAAACGTTTGGCCGCCGTTTTGTGAGACAGCATGTACGTACATATATCTCGACATATGGACTATTACCTGCATGTCCGCAACAGCAGGGTTCGCGGATTGTCAGGAGGATTGCAATCTAAAACCCCTTTGATCTGTACAAGCAGAGATGAGGGACACGCATTGTATGACTCTAGATTTGACGTTGCGATACACTGATGGTGTATGCCTCTTCAAGGGCATACGTGGCAAACTCAGGCGTATGAAGTCAGCGCGTAAGGCAAGCCTTCCCTGCCATCACAACGGATACATCATGTAAGTTGAGTGCCATCTGGCTGGGACTTGTAATATAAAACAGAAGGAAGGGCAACGGGGATCTCCGTCTAAGCGACAGGCTCTTGACACGGCCATCGTGTCGGTCGCTTGACTGCTGCTTATTGAATCGGTGTCTGGCCGGAGGGTAGCGTACATTTAAGGATGAGAATGGCTGGACGAGGAAGTACTACTCGTTCAGCAGAAGGATCGCTGCTTAAAACCGCGGTTCTAGTGGATGTTGCGTTGTGAGAGTATCACGCCTCTCAAAGCTGGAGAACTGCGTTTCTATAATTTAGAGAACAACGTAGAGAGACGATATTCTCCAATTCTTTCGGAATACGAATCGAAAATGAGAGAGACATCTTAAAAACAGTTGATCACGACTTGGCACTGATAGGACTGAGCGGCTCTTCCCGTATTCGTGTTGTATGATCTCGGCGTGGACTAGGACCACAGCAGGTTTCTCAACAGCGTTAAAAAGCTGGAGTTTCAATTTAAGAAAGAAGAACGAAAGACACTGCTTATTCACTTATCTACATTCATGTTTTAAATCAAAAAGCCCAAAATTGAAGCAATCCACTTCTCTATTTAACGAATCTCCTTTTCCCGGGTGCCCGCGCAAGGACTTCATGCGTCAGAGTCAGGGGTCCATGCGACTCAGGCAAACGTAAAAGATTCTCAGGCACCGCCCCCGTCAATTTTTCTTTCCGCACAACCATTCCGCAACCACTGCATAATGGTGGCGTCCAGCCGCTTCTCAACGGGTGCTGTTGTCGTCAATGTCACGGCCATACGATTCAGCTTGGAGGCGCGAGTCAGTTCCTTTCTCCTAGATGAGCAGGTGTCCCGGTTTTCTGGACGTGCTGACGTAACTCTCGGCCGGGGAACTCTAACAGTAGAGGTTATCCCACCGTATTCTTCTACTGCTCCGTTTGGCTGCCTCTCAACCCCGAGCCGTTCCCCACGGTGGGCTGCGCACGTTCTCCAAAATATACGGAAATGCTGACTCGGTGATTATTTGTCTAGACATTGCCAGACGCGGTGCCAAAGTGTCGATCGAAACTCGAAAGCCTCCGAGCAACCTTGTGGTCTCCGTCTCTCACGAAGAGTCTTCGGCCGTACTCGCCATCCCAGACACGCTCCCTTCGGAGACGTTTTCTTGAGAAGACTGCCAGGCAAGCAACCCTGTGGAGTGCGATGAACGCTGCTCATCAACCAAGGGCCGTCACGAAGCACCGACATAACGGTGCCCTCCGGGCACTCGGGCCCCGAGCAGTTAGAAGAACTTAGCGTGCCCTGGAATAGCCCCGCTGTAAGAGCCGCAAGATCTGCCGGCCACTTTACGGCGAAGCAGCGCTCTGGGCGCCAAACTACAGCAAGTTCATTCGTCGACAAAGGGAGTCGGCTTTGTTCACGCGCGAGACGCGGGATACACGACAATGTGGTAGAGCTTGCTCTTGGCTCCGGAAACAGTTGGCTGCCGACTCCCGCCGAGGGATCTTGGATAGAACAGATGAGGCTGGCTTGTATATTGTCATTTTCGTTGCTATAGAAGTTACTCTTTGCGGGTTTTAGCCGACATTTACCGAGGGATGGCGATCTTCAAACGTTTGTAAGAATCACACTCGGAGGATGAGCGCAAATCTACGAGGCACGCAATCCACGCCGTCAAGTGTCTGTCAAGAGCTATGCGGTTTCCTTGATCTGGAATCGTGCAATTGAAACGTCGTGTGTTCGCCAAAAATAAAAAGGCTTCTATCTAAAATTTTGTTCGCTCAAAATAATAGGACTACAACATACGAGTGTCGAAGGCAAATAGAAATAGGTTTGTAGCTCACAACACTTCAACTCACAAAAGTACAGGCAATGAAGTTAGGAAGTGTTCTCTCCTCCTTGTCCGTCGGTTATTCGCGCTGTTTTTCAATATGGATTCATACCAACTAGCCCAACTTTCTATTCTAGGAAGGTCTGTTTGATAGGACGGTGAAACGTTTAACGATTTCACACATTACCTCATCGACATCGCTTCCTTCAACTATTCAAGCTTTAGTATGAACAATGAGAGATCTCTTTTAGGTTCTCATTTTCTATTGTAGTTGACAGGAGTCATGCACAGAAATAATATCTTTAAATTGCGCCGTCTTAGTATAAACGCTTTAAGCAAACTTCCTGAGATCGATGCATGCTTCCTGTCATCTATCTACACTGCAGGTAGGTAGCCGGCGGCGTTACTTAGTTTCTACAATTTCTAGTATCCAAATAAATCGTAAATAAAAAAATAAAGATCATAACAATTCGTTCATTCTAATACCAACACAGAAAGTATATAAATAATCGACGTCAAAAAGAAAAAAAAAAAAAGCGACAGCGAGCGGTTACGGTAATGGAAGATCAAGAAAGTGGAAATTGGCAACTGCGAGAAAGGAACAGCTCCGGAGGAAAGGATGGAAGAGGAAAGAGTAGGAAGTTGTGCACCTTTCCTTTCTGTAGCGTTGTATTTTGGATCTCTAAGCGAGGACTTCCAATTCGAGACTTCCGAACCGGAGACAGGTCAGACTCGGGCACGTACGTCGAGTGACAACTCTTTGCCACACTTGGCCTTCCTTATATCTCGCCAATGAATGTACGTGCCCTTTCGTTTTATTGTTATCATTATTATTCTAGAGTCGCGAAGCACTGTCGGACTTTTGTAACCTTAGTTATGTTTCATCCAGGTAATGGGATTTTTTTTTTCTAGATCGTATTTTTGCGTGTTTGGAAATCATGACCTACATCATGTCGTAATAACAGAAAAGAACATTATCAACGTTAACCTTTCAAGAGAGTCGACGAAGTTAAAACAAAATTCACTTGAGACACGTTTCTTCAATTCCACCAAGATACCTGGTGTGCTGAACCTATTGAAAGCTAGCATTTAATCCTCCGATTCATTTTCCCAAAGAAGTATTAACTCGATGTTCTCAAAACAAATTAAGTACTTTACAACTGGTTACTCAAATTAAGTTCGAAATGGCCTTCCTTTTGATAAATTTCTTTAAGGTACGTCCGCCTTTAAGGCTGCTTCTAGACACTTTTAGTATACGTCTTTTCCTCTTTTTTTTTGCATTTTATTTCCTGTCACGCGTATACATAGGTGCGGCCACGCCACGATGTCAGCTCATATATTTTCTTATCTTTCGTCTTTCTGGAAGCGTCAGAGTGGAGAAACCTCATGACCACGGCCTAAGTGAACCGTCTCGAAGAAAAAGAAGCAACGGGAAACCCATGCAAGAGCCGCAGCTTGGAACCTGGACCGACCGGAGGAAGGAGGAGGGGGCGGCAGCATTGCTCGGTCCTCATCGCGCGAACGGCCTCCCTCGCGCACCCCAGGCGAGCACTCGCCGAGACGCTGGAATAGATTCGGCAATCGGCCGCACCACTGCTGTCCGGAACCTCCAGGTGATCGGCCTCTTAGGCAACCGCGCATAATGCGATCGCTCTGCGATGGCTTCTGCGAGTGGCCAGGACCCTTCCGTTTCTGCAGCGTTAGCAAGCCGCCTCCTCCCCCCCGGGGCGAGAAGGGCTCCCTGCCGGCTGGAATCGCCTTCATTTGCCCACGCAACCAGGAAGTATGTTCCACGGGACGTGTTGTTATTTTGTTTTTGTGACTTTGCAGACGTACATTTAAGAACTCACTGACTAACCTTGACATAGTGGAGGACGAAAAACATAAGACGTAACTTGTTTTTTTTTTTCATTTTTTTTTTAAACCAACGTGGCCCTCATAGAAAGCTATAAATGGAGGTTTCCAACTGCTGGCGCTCCTAGCGCAGCTGAAATCAGAGCCGCTATTAAGCCACAGTCACACTGATAATAGCGCACCATACAAAATATACTCTGCAGACACTGCCTACGGCGTGTTTGTTCACAGTGGCCATAGAAAAACTGCCTCCAGACATGTGCGACGCTCACATATGCATAAAGAAACCATTGTTCGAACCGTGCTCGAAGGGTGCGCGCAGATAATTCTGTCATCGTGCCTGCAGTGAACACCGAGTCTTTTGTACGAGGTATGAGCATCGCGAAGGCGGCTTTATACCGCGCCTTACGTACCACCACTATCAGCAGCCGTTGTTCCAGAGCACGTTAATTGGTCACTATAAATAGAGAGCCCTTCTCTGTTCTCGGACGCTAAAGAGTAAGTACTCCGATTGTGACAGGACAACTAAAACAAGGATTAGAAGAGTCGTCATTTTAGGGCACCTGATTACGACCTCTTCGCGGACATCTTGGCGGTTAATTGAGTTTCTCTAATTCCATCAATGATCTCAGGCGTGAATGGGAAGAAACGGGAAGACATAATCAAAAGTCCCCATTTAGACTGCGCTAAATTAATCACCCGAAGAATAAAGGCCCAAATAGAAAAAAAAAGAAACACGAAGAAAGACAATCTCCTAATGCTTGCTTTGGCACGCGAAACCTCAAACAAGTTTGCTGCACTTGAAGTTAACGGCGTCTTTCCTTTAAATTATTATTTTCCCCACATTTCCAAATGTACGCCCTATCATTAAATCACGTCGTGTCCAACCAGCGTTCGTTCAATTATGCGTGGTTTTAAGCTAATCTCTCGCGGCAGAACGAAAAGCCGTAATTCAGTTTACGCTCAACCGGAAAAAAAATGACTGTCAAAATGGTCAAGGGCCCAAACTAACGAATGGTTTGGAGCTTTTAAAGTGCAGCTGAAATTCGAGTTACACAGGAATCAGACTTTTCCCTGTCGCGGCAGATTCGGTCAGGAATTGAACCCGTAAAATGAAGGCCTGAATAAAGGCACTTTAAATTCGAGGCAGTGTGGCGGCGATGAAAAAGAAAGAAATAATAATGCGCTTCGGGGTTTGTTTGTTTGTTTTTTGTTGGTCACCGCGGACGCGGCAAATTCTCAGCAGTCAGAACACAACTACCGGCCACAGCGAGATCTGAGGCGTCAGAAAATCCAAAATCGGCGTGCATTACTCAAACAACGTCTAACATTCGCGACGCATGAACAACAAAGCCAGTTGAGTCGATCGCCATTACCCGTTTGGGGCTTGCCAATGGCCTCATCCTCAGCCCCCACTACCACGGAAAATAGCAAGGTTTACAAGCTGACTATGGTGCTGATCCGTGCAGACGAACTGGCTCATGCAGTCTCAAAACAAGTGAAGCGCGGACAAAATGAACTAAAGAAGGGTACAACTTAAATCGCAGTACAAACAAAACAAGTAGAACCAAACACAGAGTAAGAAAGCAAAGCAATATAAAAAAAAAACAAAAAACAAAAAAAAAAAACACGGGAGAAAGGTTGGGAACGATGGGACCAGAAATATTTAGCGATCGCTTTTGTTGGAATCGTGCCATAAATTTCACTCGTCTTAGGATCATATCTCGCGAGGGAAGTGTGGGCCCGGAAGCCGGGACTTTTTCCGGTCGGGACAGGCATCAGTGGGACCCCACTCTTGGTGGCGGATGCCTCCAGGAACCATTTGAGACGGAAACTCTCTTTGTTGGTAGCCAGATGCCTCGGTGAAGCCCTCTCGCGCTTCGCACTCACCATGTCACGAGGAGGATGAGTGCGTGATCTTTTTATTATTTGCTTGGTAAAAGATGAAGCAAACGAGCTTGGAAGTTGGCGCTAAAATCACGAGTCCAAATCCTGTCCCCCGCGTCACGGAAAGCTCTGATCAAATAGTAAAGAGGAGACAGGCCGAGGCAACGTTCTTGCATTGCTCACGTCGCCACTAGAATAGAGAGAGCTCATGAAAGGAAAATGCAAACCACAGAAGTACAATATTCATTATAGCGGCTATATACAGGGTGTTTTTTTTTAAGCTTAACAGATTTGTTTAAAAAAAGCCGTGAAAGTTACACTTATGCCGCTTGTGGAGGTTAGTTATACGGCCAGGGGGACAAATTCTAGGGGGATAATCGTAACGATCAGTCGGCTAATTACTTAAAATTCGTTAATTAACTTTTTAATTAATGAAAATAGCCATATGGTTCCAATTAGAAATTTGCTCAGCGTCGTCGAAAACCCCTAAATCAGTCATTTTCAGAAAGACTTTGAGCGCGTGAGAAGCGTAGTAGTGAACTGAAGTTGCCGCTCGTGGAGCAGGTACAAAGCTAGAGGTTGTGATAAGGCGCCCGTGCGATTTTTCCGTCTCTTATCTAGCCCCAGCCTTGTACCTGCTCCAAGTATGGTAACTTCAGTGCACTACTACGCTTCTCACGCGCTCAAAGTCTTTCTGAAAATGACTGATTTAAGGATTTTTGATGACGCTGAGCAAATTTCTAATTGGAACCATATGTCTATTTTCATTAATTAAAAACTTAATTAACGAATTTTAATTAATTAGCCGACTGATCATTACGATTAGCCTCCTATAATATGTCCCCCTGGCCGTATAACTCACGTCCACAAGCTGCATAAGTGTAACTTTCACGGCTTTTTTTAACAAATCTGTTAAGCTTAAAAAAAAACACCCTATATATATATATATATATATATATATATATATATATATATATATATATATATATTTGCCAAATGGTAAATAATCAAAAGAAGTGAGCGGATAACGCAGAGGAACAAGCGCAAGAATCGTTGCTCGGCAAGATGAAATCGATCTGAATAAGAATCTGATATTCTAATCTTTTCCAGTATTGGCTAAGGCAAGCTTGTACTACTAATGTTCTTTGGGGCGTACGTCCTTGCAAACACGAATGAATCTGGACTATAGCTTTATATCACTTCTTCGATAGATACAATGGTAGAAAGAAAAATAACAGATGTAGGATAAAGTTTTCCGAAGCAGGAGTGACATCGATTTTGTGCACTGAGCGTGTACGATGCACCAAAACGAAACTATTTCTCAAAACTTCACGAACCAGTCCAGTAATTCAACAGTATTAGTTATAATCAGAAAGTTCATTACTAGAAAAAAATTACAGCATGCACTTTTGCTGTTTTCTAGGAGTCCTGCCGTTAAGTTCCGTCGTGGACAGGTATCGCCTGCGGAAGTATACCTCGATGGTGGCAAGCTCCACGGTTGTACTATTTACTCAATTTTGAACTCATGCGTCCGGGTAACTTGCCTCTACTGGACACCCTCGTGTTTAATGACAGGCTACCGTGGCGCCCTGCATCACGCATTTGGGTGACCGTCGCGCAACCGCTTTAAACGTACTTCTTCGAAGCCGGCCTATCGCGATTCTTTCGTACTACAAGCTTCGAAATTACCCGGCATTAAGCTGTTGTGCACAAAGAACATAACTCGCCGAACATCGTGCCCGCTCCACATATCCCGCCGACAAATTGTTTGGCGAAGTCGTGACTTATTTATTTTTCTCGCTTCAGTGCGCAAGCGTCAAACATGCAATTACCTTCCACACAAAAGAATTAGCTCGCCGCATTTTCAGTTCCTTCGCCAATTCTCTACCTTCTCATCCACCATATATAATAAAACAAAATAAATATTTATATGCATAAAAACGAACCACGAAGATTACAAGAAATGTCTCCGGAATCTTGAAAATGAGCCGATTAATATGCGAAAGGGCCTAGGTTCCCCACCTTGTTTTGTCGTTGTTTTCTTTCTGGTTCGCCTTTTTCGCTTTACCGATGTTGTTGCGCTTGCTCGCTGTCTTTCTAGGAAGCTGTTTTTATCCCCCCCCCCCCCCCCCCTTTTGCAGCCATCCTCCCTCCCCCACGAGAGGAGCCTAAAATAAAAAAAAAAGAGCCATATAAACGGCGGGCGCTACCTTTTTCTTTTTGTTGTCGTCCGTTAGTATGTTTAGTGGACTTTTCCCTCTTAGCTCGTGCTCGTTTTTTGTTTTGCCGGGCGGGCCTCCATTCTTTCGCGGAGTGCCTTCTTTTGTTCAGTGTTTCGCCAGTTTGATGCCGGGGGAGGATTCCGGCCTTAATTAACATTTCCGCATAGATGATCATGCGCCGGCCGCCCGACGCTCCCCAATGCCGTGACTCCGCGGCCTGGTCTCGGGATTGCCTCTATCGGAGCGTCTTCTTTCTTCATCTCGCCCCGCGAGATTTTGGGAGAATGGGTTCGCTCAGACCTCCGCTTTCCTTTCTCTTTAACGCGGTGCGGCGCTAGAAGGGCGCTTGTAGTGCCTTCGCTGATGGAGTGCGACTCAGTTGGCTGCGAACATTTTGCGCGTTGTTTAATTAGGGGGGGGGGGGGGGGGAGAGCAGAGAGGGCTATCAGCGAACTGGATACGCGAAACAGTGCGCCGACCGTGCGCAAGTCAAATGAGTAGCACGTTATTATGCCCGCGGTGCGGTTTCTCGAGTGACCGCAATTAACTGCGCACTGGCTCGCGCACAAAAGGAAGAACACTCTCATTCGACGCCGCGTTATTATGACGACGAGGGCCGTCATTATTTATGGATCTCATACTTTCACTCGAAATCATACGCACCACGCAGACCGCACGTGAAGGCACGTTGGTAGCAGTCACTTCCATTCGAGGGAACGACGATACGACTTTAGGTTGCGAGTTAATGAAATGTACGCCATTCTTTTTGGAGCGTAATTACATTAAACTCTAACCCTTTTCTAAAAAAAAAAAAAAAAGACTACTCTAGTTTAGGGTAGCTTGACAAGAAAGCGTGGACTATCGTCCGTCCTGCTGGTCCCAAGGTTCGATCATCAGGCGTTCACCACAGCAGTGGCGAACAACGACTATACTGCACTTTACCTTAGCAACGGCTACTGACGAGACGCCACTGCTTTGGATAATAGCAATAAGACTGCAGTGCGACGCGAGCTATACGTTCGCAACGGGAGGAAGCGGCGGGGAAAAAATGACCTAAACAATAGCCTCCTCTCTACTCAAAAAGCCTGGCAGTTCGATGACGGAGCCATGGTCATACAGAGCCTTTCTCGGGGAGTCTGGTATTCAGCACACAGCTTTTGCAGCGGCGGGGACCCGAAACATGTTTTTCAAACCCGACGAGAAAAGAAGCGGTAGCCTGAGGCAACGTTACTGGAGCAAGCTCAGTTTCGCAGCTCCCTATTCTCGCCTGCAGAGGCGAGTGGCCCAGGTGGCGGTCACGAGAACTAGCGGCGCTGCAGTCAGATCTTGCTTCCCTGTCTCGCGCGTTGTCTGCTATACTTCGTCTCACCTTAGCATGGACTAACTGCGAAGGCTGTGCAAGCGCGAGCGGGTTGCCTTGTCTACCTTGACTGGAGCACTCGCTGCACGAGCGCTCGTGCAGCCGCCAAGGCTTCGTCCAAAGCGAATAGCTCGCGCTTTTAGCATGCGCGGCTAACAATAGTCCATGCTAAGGTGAGACGAAGTATACCAACGCGTTGAGAGCTTCCTTTTCTTTTTCTTTTCTTCCTTCTTTTTTACTTCCATGTGTATAATAGTAAAAAAAAAAAAAAAAAAAAAAAGGTGATGAAGATGAAGTGTAATACACCACAGTGATCAGAGTCAGCGCATTCTGAGTGTTCTTTCTGTGAGTGCTTGAAGTTTATTTTTGTGTGCGTCTCTTTCCTTGCGCTGTGAAGTGTTAAGGCTGAACTCCATGGGGCGAATTATGTGACGAATAACTGGCGAACGCCGCCCGACGGCACGCTCGCTTTGCGCGCGACGTAGCAGCCACTGTGTTGATTCCACGCGCAGAGCAAAAGCCGCCGGGCGGCGTTCGCCACTTATTCGTCACATAATTCGTCCCATGGAGTTCAGCCTTTAGTATGAATCAACAACTCGCCCTAGCTCAAGTATTGCTATTCAAACTTGGCGGGCTAGACAATCCGGAAGCAGGACTATACTGCAGCGCTGCTAGTTCTCGATCGTGACCACCACTAAGCCCACGCAGAGCCGTTTATTGAGAGAGTTTGGCCATACATTGGTTTGAATAGGCGAGCATCTCGGGCCAACCACAGGCCGCGAAACAGCCCCTAGCGGTGGTCGCGTGCTCTAAATTTGTGCCACGACTATATTTCGTTTCACCTTATGTGCGAGCGAAGGCAAAACTGGAAGCGCGAGCACGGAAGCTCCGTGCGTTCAGGCTTTGCTCGAGCGCGCGAGCTGGGGAGAAATGCAAAAACCGTTGGTCTCGCGCTTCTAGCTTTGGCTTCGCTCGCAGTTAAAGTGAAACGAAGTATAATTTGAGCCGTGCCGAGCGGAACTCCGCGTCTCAAGACGCTCGCGCACCCCACCCTTTGCACTGCTTTCTTTCAGCCAGTCTCAGGACGCTGTTCTAGCAGTGCAGACAAAGGCATGGGCACGAGCGCGTGGCTTTGGAAAGTGCCTCCTATGCACGAGGTCTCGTACAAACAATAGCGTTTCGCTGAGCTAGGCTCACGCGCCTGTGCCTTTGTCTTCACTGTCGACATTTGTGAGATGGAGTAGAGGTCTCCTGATTGGTCGACGCTGTGTCACAAATTTAGTTTACGCTCTAAGCGTGGGGGGAATATTCGGCGCTGGCGGCGGCCTTTGCTCCGCCTATTGTCCAAACTCTCCTAATATACGGCTCTGAGCCCACGTCGCAGGCGGAGCTGTGAAGCTGAACGTTGACCTGAGGAACGCGAGAAGCACGAGCGGACATTCCATCGCTCGGGACAAGTGTGTTTCGGCGTGTCGCCGCCGGCGGCGGCCGCGTCACGCGACGATCTGCCAGGCTTTGTCAGTATAGAGGAGGCTATGCCTAAACAAATGGGAAGGCTTTTTTTAAAGATTTGTTTCTTTATTAAGTTGAACCGTTTGAACAACGCTGGCCAACGTGCTCAGCTTCGGTCTTCATTTCGGAGCGTGGGAATTTCTGTGGCTTGTAGTCATATATCTGCGCAAGGTAAATCAGGATGTTTCAACAGGGTAGACAGTTGCCGATAAAGATAACCACCAAAAAAACATTCAAGGGCGGTTATCCAAGCGCGTACCGGTAATAACGAGTAACCAACAGCGAAGGGCTCATCCTTCTAGGTTCTTACTTGCCGCATGTGTTGCCGTTTCTCAACTTCTGCCAGCGTTTTGCTCGGAAGAGGTGCCAGTTCCGTACACGGAGTTTGCAAGGATCCAGAGTCTTGTATACAGGTAGTGAGCTCTTAAATTGTACAATCCAAAAAGAAATCAATATGGGATCAGACCAAAAAAACTTTTTTGAATGTTTTGAAATTGGCCATAATTGAATGAGACGCTCTCGGCCTCGGGTTGGCGGTTTTATTTTTCCCGCCAACCCGAGTTTTTATGGGAGGTTCTTTTGTTCACCGTATTCCCGGAGTCGGTGCACGGAGGCAACAGTCGGAATATGAGCAACCCTCCCCTAGAATTTTTATTTTTTTTTTTATTTTTATCGGCTCAGAAATTATTTCTCTCGTCTATATCTGTCCTATATAGTGGCCAATTAATAATTCCTTCTGCGGAATATTTGCACCGGCAGTGAGCTCTTTCCTAATTTAGAGAGTTCCTCTTCGAAAAAGCTCAGCTGCTTCTTGCGTCCGATGCCGCGTTATAAATAATTCATGAACTCCGTTCAAAGCCCACGAAAGAACAGACTGTAATTTGTTTTCTCCTTTTTTTGCAGCGTGTTTTTGTTATTCTCATGGACATCGCCTATGAATTTGCTTTATAAAAGATAAATTTCCTGCCATAAAAAAAACAAAAAAACCTTCACCGCAGCACTATAGTTTATATTGATGACCCTTATAACTTCACGAAAAGTGGATGACTTCCTGAATAAAATAAACAGAGAAAACTGCGCAAAAATAAGTGATCATAATTTAGTTTTCAAGAGAGGCTGCTTGTTTACTTTTAGCACCATATGCCTCCCATGAAACCTTTGGGTTTTACCAATAATAAGGACGCCTTCACTACTTTGACTCTACTGAGAGAGTCTTTGGATGCGGATGTAATGCTACAATATCTCAGCTAAAAAGTCGAGAGACGCGCTATCAACGATGTTTGTTAAAAATGGCGAAGCTAAAGAACACTTTGTCAACCTTTTTAGTGCCGATAGAGTGGTGCTGATTAGTGAACTCGGACTAAGCGGCATCTTCAATAAAAACAAAACAATATTCATGTAGTTTCACAGAGAACATACGTTGTTGGTTCATTTCGGACTACCCTGTTTCTACCGAATCTACGATGCAGCGTTTGCATTAGACTGACGCCTCGCTAGCTATACAGGGAAGGCGATTTGGGTTTACGGGTCACTTTTGTTAAGAAAGACATGCGATTGAGGGCCACCCGCTGCGATAACCGGCTTCAGCTAGGACAAAAGACGAAGCCCCCCAAAAACATCTTCACTTTATAAATGGGGTCTGTTCATGACGTTTCACGTATTCAGACATGTCTCGGCGTAAACTGCCTATTGCGATAAAACGATCTTCTTCGGCTAATTCACGCGAAGTGCTCTCTACGTGTTCTGCAAAAAAATAATAGAAGACGACTTTTTTTCTGCTTTTTTTTTTAATTGTGCCGCATTGTAATTTGTAGGAATGTCGCTTGAAAACAAAAGGCGGCGCCAATATGCTTGCGCGCGCAAAGTAAGAAAAGAAACACAAACACACACATAAACATGGCGACAGCGTTGTCGACGTTAGCGCAAATACCCCACGCTCCCGATCCTTCCCGTATCTCGGCGTCGCACGTGTCCCGTGGACAACGTTGCACACAGAAAGTATAACAACGGAAGAAATGAACGGACGCAACAGCGTCGGCCAAAGACAACGGCCAAAGAGCAGCTGAGCCGCGCCGGTCGGGGCGCGTTTCGGCGAGAAGAACAAACAAACAAAACAGTGCCGGCGAGACGTCATCCCGCGGGGATGCCGATAACGCAAGAGTCGCGGGAGCAATGGGATCGTCCCTCGCCGTTAATCCGCCTCCAAGCCGATTGTCGAACTGCCCTGGGCAAGCGCGCTCCTGCCCCGTGACGCCCAAAGCCCCGACGTGAGCTCGCTTAATACCTTCGGACACGGGGCCCCAGGGTTCAGACCTGCCCCGGGCCGCAGGTAGAAAATTTGAGCTGGAATTTCATTCAAAAGTGGTTCGTCGCGGGCGGCGAGTTTTCTAAGCGGCGTCTGCAGCGTTCCTAAATACAGAGCCGTTGCTTTTGTTCACTGGCGAGCGGTTCGCATATGCGTGCACGAAACACACACCCTTAGCGGAGGGTATAGGGCGACGTGTGGCTGGCTCGCTGATGGACAATGAGACCATGAAATGAATTTTCGGCTCGAATAAATTGGAATTTTACTAACGACATATAGTTTAATGGGTCAAAGTAAAGCTAGTGCACGAGGTAGAAAGCCTAAAGCCTGCTTTTCGGTAGGAAAATTTGAAAAAATAGCGGACTATTTCGTACCTCCTTTGCTTCGAAAGCTCTCCGCCTTTTCACTGTGATGCATCCGCGGTGCCCAAATCAGGTCAGCCGAACCCAGCTCACGCATTGGACTCGAGCACTGCCTCAGACGGTCGTATGCGCTCGTCAACGATCAAGCCGTCGACGAATATTTGGATTCAAGTTCGTGGCCCGTGAGTGCCGTGACGGCACTTATCATCACTTGAAAATGACAAGTGCCATGGTGTGCTTAAAAAGCACGGTGGAAGCTTGGAGTCATCGCCTCCGATGCCCAAGCACGTCCCGAAGACGTGATTTCTAATTTCGCTTTTGAGTTGAGGATTAAAGCTAAGGTGGAAGAAGTTAAAATATAATTTCATGGTCCCTTTAAATGTGTAAGGAGCGGATTTCTTGAAGCGCGCGTGCTCAATGGACCTGGCATGCAACCTTTGCTCTGGCTTTCACATTCGTGGGCGCGTGTAAACTTCTTCTAGCGTGCAAGCATTTCCACCTCGTGTACAGATGATTGCTTCGTATGCCAGGTCTTGGTATCACTCTAAATGCTGATAGCACTCAACAATAGGAGGTAGTCCCATGTCGTCATCAGAACGAGCTGTGGGTAAAGCATCTTTTGGTCCCCTGTGAACAACAGTTTTCACGGTACGAAAGGAATCTGGGGAACGCTAGCTGTCAGCACGTGCTCAAAAGCAAAACACACAGCAATGGCCGCCAGTGAATATTTTCTATTGGCGACTCCATCGAAATCAACGGCACCTAAAGCGGCTAGAACACAAAGTTATGGCGGCAGGTTTGCTCGTCAGCCTTCTCGAGGGAATCAGATATTCGTAGCTTCTTGTCTTCTAAAGATGAAGCCGTGAAAGTAGGTTCGAGAACACATGGTAAAAATCGGCTATAGAAAAAAAAAATGTTTAAAGCACATTCTTAAATTGAACCTGAAATTAATAATATTAGTGATCTCTTTATTTTCCTTTATGTACAAAGGAGGGAGACAGGGCAAAAAGCTGCATGGCTTGCAGCTTGCCGAGGCCCTACCCCATGTGGCAGAAAAGCAGCAGCGACATTTCAGACAACACAAGCAAAAAACAAGACACTGCACCTTATTACATCGATTAGCTACAAAAAAGTCGTTATCACTCTGTTTATATTAACATAGCACGTAGCATACATACCCTTTGATTTTTTAGTAATGTCAATATTTTCACCTTCAGGCTTACTTAAAAGCGACGGTAGTGTATATTTTAAAGAGGTTAATCCACAATTATTGCGGAGAGTAATAACACACCAGTAGTCGCTATGTCTAGTTTCATACGTCTGGTTTTTTCTCACCAAGCCAGACAGTACGGAAAGAAAAAAGTTGTTATTTGTTTTACTGCCGTATTGTAGACTCCCATCAAACGATAGTTGTATAAATGATTAATTGTCACAACTTTATGTCTTCGAAAAAGCTCCTCAGAGGAACGCAAAAAGCAAACATTTTCAATTATGCGAAATACTAAAAGCAATGCCGTTAAGTTTTGTTTCGTTGTTTTTCCCCAAACCAGGTGACAGTACACGTACTGTGTGTAGATCAGAAAATAATACAAGAGCAACTTCAATCGCGCGGGAAACATACAACGAGTTTTAGTCTTTTAGATATTATTCCTATAGCTTCGCGAACTTTTCGATGGATATACTCAACGTGTTCAGTCCAAGAAAGTGATTCAGTAAAAATAACACCAAGAATTTTAAAGGATTTTGCAATGTCTAAAGAAGATGAATTCATCCTGATACTTAAAAGCAACGAAAGTTTACGATTCCGTGGCCTATACAGTACTCATTTAGCTTTTTCTGTGTTTATTTTTAGTCCATTAACTTGCGTCCTTAAGTGGAGCTTACCGAGAACAACTCCCGCCGTACTTTCAATCTCAGAAGTGTTTTCGCCTTTAACAAAAATAGTGGTATCGTCCGCATATGAAATAAACCTAACGTTTTGTGCGCATTGTTCGATATGACTTATAATAATTATAAACAACCGCGGCCCAAGTACTCTCCCCTGGGGGGCTCCAGTCACAATTCTTTTGGTTGCTGAATTATAATTATTCATGCTAACAACTGCGTTCGATATTCCAAATATTAATACAAAGTTTAAGTCCACTTCCTCGGATATCAGAGTGCTCTAACTTTTTTTAGCAGTATGTTATGATTGATTAAATCAAAGGCCTTAGAAAAGTCAAAATACACACCTAGAATACGCTCTTTATCCTCGATAGATTTTATTATTTCTTCTTTTTGTATTAGCAGCGCTGTTTCAGTTGAACACTTGTTCCGAAAACCGTGTTGAAAATCAGAGTATGTGTTCTTTTTCAAGATAACAAGAAAGTCTGTAGTGCATTGTTTTTTCAAGACCTTTAAAAAATTGATAATAAGAAAATTGGTTTATAATTTTCAAATATGTTCTTATCGCCGCCTTTAAATATAAGTACAACTTTCGCAACCTGCATAGCGTTTGAAAAACAACCACTGAAAAGGGACACGTAAAATATATACGTTAATACAGGAGAAATTATGTCAATAACATAATTGATTACTTTAATGTCAAAATACATTAACATTGCGACTCTTGCAATTTATTAAGTTTTTGAACACGGCACGGACCTCTCTTTCATCTGCCGGATGTTAAAAGAAAGAATCTGTATAATAACGTTTGATATAACTACATGGACCAAGCTCATTTTCCAACACTGCAACGTCATCTGCTATGCTAACTAAGTAATTATTGAAAGCAATCGAGAGTGAACACCCAGAGAAGGTACCTTCTTCACGAGCTACTTCATCTAAATTCTGTTCCTCCGTATATGGATTAATTACGCTATTAATTATTTTCCGGAGTATTCCTGCTTCTTTATTATATTATTTTTTGAAGAAGTTTGTGTAATCACTGGACTTCGTAAGTCTCTGTAGATTAACAAGTTGATTTCGATACCTTTTAAAAGTCTTTAAATCATCTGGGTTTATTGTTTTCAAGAAATGCTGAAACAGACTATTTTTTTGTCTACTTTGTTCAAAAGCTTCCTTGTCATCTAAGGCTTACGAATTCTTTTACACTGTTTGACCATCCTGTGTGGTACTCTCCTCGTATAAATTTTGATATGTCTGCAGAAAGTTTTAATTTGCAAATTAACTTGGTTCCTTTCAGTTACACTTAAAAACGCTTTAAAGTTTTCTAGTGTAGTGTTTGTTATGTTTTGATTTTGAAAAGTACGCTGAGCTGAACGTTTCTGAGGTTTGTTTATAAACATAAATATCGGCAGATGATCACTGATATTGGTGCTAATAGCGTTAGTGCCGATGGAAGACGCATCGTGGTTGCTAACAAACAAATCAATGAGTGTAGACGTTGTTCATGTAATTCTTGTTGCTCCAATTGCGATAATTTTAATACTGTGAATCGACAATGACTGAATCAAGTGCTTGTTTATAAGTTGTATTTTCAAGCATGTTAATATTGAAGTTCCCGCCAAGAAAAAGAATACATTTGTTTTTACTACAAAACTTAGGAAGCCGACAAATAAGTTTATAAAATTCATCACGATTCCAGATGATGGACGATAAGCCACAGCAAATATATATGTGCCCACAGCGTAAACACAGAAAATCAAAACCACTCGTAACTTGAGTACGAGGGGCGTTCATAAAGTTCGTAATATCAGCACAAAGATTTGAAAAAAAATGGAACAAAACAGGCATCAACATGAGCGCGCGTCCCTCTAGTGTCCGCACAGTATAAACATCGCATGATATAGTAGCTCGGAACGCCGTTAGGGAGTCGAAACAAAAATGGCACCGCCCATCGGTACCAAGCACATGCAGTGATCCGTTTTCTCCGTTTGAAGGGAAGCAATGCCAAGGATATTCATTCCAATCTAGGAGCGTTGTTCGGGGACAACGCCCCAGTTTATGACACTTTGGTTAAATGAAGGAGACGCTTCCAGTGTGGCCAAATAAGAGGAAAGCATTTCAAGGACGGCGACAGAGTGATTGCTGAGGTGGAGCGATTCCTGAACCCTCAAAACGAGGAGTTCTATAACAATGGCCTCCGGCATGTGGTGCATCGCTAGAAAAAGTGGGTAACTTTTGGTAGCGAATATATAGAGAAAGTCTCAACTCCTACTCGAGTTTGATTGCTGAATCTCTGTTCCTTCGTGACAATAATACGAACTTTATGAACGCCCCTCGTAAATTCCGATACAAGTTCGTATTTGCAGTCATTTAGTACAAGTAATGCCACGCCACCACCTCCTTTTTTATCACGGCAAAGTGAGTAAGGCTGATATCCCGGCAAAGCAAAAATGCAAAATTCATCTGTATACCAAGTTCCGAGAGCATGAAAACCGAGAAAAAAAAAAACAAAAAAACCAAGACGATCAAACAGTAGATGCATTTCAGACTGTCATCTTTTTTTTTTTTTTTTGATGACCGAGCATTCAAGTAAAAAAAAAAAGATAAACAAACGGGTTCTTTCGACGCAGTATGACATGCAACGTCATACGGGGCGATAGCAACTTGGGGCTGAGACAGAAGGCATCCAGTCATTGAAGTAGCTTTCCTTCCAGTAACTTATCTAAAGATGGGCAATGTCGTCTTCGGATTTGACATGAATCGCTCATGCTCTCTCAGTTTTTCGCACAAGAACCTTTCCGCCTGTCTACCATGCAAACGTATATCATTTTTCTTTTGCCTGCTCTTTCGCTTTTCGAAGAAGCTCCCTGTTGTGCCTTGTCAAAATGTCTTGTATAAAAATACGTGGCTTACTGTTTTTTAGTTATTCAATTTTTTTTTTTTTAGCCACGCGTCTTTCTCTTGTTGCTTCGTAAACTGAACAGCAATTCCGGGGACGTTATCTTGCCTCGCGGGCAGCCTGTGAACAGACACGATATCGTTCTGTGTTGGTTCGGGGACCTCGAGTTTGTTAGCAACTTGCTTTAATGAGATCATCAGGTACTCGCCCTGCACCTCAGGGATCCCAAGGATTTCAAGATTCCGGAATTCCAGTTCATTCCCTTCCTGAAGGAGTTGATCTTGCATTACTCTGTTAATTTCATCTTTCTCCTCTAGTTCTGTCACTCTCTTTTTGAGTTCCTGAATATCTTTTTTTTTTTACGTTTGATTTTTGTTTTATGTTATCGAACTGCTTAGGCTGCTAAAATCGGCAATCTTGATGGTGTGGAATGCACGTTGCATAATAACACTGGAAGCTCGCCATCGGCACGTGCTCAGTCAGCAATCCCGCACAAAGCTATACCCGACAGTGCATATTCCCTATACACGTTTGCAAGCATGGCGTCCCGACTGGTGCCCCATGCGTTCAAGCACGTGTAGCATGCGCGTGAAGCTGGTTTTGGCAGGCTTGCGATTTCAAGTGCTTCCCCACACGAGCAGGAACATGGTGGCGGCCGGATGCCCTGTTTGCAATCGTCTATACAAAATTAGAGGGATGTGCTAAAGCGTTTTATTGTTGATAGAATAACCAAGGCTATGATTTAGAGTAATCAACATGCCAGGATGGGCCGTTTGCCAGAGTGGGCCGTTTATAACACAAACTACAGCCACCAGGCTCAAAAGACTAACTTGCGATTTACATTTACGGATATTGTAGATAATATTCAGCCTATTCCTAGAACACGACGAGTATATTTCAAATTTCGTTGAACTATCCCTTTAAGGTTTGCCTTAAGGCTGGTTCAAACTAAAGTAACTGTAACCTAGGAAAGTGGCGCCGAGCTCCCCGTACGGTTTCCATTTCGGTTCACGGAATGAGCAGCTTCTCCTTTATTTCTCCAGGCCACCAGCAAGCCACCAGGATTGCGTTCAGTAAGTCTGGCGGCTTGCTAAAAGCAAACACGCTAAAACCCAATAGCAGGGGCTGGTGATTAGCAGGATAATGACGATAATTAACACTTTTAACGAAATATATTATCAATACCCAGCTGAGAGCTAGCTCAGAAACCACTGCCAGTGTGCAGACGACGAACATTCCGTATAGGGCACAAGAAATGTACGGCCGCCGTTTTTTCTCTATTTTTAATATTTTACCAACTCTGACTCGAGCTCTAAAAAATACACATAAAACTTTTTGTGAAGCTACATTTGCCTGCCCAATTTCAGGTATGTACGTTTGCAGTTCGAATTTCGTAAGGTGCGGCAAATGTGTTAACCCTTACGGCCGCACCCTGTATATCGAAGAACTAGAAGAAATGCTCAAAAACACGAGAGGAGAATTATGGGGTCCGGAAAACAGCGGCCAGTGTTTTTTTCAGTAGCCAGCATTTTAAATATGTTTTCGACGTTTTCGCCTTGTCTTTTGATGACTACATCGCCATTTTATGGCAACCGCCTTTATTGTTAGTTATTTTTTTAAAGACATTTTGCACATAAAATTGCGACCGAAGCAATATGAACAAAAAGTAAACTACAGTTACTCCGCAATGTGGGGCAGCCTATTGAACGGCGATTATTTCGAAATTTGAAATATTCTTTCTATTAACTTTATTTTCTGCGTTAAAGGAAATTTGAGTAAAAATAGAGAACTTTATACACAGAGGTTTCGGAAATAGTCTTTCCTTTCTCTAGTACACACTGAAAAACATCTGTGAATCACTCGAATTTCTCTTAACGTCTTTAATATCTTGATGAAAAATATTGTTAAATACATTAAATTTATTTTCTACGAAGATTAAATTTTAATCATAGCTAATCTGGTCGGGCTGCCTGATAACTCTGCCTGCCTCCACCTGGTCGGTTGTTTTGCCTCCGGCCTGGATCCGCAAATGAAGTTAAGACCCGGCGAGCTAGGCTAATTAGGATGAAAGCGCCGGCGCAGGCCTCTTTTGTTCTCCTAATTTTGTTTCTAGATGGTCCATCGACCTCTGGCCGACTAGCAAAAGCGAAATTCAATCGCAAGAGAAACAAAAAGTGGGAAGGCAGATGTTTTTAATAACGCGAGATTGTTTTTCGAAAAGTTATTTGGCCCGAAGCTTCAAAGTCATCCCGCATTGTGCGGTGTTTTCGGGTAGAAAGGCACGTATACCACGCCGCACAGATATAATCTTCTTTTTGCTTAATCAACGCAAACAATGATGATCGTAATGCGTAGACGTGTATGCTTCCCCGAACAATCGTATTAGGAGAAAAGGCCTCTAACGACAAGTCTATACTTTATGTTGATTCATTGCTAAGGTTCCGTGTTTTTGAATAAATTCGAAAAACTATGAAAAACACCCGCCGGTAAAAGCGCTGTCAATTCGGATTTATCCGATAAACTCTGAAATTTGATGTGCTAATGCTCCCCCCCCCCCAAAAAAAAAAAAAAAAAAAAAAAAAACAGACAATAAAAACAGCTAATGAAGACGGTATTTTACAATTAAGTTTGATCAGTGCACAGGGTCCATGGTCCCGGAAAATTGCCATCACAGTTACCTTTCAAATCTCAGGTCAATGACCAAAAGGGCCTTACCTCTTACCTCGTCAACGTTCAGGACGACATGCCATTGTACTTTCGGGTTACGACAAGTTTGGGCCATACTATTTGTGTTTTAAGAGGAAGGAGAGGATGTGTTTTTGTAACAGTGAAGGCTATGGACCATAAAGATTGCATAAATTGGAAGAGGGGCAGTTGAAACTTCCCTATTACATCCTTTACCACGATTCCACCTCACGCGGCCGCGGGGTAGCATGGAATAGGATGGGATGAATACGTGCTTCCCAGCGACCACGTCCAGGAGTTTATTTTTAAAGTAGCGACGTTTATCGAAGCCACAGATGTGTGCAACGTTTGCAGTGGGACAGATTAGTATTGGCAATGGCAATAGCACCAGCACCAAATCCAGCTGCAGAAATATTAATTTATATAAGCGCGTTTTAGTTTTATTTATCCAGTATATGTTCATACCCGGATATTATTTATGTATTTTTCATAGGAAACACAGCGAAATAAAGCTCCGAATTCCGTAAATTTTGGAATCAAACATAAATAAACTCCTATAAACTCCGAATTTTCGAAAAACAAAATCCTAAAACACCCTCCGTATTTGACGAAAAATAAACTCCGAAAACACAGAATCCTATTCATAGCACACTCAAACAGACACAAAAAAACCTCTTGCAAGAGCGAGAAAAAAAATTCGTTCAAGAGCGGCAGCGCGACACGTCAAGGCAGATTCATACCACGGACCGAATCACGGCTTTCGTTTGCGGACCGTGTTCCGCCGCCACACCATCACGTCACCAACTGCTGCGATCCCCACCTCGCGTCCGCGGACGCGCGGACTGAAATAGACCAGTGCCTTTTCACTGGGGCGTTTCAAGGTAAGATGGAACAACCATGTCCGGTGACCATTTTTAATTTTGATGAAAAAAATATAGTTTGCTTGCTCCATGCCCAGAAGAATAAAACCAATCATTGTACTAAAAAAAAATTGTCTTTGCAAAAAAAAAAAAAAAAAAATTGTAAGCAGCCTCTCAGTCACGCGCGCGTTTTGCGTATTGCGCGATGTTGGCATTTCGGGCGGTTTCCCCATAAAAACTGTTCTGGCTACGAATCTAGAATTATTTACTGACAAATTAGGCATAAGAAGGATTGACAAAAAGTATTAATCACCGAGTATTCGGGTAGTTCTTTTGAGAAACAAAATCGCAAATACGGCACATTGCGCAAAAACGCTCTGGATTAAAGATTGTTTTCTCTAATATATAAAAGCTAAGGTCTAAAAACTTTGGCAGTGTGTTGCCCTGTAGTTAGTTCCTTCTTTGCATGAAATATTTTTGGGCACCTTTAATATTCCTTAAACTCTCCGAAATTAACCTTTATAATATGTACTAACAGAATCTAAAAAAAAAAAAAAAAAAAAAAAAACAACAAACATAATGCAATATCTGTGTGGATTTAAAGTTATAAAGCGAGAAATATGGCCAAATTGACGCTAACCCGGTTTCCGTAAATGGGGTGGGCACATACCCATTCTTTACAATTTATTATAATTAAAAAGCGTAAAAATGCTACGGGGTGGTCAGGAAAAGACAAACTGACAGCACAGAGGTGGACGGTAGTTTTGAAGGAAACATTCCTAATACATTTTCGTACAACCGATCCAAAAATGCCCATGGGCCGGAGCGATCGAGGTGCGCAACCCTGTAATATGCTTCGCGGGGCCTGTTTCAACAGCCGGCGTGTAGATTTTCCGTCTACGCGACGTAAAAGAAGCAACCGGAGCGCAACTTTGAAAACAGATCAGCCTGCAACCTTGGCGGTAACATGATATAGGAGGTTGGCTTAAACAGGTGTTCGAGATAAACGAGTCTTGCGCTGTCCAACCGGGACAGAACTAAATCCCATGAACTTTCTACGAATGCACTTGGGCGGTGTAGGCACGCACACCATTCGAAATAATTGGAGTTTGGCATCGGCGAGCTTCAAAACACGATTCCCCTGAAGATGAGGTTTTTCTATGTTTGCTGTATGTTGCCTAAATAGGGGCTGGTTTACCTACTAAAACTGACTGGCTGTGAAACCAACATGGGGTACTTCAGCCTGGGTACATTTCAAAGACTCCCGCTTGATGAAGGTTGTTATCCGACCAAATTACCCATGCACTTGATCTTTTTTCTTGATCACCGAACTTATCAAAACCAAAACGTCACACGAAACATTAATGCGCAATATTTTAGCTGAACTAAGTTTGCCGTTTAGAAATTATTAAAAAAAAAAAACGCAATTTTCAAAGAACAGCACGCTTCCACGTCTTTCATGCGTTTACAGGCGGCTTTTCAACTCCAGTGTCCAAGTGAGTCACTGTATATTCTCAGAAAACTCGGGCTGTGTTTTCTTTCTCTAAAATTTCTGTCTAAGTTCCCGCAGGCGCAATCCGCTGACGAGAACACCAGCATTCACGTCTCTGAAAATATGGGTTCAGCTTCGAAGTTCCAAGCTGTTTTAGCTGTGCCCACCGCTCGGCTTATTGCCTGCTGTTGAAAGTTACTGTTTAAACTGACAGCAGATTTGATGCTAATTTTTTCTGTTCTAATGAACCGCTCCCATCGCACCCCTCATGTTTCTGCCTTACGCATCCGGTAGTGCGAAGTCAAGTGACAGAAACCACATAGCTGGTTGGACCAGCCAGTATCTTTCAGAGTGCTGTCAACAAGGAGGTTATAAGTACTAGGAGGGGGCACGTTGCAATATTGGTGAAGCCTAGCCATAAAAAGTTTAAACGATTTTGTGCCCAGCGTGACCACAGATCTCTCTGGCGATTGGTGCGCGTGACATGTCACGTGCGAGATGGATGGTTGATTGTAGGAGGATTCGTGCAGGCTTGCGCGCGCTCCGTCCGGTAGGTTTTATCAGATCGAAGGCTAGATGGTGGTGTATTCTAGTACACCATAGCTAGACGAGGGCTAGCTACGGTCACGTGACGTGGTCACGTTGGCCTGATAAGTGAGGAGAGTAAGGAGAAAAATGAGAAAGAGGCCAGGCGTCAAGGCAGCATGGCTTGTGGAGGCTACGCGGCTGACGTCATGCCCTCTCCTACCCTTCTATCCTCCTTGGCTGTCAAGGATGAGCAGGAGGGAGGTCTCATTAGAGCCTTTTCTGTGTTTGCGGGGTGGGCGTGTGTAAGTATTAACATGGACAAGCCAAAAAAACATTTTCGTGTGACAACGAAAGACTTATTTGTTTTGGCGTGACAAGGCGCGGAGGGGGAGGGGGAAAGAAGGGAGCAGACATGCACCACGGTCACTGTCACGAACCCTACGCGACGGTTTTATGAACCATTAGTTTTCTGCTCTTTTGTAGACTCGAAGCAGTCCGTTCGTTTTCCAAGAAGTCGAAGCCTGTTGCCTCTATGTAGACAATTTGTAAGTGAGAGAAAAATAATAAAAGTAATGGGTCTCTCTACCTGCACCACCAAGCGGTATAACAGGTTTAAGCCAATAAAAATAAAAGAAAAGGGTCAAAAGTCTGACCAAATGGAAATGAATTTGAGGAAAGAGCCAATCTTGAAAATAACAGGGGAGACAGCGAAACCCTGGGTAGGGAACTGACTTGGAAAAAAAAAGCAGCGGGCATTTAATATATATATATATATTTTTCTATTTTGTAGTTTTCTTCGGTGCAATATCTCTATATTTTCTGTGTTCCCCAGGGCCGGTTTGCTCATCTTGCGGCCGCGGCTGCGGCTGCGGCCAAGAGGGATTTTTATGTCACGTGACCAGCTCCATGGGGACATGGAAGTACCTAGCGTCCCTGCCTAATGGCTGAGAAGTCCGTGCCGCATCGAGTACAAAAGTCTAATTTCGCTCGCAGAAACTGACTGCAGAGGCTTTCAACTGAAGTCCTATTAACCGCCCCATCATACTTTAGGAGCGGCAGGTAAAGTTACGACCAGGGAAGGTAAATATAAGCCAAAATAAAGGAAAAATCACGCAAAACAAAAACGGTGGTTGTTTATTTATATATCTGTGCCAACGCCGGCGCGAACAGCGTCTGCTGCAGTCGAGCGGTTAGAGCGCCGGGACTTGTCGTCGCGGCGTGAAAGTTCCGGGTTCAAACCTCGGCATTAACTTTTTTTTTATATTCTGCGCGTGTGTTTTATTTTTTAAGTGTGATCTTTTTTACTCATCAACCACTGGGACAACTACGCCTTACACGATTTTTACTGTTTCCCCCACCTGTTGGGTCGAAAAACCGGAAGAAAAAAAAAGATTACGATAAGCCAAGTTAACGCGCTACTACAATCGTTTCATAATGTTCATTAAAAGGAAACCAAGATCAAGCCAAGTTAACGCGCAAATACGAACGTTTCATAATGTTCATTAAAAGGACGCCAAGATTACAGCATCGGTATGACTTTCACACAAACGGGGCCGAAACAAGCATCCTTTCCCAGCAACTACAATTTTATGTGTTTTTAAATACTGTAAACAACTTAATTTTCGCGTGCTCAAATTTTCGCGAATCGGGCCAAAGCTGAAATTTTGAAATTATTCGCGGGTTTTAATTTTCGCGAATGGAGTGTAGCTGCCGTAGCGTTCACATATCGCCCGAATTGTTCGCGGGACGTATTTTTCGCGAATTGTAGGCGATTCGCGAAATTCGCGAAAATTAGGTTTTCGCGAAAATTTGGTCGTTTACAGTATACAACGCTCTTGCTACGACTCTTTTCAATAACAGGAGGCGCTTATTTAGTACTAATACACACTGCAGTCGTGTGAATTAAAAAAAAAAAGATTCCACGAAATAAACACACAAAAAATAGCAGCCGTGGATGCATTGATCGAGCGAAATCCTACAGGCAAGGCAGCAAGTCAAACGTCCGAGAAAGACGTAAAAACGAAATAAAAGAGATTATACTTTTACTTGCATAGAATGTGATAAACGTTATATTTTTACTCGTTACATCTCGCTGTGGCAATCGTTTTGTAACATTAACACATTACTTGTTGAATTTTAGTATGAATAGCAGACGATCACAACCGAATGCAAAAATGAGTCAGGCGTCGACATCGCAAACCATCTCTCAAACGCAAACACCTAAAATGACTTTGGATCAACAAATGGAATTAATTACAGCAATTGGAGAAAGAAAACAACAAATTGTAGAGAAATTCAGCAGCACAGTTACCTGGCGAACGAAGAGACAGGCATGGGAAGATATTGTCAACGACATAAGCTTTCCGCGGAGTGCACGGCAGCTGCGGGAGGCATGGCGGAAGTTGGTAAAGAAAGCCAGAGACATGTATGCGCTCTTCCGAGCGCATGAACAACGAACTGGTGAGTCAGAACTACCCACTCAATAATGTTATAGAGCTCATAGGGCCTTGTCTACATTCATAGTGGGAGTGCAGTCAGACAAAGTATTAGCGGCAAGATGTTTTGGTGGCGCCCTCCCATGGCTTCCTTTCGTGACGTCATTACCTTGCGAAGAACAAGTTCGATGGTGTTTGCAATGAGCATGGTGGAAGCTTGAAATCATTGCACTCTCAAAGCAACACTGTCAACACCATCAAAATTCAAGCTCTTATATTCCTCTTATTTTCGTCGATGAGAAAACCTTTCCTGACGTCATAGTCAGGATCCGGCCAATCATGGCCCGCCGACCCCAGCGACGCTTTCGATCGCGCACGTCGCCAATAGAAGTTGAACCTGCGGTAAAACAAATTTCACTAAAAAACAAAAAAAAAAAAAAAAAAAAAACGCGCAGAGCATAGAAAAGTGAAATTATTGGCGCGATGTGAACCCGAACTTTTTGCGCCGCGACGACAAGTCCTGGCGCTCTAACCGCTCGACTACAGCAGACGCTGTTCGCGCCGGCGCTCGCAGAGACATATAAATACACAACCACCGCTTTCGTTTTGCGTAATTTTTCCTTTATTTTGGCTTATATTTACCTTCCCTGGCCATAACTTTACCTGCCGCTCCTAAAGTATGATGGAGCAGTTCATTGGACTTCAGTTGAAAGCTTCTGCAGTCAGTTTCTGCGAGCGAAATTAGACTTTTGTACTCGAAGCGGCACGGACTTCTCTGCCATTAAGCCTGGTTCACATGCAGCGATTTTGGCCCTAGAGCGGCGCGATTTCTGCCGTCACGGCGCTCTGGCCAGCACCAGCGGTTCAGCGGCACGAGCGCCGCGACGGCAGAAATCGCGCCGCTCTAGGGCCAAAATCGCTGCATGTGAAACCCGCTTTCGGCTGGGACGCTAGGTACTTCCTTGTCCCCATGGAGCTGGTCACGTGACATAAAAATCCCTCTTGGCCGCAGCCGCAGCCGCGGCCGCAAGATGAGCAAACCGGCCCAGGTCTCCTGTCTCGTAGGCCTGGGAAGGACGACGAGGAAGAAGTCCAACTTGTTACTGTTTACCTAGGAAGATGAAAATATAATACAAAAAAATGTAAATACTTATGTACATAAAGTTTTCTCTAATTATGTTTCTTTTGTCTCCGCCGTTCTTGTAGCGTGGTTAGATTTATTCTTTTTTTGTTTTTTTGTTTTTAAGACCTTCAGAGGGCGACGTGCCGACACACGGCCTTCCGAGGGTTGCAGTTAAGATATTGTGCTTATTTGTGTAGTGTTTCATGATCTGATTTTGATTGGTATTGAACAGGAATTAATTGAGGCTAAGGTAAGGTCAAGAGAAACCTTTCTGTTGGTGTTTCTATTGACAAAGTTATTTCGAGCTTATGAACTACGGCTTTGATGGTGTGAGGAGCAAAGCTTTTTGAGAATGGAAAGCGAGATGGTGTGCTGTTAAAATTCATATGTAGAAGGGCTTTTTCTTCTTTCTTTTTTTCCGTGAACTATTTTGAAGATGCATAGAAGATTTTTGCAATTTTTTTTATTTGAATTGGAGATTTAATTATTTTAGATTTAATCTTTCAAACCACAATGAACTTATCATTTTAACGATATTTTTAAAACTATAATTAATCTATACCTGTTTTCACCTTAAGAAAAAAGTACGTTTTGCGCATTGTTCCTACGCGGCGCGAAATAGTTCTCACGAGATTCGGTTGTCGGAGGAAAAAGCGATGCCTTTGACGTTTGGAACGTGTACGTCTTGATAAGATAACATATATCTAATGTAAAATTCACCTACATATGTCTTCATTATCCACATAAAGGGGGAAATTAGTAATGTTCCGCGAGGAGCCGGACTTGTTTTACTTCGGTTCTTAAGGTGAAAACAGGTATAGATTTATTTTTTTAACATTTTATTTACATTATATTACATAGCAACTTGAAAATTTTAATGCGTGAATGTTATCTATAAATTTCATTGGTGTGTTTTTTTTTTTTTTTCATTTGGATTATTGGGAAGTACGAAGGGATCCAACTAGTTACCGTTTACCTAGGATTTATTCATGATCTGACTGGGAAGTACAAAGGCGTCAGAGAAGGTTTATCCATGATCTGATTTTTGATTTATTGAATAGGAAATAATCGGGACTAAGGTAAGGCCAAGAGAAACATTTCTGTTGGTGTTTCTATTGGCAAAGTTGTTTCGAGCTTATGAACTACGGCTTTGATGGTGTGTGGAGCAAAGCTTTTTGAGAATGGAAAGCGAGATGGTGTGCTGCTAAGATGCATATGTAGAAGGGCTTTTTCTTCTTCTTTCTTTTTTTTTCCGTGAACTATTTTGAAGATGCATAGATCTTTGAATTGTTTTCTTTTTCTTGTTTGCAATTTTTTATATTTGAAGTGGAGATTAATTTATTTTAGATTTAATCTTTCAAACCACTATTAACTTATCATTTTGACGATATTTATTAATCTAGATTTACTTTTTTACATTTTTATTTACATTATTTACATTATATTACATAGCAACTTGAAAATTTCAGTGCGTGAATGTTATCTATAAATTTGCTTAGTGGTTTTTTTTATTATTGGGATGATTTTGGAGGGCGGAAGTTATTATAACTTGGGAAGCAAACAGAGGTATGCATGTTTCTATTGATATTTTTATGTTTTATCTATATATATAATACAACTTACCATCTTGCTTTTAACTTGCATGAAAATTGTGATTCTTGGCAGAGCCGCGTGATGCGACATCCTAAGAGAACACCACTGTAATGTCTGTGCTTTGCATCTTGTTTGATCCTTCAGTGAGGGACTTTCGTTGAAAGATTACCAACTACGATTTCGAGTTGGAGTTACTCCTTTTTGAAGAGTTGGTATAGGTTAGTGAGAGGCCCGGAATCCCGGAACCAGTCCTGGATCCTCCCAACGTTGAAGTGGGGTCTACTCTCATTCTTCGGAAATGTCCAGTCATCCGGTTGCATCGTTGTTTGTCCTTGCATTTGTTACCGGGAATAAGAGTTCCTCCTTTATGGGCAGTTGGTATAAGCTAAGGAGAAGCGCGGAACCCTGGAACCAGTCCAGGATACCCCTAGCGCTTAAGTGGGGTCTTCTTTTATTCTTTGGCAATCCATTTGTGTAGTCTAGAAGGGGAGAGCGCCTTTAGAGCGCGCGACACTAGAGCGCCGACGTTAGAGCGCGCGACACGAGGGCGCTACGACAGTAGCGCGCTTGACACTAGAGCGCACGACACGAGAGCGCATGACCAGTTGAGCGCGCGACACTAGAGCGCATGACCAGTTGAGCGCGCGACACTAGAGCGCACGACCAGTTGAGCGCGCGACACGAGAGCGCCCAACCAGTTGAGCAAACACCGAAAAATGTGTGATGTATCCGCGGCTCCACAGACAGAACAAAATTGTGCGACTCATCGAATTGAAGCATTGGTGATTTTTGATTCATTGAATACGCCTTTAATAAAAAATAAAAAGGGTACGACTCTTTCTAACCAATTGTTTACCGACATCGGAGAGAAAAGGGGGCAGGGGAGTGGGCTGGGGCATATAGGTACCGGGAAAGTTTGCAGCTGAGTGGAGCAGGGAGTCTAAGATTTCTTCACAGTGCTGCGGTGCGCCTCTCGGATATACTATAAACAGTTTTTTTGCTATATCTGGTCTATTCTTGACAGGCATTTGGGCTCCGATATATTTGGTGGCTATTTAGACGTCCCTCGCATAAGTTTAAATGGTATTCTGACGTCTATGTCCGTAATGAAGAAAGATCACCGCTAAAACGTATCAGTAAAAAACTCATCGAAGGAAAGCTCAGCGCAATTTTATCGCATGCAGATCTTTTCAGCCATTTAACGGATACAGGAAAACCTCCCCTGAAAATCTGTGATATACAAACTCAAATAACTAATGAAGCCTTCATTAGTTCTTTGATTTAGAAAACGTTAGAGAAAAAGTTATAAAAATTAGAGAAAAACATTGCAGCTGACCTAGGCTAGGTCAGCTGCAATCTTTGTTGTTTTTTTTTTCCTGCAAAAATGCACGCTACAGATATTATTCTTTTTCTGTTAGCTTTTTGTAACACTTTTTGGTTTGTCACACGCAAACATTTCGTCGACTCATTTCGCAATGTCATTGCTGAATTCCGCGGAATAAATCCCTGCCAATTTTACATAAAACACGCGATGACCGAAAGAGTGGCCGGTCCGGTCGGTCCACTCGCGCTGGACTGGTTGTGCGTTCTCGTGACGGGAGCTCGACTCAAGAGCGCTGCGCTAACGTCGCAGCGTTCTTGAGTCGAGCGCGCTAACGTCGCGGCGCTCTAGTGTCGCGCGCTCTAAGGCCCCTGTATATAGCGCGCTCTAACGTCGCGGCGCTCTAGTGTCGCGCGCTCTAACGTCGCGGCGCTCTAGTGTCGCGCGCTCTAACGTCGCGGCGCTCTAGTGTCGCGCGCTCTAACGTCGCGGCGCTCTAGTGTCGGCGCTCTAATGTCGGCGCTCAAGTGTCGTGCGCTCTAGTGTTGTACAGCCGTCTAGAAGCTAAGAAGGAAGCCCGGAGCCAGGCACTTGTCCAGAGCTCCCCTAACCAAAAGTGGGTCTTCTGATTGCCTTGGTCTTGCATATTTTGTACAGACTGTTGGTTTCAGTGCTCATTTGTCCCAGGATGATGTGGCTGGTAGTTTTAAATAATCATGCAATGTTTTAATTCCTTGTTTCTTTTGTAAACCAGCGTTTGTCTAATACTTTTGTTATTTTAGGTTTTTTTTTTGTTTTAACTTCTAAACTCCATTTTTTTATGGTATTAAGTTTCCTATGTGTTTAACTAAATTAATAAGGGTATTAATTTTATTGGTGGATCTTAATATGCTAAGTCGTTTGTGAGGAGTTAAGTTGTTACTGTTTAATTCTTGAACATAAGTTTGTGTATGGGGACATGCTCTCTGATAGTGCTCTATGCTTAAACATTGTTGCCCACAAGGACATGCGGAGTGGTTTGTTATATTAAATCTAAAAAAAATAAAATGGGAAACGTCCATGTGCCGTTAAAATCTGAGTAAGGAAATATGAGGAGGGAAAGCTGGAAGGAATCAACTTTACGGAGGGAACCCATTTAAACAATTCATTGACCTGACCGCCTTCTTTCCAATCTCTGTCCCATCTTTCTCGTGCTAAGTTAGTTAAGTTATGCTTTATATTTCATTTTGATCTTGTGAGTGGCTCAAACACTCCGTACTTTCGTGCGGAATTTGCAAATTGATCAGCGAGATCATTACCAAGTATTCCGCTGTGGCTTTTAACATGGAAAAAGGTAAGTGATGTATATGTGAGTATGGACCGAGTTAGTTCTTTAATTTTGTTTATTATAGGAAGTTCGTTATTAGCATTGGCGAGTGCTTGTAAAACTGAAAGGCTATCTGATATTACGACAAGTTTATGTTGGTCTGTTATGGTTCTAAAATATTCTAACCCTTTTATAATGGCTAATGCCTCTGCATCAAAGATAGTGTTATGTTTGAGTAGGCAAAATTTACCTATTTTAAATATTCCTCCATTTGGTTTCATAATTACATATGCCACTCCAACCTGTTCTTGGTAGACTGAGCCGTCAGCAAAGAGTGATAAGGTGTTATTTAAAGATAGAGGTGACTTCTTATTATATTTTTGATAGGTGATGTTGAATCTTTCCGTTGGGTGCATTGTCCAAAGATCTATAGGATAAGTGACTTCCGTAAGATGTATCTTCAGATCTGCAAATTCTGCCGGTTGTCGAAGCTGGAATAGTTTAAACATAAAGTTTTAACATCTAGAGTTATATCTATGGTGAGAATGTTGCATAGAGCCGGAAGACTGACGTTCGGTACAGTGCAAAATGCTTTTGTTATTTTAAGTAATGGTATTCGTTGGATGGATTTTAATTGCCTCAGCATTTGGGAGTTCCTTGTGGGTTTCCACCAGGCTGGGGCACCATAGACTATGTACCTTCTAATACTTCTAAGGTATATATCTCTGAGTTGAAGAGATGTAACTCCCCAGTTCAGGCACGTAGCCAGAATTTTGTTTCGGGGGGGGGGGGGGGGGGGGGGCCGCCCGTGACAAAATGTTGTATGAGGGGGAGGGGGGAGAGGAGGCCCCAGCAAAATGGAAGATTTCGGGGGGGGGGGGGGGGGGGGCCCGGACCCCATGGGCCGCCCCCCTGGATGCGTGCCTGCCCCAGTTTGTTGAGCACATTCTTGAAAGATTTTGAGTATGAATTTTTACCTTCTGTTTGATATATTGCAGATGTGGAATAAAGGTTAAGTGAGTATTGTATATTACACCTAATATTTTGAGCTGAGGAACTATTGATAGTTTATGTTTTTGAAAATATACTATTGGGGGTCTTTTCTGTAAATACTCTCCTTTGGAGATCAAGAGGTATTTACATTTATCATAGTTAAAGCTTAGGTTTCGTTGTGAGGCCCATTTACCTATTTCTTCTAATGTTTTTGAAGATCGTTGTTCTAATTGTCTCCGTGAGTCTCCCACAACCACCACTACCACATCATCCGCAAACGCTTGTATAAATGTTCTGGAAGGAAAAGTAACGTCTAAAAGACTTGAAATTAAGATATTCCACATAAGGGGGCTGAGAGGGGACCCTTGGGGACATCCTAAAGTAGTGGTTTTATTTATTTCCTGTTTATCCGGAGTAACATATGGGATTGTTCGGTCTTGAAAGAATGAATGAAGAATACTGTAAAGATTATTAGGGCATTGATGTTTTTTTTTTAAGTGTGAAAGAACTATCGGATATCGTCAAGAATTAAATGCACCAGTGAAATCTAAAGATATCAGTATGGCTGTGTTTCCTCTGCTTTTTATATGTTGTAAATGGGTTGTTAGGTTAAATAGAGCTAAGGTTGAGGATTTGCGATGAGTAAAATCAAATTGAAGTGGGTGAAGGAGATTCCTGGAATATAGAAAATAGTATAATCGATTATATATTAACTTTTCTAATACTTTACCGAAGATAGAGTTGAGGGATATGGGCCTGTATGAATTAGGTAAGGCCTTGTCTCGGTCTGGTTTGTTAAGTAAAATTATTTTTCCTCTTTTCCACACTCTAGGGAAATACCCGGCACAAAGACAGGAATTGAATAATAAAATGAAGAAACTGGGATGATTCTCCCACAGGTTACGTAGCGTGATTACCTTCAGATTATCTAAACCTGGAGCAGTTTTAACACTTAATTTAGTCATTATTGTTGTGATTTCAGTATGTGTGAATAGATTATCTGGTAAAGATGTAGGAGGGAGATGTATGTCTTGTCGAAGCTCGGTAAGATATGGGGATTCTTGGGTTGTATTTTCAGTTTGGAAAAGTGTATCTAAGATACATTGGATAGAATCTGTAAATGAGGTGGTTGGGGGTTTCTTTATTTGATTTATTGGGGGAACCATAAATGGGGTTTTCAATTTATTAAATGCTAATTTGTATGGTATTCCACAAATTGATGTTTAGTGTCATCATAACAAAATTTATGCCATGAAATTATTTTTGCATCGACAATTGAATCTTCATACTCTTTCTTGTAGTCATAGTATGCTCGTTTATATAAAGATTCCATAATAGTGTCACGAGATCTTTGATATCGTCTACGTAGTGCGTTTGTTTTTGCTCTCATGATGTTTATGTCTGGAGTGCACCATGATACTGGACGTTGAGTATCTTTTACTGTGCGTTCACATTTTTTATCCATGCTTGAAATTTAGAATAGAACTTTTCTAAAATGGTGTCTATTTGATGTGAATTATAATTAACAGAAGTCCTTTCGATGTTATTCGTTTTTTGGTGGAAAGGGTTTGTTGAAACAAACCAAACGAGATGATTTTGATGGTCACTTTAGGATTCGTTATCTAATACGTTCCAATGATTTACCGAATTATATAAATTTGAAGCTACTACGGTTAGATCTATCCAACTAGTTCCATTTGTTGTGGAAAAAGTTGGAGGTGATTGGGGATCATCGATAATTATTAAGTCATAAGATAAGAAAAAGTTTGCTAAGATTTCCCCACGTTCGTCAGTTTTATTGCCCCCCCCCCAACATGTGTTTTTTGCATTACAATCCTCTCCCATAATTATTGTGTTATAATGGAAATTGGTCATCTGTGCATTGAGTTTTACCAGATAATTTGTTATTGATGCCGTAGGAGAAATGTAAACGCAAATTAAAATTATTGAAATGGTAGGAAAAGTGCATTCTAAAATTATTAAATCTGATTCAAGTTTAATAGTAAACGTTGAGCAAGTTTGATCTTTGACTATAATGGCACATTTGGAATCGGCTGATGAACAGTAAACAGTATCACATATTGGAATTCCTATTATTTTGTTATGAAGCAAGTAGGGTTCTTGAATTAATATAAAGTTGGCATTGATTTCATTGTATGTTTGCACTAAGTTATTGGTTGCAGCTTTTGATCTACCTAGGTTTAATTGTAAGATCTGAAGTTTACTTTCCATTTATGTTATGTCTGAAATTCAAAATCCGATTTCGATTTTATTCGTTTACTAAGGATAATCTGTCTGGGCTCGAATTCGATCAACTTGGAATTTAAGAGTAGCGCATTCACTGGCTCCGAACGGATGGTTGGCGTTTGCACGTCTGTTCTGACAGGCTCTGCATTTTCCTTGATCATATCGTGTGACCTGGCACTCGCTAGTTGGGTGACTTCCTGTACAGATGGTGCAGAACACCATCTGTGAGCTACACCGTGCTTTGGTATGCCCATACTGGCAACACTTCATACATCTCGGAACATAAAAGTTCTCAGTTACTGCACAGGATGTCCAGCATAGACGTAGTTTATTTTTAGATATAATCTTGTCATAGACAGTGGCCTTAACTTCAAATATGTGAGTTGTATTTCCCGATTTTTCTTTGAAGGCAGTTCGGTGGGTGAAGTCTTCCGGTTCTATGTCCAGTCCCTCGTTCTGGCTGTTTATGGTGGTTAGTAACTCCGCGGGCAGTATATCTGGGTCCACCCCCGACACCCGACACCCGACAGTCGAATCCTTCCAGATTGGCTGACCATACGAGCGAGTCCAGAAACGGGCTGTCGTGCTTTCCCTGAATTCCTTTCCTTTCTCTCGCCAGCACTCTCTTCACGAGCGAACCCCCGTCTTGTGTTCCCATGCTAAAAACGCGAAGGCCGTTGCATCGCACTTCTTCCACTATATTTCTTCCTTTGATGGGACGGAAGAATTGTTACGAGTAATGCATTAATTCGTTAGTGAAAAAGTAATGTAACTACATTAAAAATTACTTTAAAAAATAACGGATTAATTACTAAGTTACAAGAAAAGTAATTGATTACAAGTATTACTTCCAAATCTGAGAAAAGGAAGCCAATACGGCCGAGAGGCTTAGGCGTTGGACGCCGCCGAGTATGAAGATAGCTCTGATCCCGCTGTGCTGTGCAGTGAGTACTGGAGGTGCTCGGCGCTTCATGGGGGACTTTCGCAGCGAAAACCAGCGTCTCCATTGAAGGCTGCCAATTTTTGTGCGGGCATGGGGACATACGACGGCGCTGGTGGTACGACATGCAGGGGTACTTTATGAACGAATGAATGTTATTGGCTAAACACTTCAAATTGGGCGGTAGCTTGCACCATTGCAGTGGAGCAATTGCGGAAGTTGCCCTCAATAGGAAGTTTTCTGTAGACCGCGTTTCCCCCTCCGCTAAGCCCTCCGCAACGAAGAAACTGCTACTGCGCCTGCGCGCCCATGGCCTTGACTGTAGAATTCCGGGTATCGTAGCGGGTTGTGGAGAGCGTTGCGGGACGGTGAAAGCCATCTATGAGAACTCCTTGATATCCGGTTCCGTGTCCCGCGCTCTGGCGCGCCGTTCCTCTAGCTCGGATCTGGAGACACATCGTGCTTGTAGTTTCGACCAACGTTCTTAAATCATCACTTGACAAGTTCCACGGAAGAGCGGCGTTCGAAAACTATTCTTCTCTGTTGCCTGCAAGCGAACAGGTGTACCGGGCGGATATAAAGCCCCTCGATGTGTTTGCGTTTGTCTTGCAAGAACGTCAAATGTGCCAGCGCACGAGGCCCGTGTCTCGAGCGGACCTTGGAAGTAAATGACAGCGCAGCCTGAAATGAGCGGCCCTTGGAAGCGAATGGCGGCGAAGCACCCGCTTGTGGCACGTGTGCGCGTTTACACAACAATGACTGGCGGTACTTGTAAAAAACGACTTTAGACATAGAGCCCCTTGATAAAATTCACGCTTTCAAGTACCGCCAACCATTGTTGTGGAAACGCGCAAGACACGTGCCACGAGCGGTTGCTCCGCCGCCATTCGGTTCCAAGGGCCGCTCATTTCAGTGCTGTGCCGCCATTTGCTTCCAAGGACCGCTCGAGACACGGGCCTCGTGCGCTGGCACATTTGACGTTCTTGCAAGACAAAAGCAAACACATCGAGGGGCTTTAGGCGGATAGCGTTCCGAGCGCCACCAGCGACATCGCATCCACGGGCCGCGGGGAAATACGGGTTTTGAAGGACGCTCTTTTTACGCCAACTATATGTATACCATAAAAACCACAATAGAATCACCGAAGTTACTGCGCATCCAACGTTCCACCAGTTCCGCCACATCTGTCCATAGGACGGCTTGATAGTTCAGCAAGCTCCACCGAGCGCACGCAGCACGAAAAAACGCTGGGCGTTCTACCGCGTGTCCCAATTAGCGACCAGGCTCTTGAAATCGACCGCAGTTTCTTAATCTATCGCGTTCCGATTTTGTACAGCGTTGGCCACAGGTGGCGCCCTGTGCTTTGAAGACCGGTGGCTTCGCTGCGTTTTCGTAGAAGTTAAGCCTTTTTCTTTTTTTACTTTTTCCTCAGGTAAGTTCGCTCTTTGCGAATTTTATAGAAAACATGCACCACCTGTGGCCAACGCTGTACAAAATCAGAACGCGATAGATTAAGAAACTGCGGTCGATTTCAAGAGCCTGGCCGCTCTTTGAGACCTGGGGTAGGAAGCTCAAAAAACAAACGAGAACCTATAGAGCTGCGTTTGAGACGTCGTCTCCTGTGCCTTTTTCTTCGACTTCAAAGTTTCCTATCTTTTCCTTCACCACAGTCTCGGGTTTTAAACATCATGAATAACTATCATCAGCCTGCCTGCACAGTGCACACTCACTGTATTAACTTATAGACCCTTTTATAAAAACACCGGAAGAAGGCGCTGTTGGAAATTTATGTTTCCGCGAACCTCCGGTAAAATGAGAGGATAAGCAACCGCCACCTTGCACTCACTCAAGCTTGCAACGTTCTCGAAATATTTTATGACAAGTTCTTGAGGTGATTAGCTAAAGGACCGGTTAGCGAGAGACTTGTTGGAGATTTTTTAATACTCCTGTAAAACGACCGATCCCCTCTTAACAGTTTTATGACAAAGCAGAAGGACCTCGCAAGATCCCCAACTTCGTGATTTCTGTAGAACTTCATGATCCTAAAAATGATGCCATAAACAGACCCGGAAAGCCCATCAGAACGGAGCGGCCGGAAGTCTCCGGGAGGGGGCGGGGGGGGGGGGGGGGGGGAGAGGCGGTTTATGTTTCTAAACAGTAGAAGGGCCAATGTGGTTACTCTAAAGCGAACTATAAAGACTTGATATGATCGTAGGCACCGTTTGCTCCATCATTAGATGCGCCATCGGGCTGAGGACCGGTCGAGCTGCTCTGACAGCTTATTATCCCCAGCTATCCCACTATACTTACATAGTAAATAAATTATTACTATTATTATAATTATTAAATGGGAAACCAACACAATGAAGAATATAAAATTTCTGGGGCTCATTAGTGCTAAACTTTTGTTCGCGTTTTGGCTTTTCTATTAGCTTCTTCAGGTACTTCGTACACCCACAATTTTGAACTGGTGTCGTTCTACGCAGACTAAATGACGATAAACTAAAAATAAAATCCGAAATTTCTAATTATAGTATAATTGAAAAAAAGAAAAAAGCTCTTCCTAAGAGAGAGCGGTAATAAGCGAGATGCATTTGTTTCTCCACACTAATCATAGACCACTAGATATGCAAAGCGTTTATGTCAGCTTAATTTTTGGAGCCGACTCCAGAGAGGAGTAGTCTGCCATTTTAAACCAGAGCATTAAATAAGTCGATTGCATCCTTGCCTTTTTAACAATAGTTCGTGTTTAGAACCGATGATACGGCACCAATAATAGTCCAACCGCCCCCTCCGCCACTCCCGTTCTTTTTTTACCTTTGCCCAAAACCGATCAGGCAAGGGTCCCGCTTAGGGAGCCAAGAGTTTAATTAAGGGAGGCCGCATATCCAGACAGGAATCCGATTCTTTGTCCCCTACTAACGCGTACACACCACCGTCATATGCGCATTCCTATGCACTCAATGAAATGTCAGTAGATATCGATAGTAACGATTCGGATAAGATACGCGTTTGAAAAGACATGATTTTTATTAGATTAGGCGAGTGCATGGAAGGTATTTGACAGCGCCAGACAAGAAATTTGGTCTGTAGTCGGTCCACATTGGTCCCCCTTTAGCGACTTATTAAATTAGGGACCTGGCGCCCTGATTATTCACCCACACATAACGAAATTGACGAGTTCGTCATCCATGAATACTAATAACATCAAATAGAACAACACCCAAAAAATAAAAGAATAAATTAATTGTTCCATTTTTAAGAAGCAATATTAAACTAAAATGCTATTTCCATAAAAGAAAAGAAAAATGTCGGCGAAGAAAAGGTAAGAGGCTCTACGGAAATTAAGCGCCCAGTCAGCCGTAACAACCCTCCTTTATCATCCGGATATTTATTAGAGCTCTTTTTTCTTTAAGGGTCAGCGCGTTCTTCCAAGTCGGGATATCGGCTCGTACGGAAAAGGGGGATACCGCGTCCATTCGCCGGGCAAACGAACCCATCGGCGCCAATCGCACGCGGGCGGCCCACTGCGTGGCGTGTCCGCGGGATTAATAATCGACTGTGTCCGTTCGATTTTGCATTAGGGCGTCGGTAGCGTTTCCGTGACGCTCGCTAGGCGCTGCTGCCTCTTCCTCCCGGTCGCGGGAGAGGGGGTGACGAGGAATTAATTGCCAAATCGATGCCTAATCGCGTACCGACTTTCCCGGTCGTTTCCCTCCCTTCCTCTTGCCTGGTCATCGGGGCTTCGTTCCTGTCGCGCGTGCGAGCCAGGTGCGCTGGGCCGCGAAAGCTCCCCTCGATGCCCCCTCTCCTCCATCGCTCGAGATCGCCTCTCTCGGGCTCGGATGGGCGGAGGGCTGCGGTGGCACTTGCTCCGACACATCTCACTTAGGTGCTGCGGCCCGTCTCCGCTTCGGGAGGAACAACGACGAGGCTATAGGAGCGCGAGCGCTGCCTCGAATAGCGGGCGACCCTGACTAGATAGCGCTTTTTCGAAGGCGCTTGCTATTCGGCGTGCCCGAATAGCAAATGGGATATACGTGAGATGTGTTGAAGCAAGTGCCACCGCATCCCTCCATTCATAGACCTTTCGCAAAAATTGCAAAATTGCGGGAGCGTACTGTATGCTCCCCCCTTGCCTTGTAGCATCTACCTCGTGACGCTGAAGCGCAGTTGCTCGCCTGCATTCGCTCGCTCACCTGCGCATACTACGTCGTCTGCTACGGACGATTCTCTACAGGCTGCTCCCAGCATTCCTTTCGGCGCCGCGGTCGGCGCTGCACGCTTTGCGAGAGGTCTATTGAGCCTGGAAAAGGCTCAAGATAGACGGAAGGAACATAACTGCGTTCTCCATCACGGTTTCTTGTGATGAAGTGCCGGCATCCGGTGTCGTAGCTAAATCGCAAACGCGAAACTGCCGACGCTCCGTCGTTGCCGTGAAATTGAACAAAGCCATCCAAGTACGTCACACTGAGGCTATTCATTACGAAATGGCGGTCGCTCTGTTTGAGTCAACACCAGCAAATATGGGGATGGCCAAGCTTCCCTCAGCTTCCGCACTGCCACCACAGCCCATGTCACGAAAGCCTGTATGAGCGCTCCGAGATATTTATAGCTGGTTGCTTATATTATGAACCGTAGAGGCGCAAGTCACAAAAAATTGGTTATTAAACAAAAAAACATTTATAAAAAAAGAAAATATTGAGGGTGAGTGCAGCGATGGCTTAGAATCACATTTTTGTTTTAACGCTGCATTGTAATTTTCTTGGTACTGTTTTTCGACTTTGGTTCCGAAGGTTTTTCATACGAGTATGTGTCCGCAACATTAAAGGTGCTTCTAGTAGGCCCTTTCATGTTACCGTTAAATGACTTATTAATATGACCCTTTAATGTTACCCTCAAATGAATATTCATGGGGTGATTAAATATGTACATAGTGAAACTTGACAAATTTTCGAGTAATCTGCGAACGCTTGCAAAAGAATGCAAATGAAACTTTGCTTAATAAACAGACTTCATACAAAAAATGCGCACTGAAATGACAGAGGGTGTGCTTTAGCGCGTCGCTCTTCGTTTTCTATGCATTTAGTAAGCTAGCTCGCTTCGGTATGATCATGTGACGCTCAGTTTGGATGGTTTGAATTTGTTTTCTCGTGGTATCGCACTCAGAACGTTGCGAGCGCCTGCGACTGAGTAAACAACAGTGATGCTTTGAGATGTTCAGGAAACATACTGGTGCGGAATTCTAGAAATACTCAGCCCTCGACAAACACATTAATACATGCACGCATGGTGGAATACGAAGCGGACGCCACCTGTGCGAACGGCTCGTTAGAGAAGCAATGGCCGAATTCGCGAACACTGGGAGGGAAGGGGCACCTGATTTTGCGATATGAAGTAAGTAGATTCTTTGTCCTAATAAACATGCTGACGTTAACGCTGCGACTCGGGTAAATAAAGAACAACGACAAAAGCCGTGAACCGAAAGAAGGAAGAAAAAAAAAAAAAAAGAACGCCTTCGGGTTGCGGCTTCGCCCCGGCTCGTCTTCGTTTTATCCTCCTGTTTGTTTTTTCTCCAAGTGTTAAATTCATTTCGCATGAACTCTTAGAGCAATTCGACTTGCCGCAGACCACGCAGGCGTTATTTCATAAGTATAAAGAGGATGAGGCGAGCGAAACTTGCTCGCTAACGCTCCGCCACGAAGTGAAATAGGTCCCTACGGTAGGAACGTCTCCACGGCTGGCTACCAAGAAAGCCCATTTGAACACCTAAAATAAATCGCTGGGGACTGATCCAAGAGGAAATCCCATCTCAAAAATTCAGTTTACACATGGTGCAGTTTGAATTTATTATGTAGTTCAACACTTATTCAGGCCCAACCACAAGTCCTTAAGGCGGATTGAACTAGCAAGAGATATGATCCGTTAAAGAACGGGGGAGACAGACTGATTGGTCGAAGCTAGACTAGGTCAAATACTGTCGTGCATTCGTATCAAAGCAGTCACAGAATGCTGAAAAAACAAAAAGCGTGGCTCCTCAGTCTATGCCAATCATAAGGAGCAACCAAAACCAATAGGCAGTGATGAAACTCAGGCACGCCTTGAGTTTCTTACGATTCTTTGAGGCCCAAACTTTCTATTTTATTATTTTTTTTTTTTTTTTGCATGCGGTAGGGGGCTTTTCAAATTCAAACTCATCTTAAAAATGGTGACATGAAGATGGACGTGGTCTCTGACTGGCTCGAATTGCTCCGGTGGCGTTCTACCTGAGACGCACCTCGGCCTGATGCCCCTTAATTCGCTCGTTAGGCGCTAATGAATCCTGTCGCTAATGTGGCGTCTTCGCCGATCTGTGTCGTCCGCGGCTGCAGTTCCTTTGCTAATGGCGAGCCTTCTTTTCCAGTCTTTCTCGCATTTTTCTCTTCTTTGTTGTTGGCGTTTTTTCGTGGATCGGATGGTTGTTCCTTTTTTCGTCTTTTTTTCTTATATCCAGGTGTAAGCACCGAGGTGATTCTATGACGCGTGAAATGAATGGAGCGTGTATGTGCTCTGCCACATCAAAAGGATGATGGATTTTGTATGTGCCTCTTAGTGATTCCTTAGTACCTCTGTCTCTTCAAATGAATTGCCTAAAAAAATGCTATTAGATTTTTTTTTTTTATCAGCGTCTTTCTGATTAGAACGACCATGAATTCATTTAACGGAGGGGTTCCAAACGACATTCCCCAAGAAGAGTGAGGAGGAACGTCTTTTTTGCTCCGGTATAGTACACAGCTTCGCAGTGTGACCTTGTTCATTAACATTTCCAAAGAATTCTGTAGAAATCGAGAAATATACAAAGTGTTCCTGCGAAAGCTTTCAACAAATTCTAAAAATATGCTGTTCGAGATAAAAAAAAAGAACTTTTTGCTGAAGCAAACTACCAGCCTCATAAAGCGTCAAGCGTTGAAAAAAAAAACTATTAGTAGGATAATTAACTAAAAATTGCTAATTAAATTTTTATTTTGTAAAAATAACCACTAAATCAACTCTTTAATAAAAATATAAGGCAGGGGCAGCATTTTACGGCGTTCTATAAATGATTTACGGAACGCCGTTCATGATGATTTAAAAGTTTAAAAGCGCAAAACAAAACAAGGACGAAGAAGAAAACACGCGACACAGACAGGCCTGTCTGTGTCGGGTGTTTTCTTCTTCGACCATGTCTTGTTTTGCGCTTTTAACCATTTAAAACATCTTTATATATAGAACATCATATTTCTAAAGCTTTTTGAAAGCTTTCGCAAAAACACCCGTTCACCTGCCACGTAAAAGTTTTCTTTTATGTCGTTTAGTGTGTCCTTATAATGTAAAGAGGAGATAAAGGTTAACCCCCGTTCTCTGATTCTACTCATTGTTTCCGCGTATATTATTACGTTGCCATCCCTTATGATTCTCGGGGCACGACATTTTGCATTGTATGCCCTCCTTTTGTGTAAACCACGAGTTGAACGACATGAAAATAAGACTGGACGTGGTCGATGTTAGCACGTGAACTTCGACATAAAATGAAAGTGCGGTGGACGCAATAACTCTGATGAACGAGTAAAATGATTGGCAAGCGTGCATTTCTAAAGAATCAGTATGTACGAGCTTGTACTAACGCGAATTAGTTTAACTACTACCGCGAGATGCACGTTAGAATCCTGCAGGTTAGCTGTCGTACTACAGCACACACTAAAATAGTTTCCACCCTGTAGTGGCCCAAGGTCACACGGCTCGCCGCACGCGAGAACGTCCGAGTCCGCTTCTTTTTCATTAGAGAGAATTGAGTTTCACTCCCTCTAAGGGAGACAAAAAAAAAAAAAAGATCGATGAAGAAGAAGAATAAAGGAAGTTGAGATATGGTCAGTCTTAAATAGTAACGCGTTACTGTAACTTTGTTACTTTTTTTGTAAGTTATAACTGTAACGAGTTACTTTTGAAAAATGTAACTTGCAACTGTAGTTCTATTACTTTTTCTAAGATAACGATGTAAGTATCGACGTTACTTTTGTCGTTACTTTCCAGTTTTTTTATGAATAAAATATCATTGAACGAGTACAATCTAGCTATTCCTTGCATTTTCCAAATTGTCTGTTCCGACATTTTGAGTGTCAAGTTGGCCTTGCACAATCTTGTTATTACGTTCTTTCTCGCGAGTCACGACCCGAATACAGCCAAGTGTAGATTTGATGAAAACAAAATGTAGTTATCTTTACGCACGCACTTCTACTTTGTGCTGCGCTTTATCTTTTTTCTGCGCAAACACTTTTTAATCGGGTGAATCAACCGTGAAAACAACAATACATCCGGAGGGCACTGCGCATGTTTCGTATTTTGATTTGCGCCACTATTCCGGCGTGGTGTCACCGTGTCAACAGTCAAGGCAAAATTTGCTGATGTTTGCACGGGGTTTGTTTCCAGATACGAACTGAAATATGTCCAGAGACTCTATGAACCCAGCGCAACCGTCAACGACCCAGCAATGTGCTAGTGCTACCAAGGCTAGGGATGTTGATGAGGACAAAGAAGAACGTAGTTTTTAATTTAATGCAGTAAACTTTTTTTTTTAATTTTATGCATTAAAACTTGGTGAGGAGCGTTTTCTAGTTTTTCTAATTTTTTTGTATTAAAGAAAAGTAACTGAAAAGTAACGTCGTTACTTTTTAAAAGTTACTGTGACTGTAACAAGTTACTCTTTTGTTGCGGTAACTATAATGGTAACTTCGCAACTTTTTTCTAAAAGTAACTGTGACTGTAACGAATTACTTTTTAAAAGTAACTTACCCAAGACTGGATCTGGTACGCAAGCTTTCAGGTCGTTCTTTCTCGGACATCACTCGCCACCTCAACAACCCTTAAAGGGGCGATGCAACAATTTTTGTACTTTGCGCAAATACCGCTTAGAACAGATCCCTGACGTTAATGACCTATGAAACACGCGTTCGTTTTTCACCCCACGCAATAGAAGTCCCAGTAAAAAATTAAAGAAAAGCGAGCAGCGTTCACCTTCTCAACCCGCAGTCAGAACAAGCGGCCACGTGATCTGGAGCCGATTATATGCCGCCAATGTTGATCATAGCCACGAGCTGGGGTTGGCAAAGCACAGGACACGCGCTGAGTTCCAGGCATTGTTATGGCTCGGCTATTGTCGTCGTTGCAGCGATTGGACACGGGCCACCCGAATGCTTCTCGAGCTATCAATTATCACGAGCCCGAATCGAGTGCCCACGCAATACTCGGGTCCAATCTATGAACCGCATTCAAATATCGTCATATGGGCGTACTGCGATCCCCACTTTACGTCATCAAATTTTGCAAAGGAGAGATTGAATGAAAATGATCGGTTTTGTCTCTGAAATTACACCGCAACAAAGGAGTTTCTTGGCCAGTGGCGTTGCGTGTGAGTAACCTTGAGTCCCACTAGTGCCAGTAAGCTCGTGTAAAGTGAAAAACATTCCAATTGAATATCGTTGCACCGGCCCTTTAAGGGTGTAAATTAGCTTGTACCAGAGCTAACACCCTAAGGGTGTTACAACAACACCCTTAATATGCTGGTGAACGCCCGAAAAATAGAATGCTTGCCGTCTTAGAAGCATCCTATAAATATTTTTTACGAGCAACAAGTTTAGAAAAAACAAGCACCACAAAAGCCGGAGTCATACCCACATCACACGGCAGCGTAAAGGTACCTTTAGCCCAGGTACCTGTCGTAAAGGGAGCTGGAGATCGTGATCACACGGCGCATAAAGGTCCCTTTCGCTAAGGAAGGACCTGTGTTAAACGGAGCTCGCCGAGCTCCCTTAACAGCTACAGGGAGTAGCCTCGGACCCACGAACTCAAAATAAAATCACAGGTATATAAATACATCTTGTTTAAGGCATTATAACAAATTGAATATATATAAGTATCAAATTATGAAATGATTGTGAACACAATTGTGATGGAATAATACAATAATGATGAACACATACTCTAGCTAGCAGGTAGCAGCGGCGGCACGTGGAAAACAATGTCTGCTACGAACCCGAACGCGATGGACCACTGCGAGCTCTTTTTCGAGGTTGTGACGAGCCGCCCGACTCTCCCGCCCAGGACCCTTTATCTTTGTCGTCGTCCACCCCTTTCGATCGCGTGATTGGCCGCGTAACCGTGAGACTCCATCGTGGTTCATTTCTGCCGGGCACTATTTAGCTACTTCAGTGAGAACTTTGCAAGAAAATGGAACTGGTAAACATAAAAAGGTCGCCCACCTCGCAATGCAAACTCGTAAACGCAGATGATTTTGGGCCAGTGTGGCCAGACGGGTAAGACGTTTTAAAGCAAGACTCATTTAGGTGTGCCCTTAGACTTAGAGAAAAAAGTAAAGTGCCGCAAAAGCAGACAGAAATAATATTTCACATTCAACAATAAAAAACACTTCGCGTCAAACCGATTTCGAGGAATACTTATTTATCACGTGCTCCTCTCGCGGTTAAGCTGGAATGCAATCGACATCAACCTAAAGTGCTCAGTTTATTTATCGTGTGATCAAGAACGCCGTTTACTACTGGTACCTTTAGCTAAGGGACCTAAGCTAAAGGTACCTTTACGCTGCCGTGTGAATGGGGTATCACACTGGTTATACATCATACAAGAGACAGTTTGCAAACAGGTTTGAACGCGAGTCACCGCGAGATCCGTGCAACGAGTTCAAGGGAAAAGTTGGAACGCGGCACTCGAACCCCGGATATCGCGGTGACTGATGTTTGTAGACTGTCTTTTGTATGATGTATAAGCATGCAGTGTGACCCCGGGCCCCCGGCTATTAGCAGCGAGATGTTTTAGTGGCGCCCTCATATGGTTACCTTTCGTGACGTCATTACCTTGCGAACAACAAGTTCGATGGTGTTTGTAAGGAGCATGGTGGAAGTTTGAAATCATTGCGCTCTTAAAGCAACAATACCGACACCGTCGAAATTGAAGTTCTTCTATTCCTCTTATTTCCGTCGATGAGAACACATTTGCTGACGTCATAATCAGCATTCGCCCAATCGTGGAAGGCCGACCATAGCGACGCTTTCGATCGCGCACGTCGCCAATACAGTTCTCTCATACACACAAAAACGACAAACACGGATGTTATGGATCGTGTCAAGAGAGGAATTATGAGCCTGGTGACTTCTGCCACCGCCTTATATACATAATTTTCAAGGGTCGCACTTTATGGGTACTGACGTTTATTTCTACTTACTTGCTCAGAAGTTGTTTCTGCGGTGTGAAACTAACACGGCGAAAAATACTTGCATGGCCGCGAATGACATCACATGCAACCTATGTATACTCGACGATCCAAAGACACGCATTCGCAGGTGTACCACCTCCGCAATTACGAAGAGTGCACGTATGTTGCTTTGCCCTCGACAATATTTTGCGTCATGCAGAATATATCTTTGTTCAAGGAATGTATCTCCAATAAAAAAAAAACAACATAATTAGAGGCAAGAATTATTCAAGGTTGTCGCTAAAATAACCTCGTAAAAGTGGGTGTCAGTTTGGCGAACAACCTTCGAAAAGGGGTGTTCGACTCACTTCAATTTTTTCCACACCCTTTCTACACCTTCCAAAAATAGCAGTGTTCAATGCAACTACACCCTCTTGTACGATTGAAAACGGTGAATTGTGTCAAAATTAGAGTGCTGAAAGGGTGTAACCTTGGGTGTCAATCTCTGAGGCACCCTTTTTACATCCTTAGGTGTGTAAAAATGTTTAGTGTGCGTGGACCCGATGGCGCGTTGACCTTTTGAAGGGATCGCAGAAATCGGTTTCTTAAGAGATTGCGATGTAATTTCTCACAAACGTGCTTCTAGATTTGTGACATTTTTATTGTAAAAATATCAAAGGATTTCTTCACCTGAGTAAAAAAACACAAATAAAAATATACACTTACTATGAAAATAAAAACAAAACAAAAGAAACAACTCTGGCTCAAACCATTAAATGGTGGGCTAATGTGGCTTTCATTTTGGCAAAATAAAGAGGATAGAATGTAAGCCAATTTTATTTATTTTTACTCGTATTTCTCTAGCAATAAACGACACAATGGTCCACAGTGCTGTCTGATGATTCCACGAAGAAAAGGCCTAGCTAGGCGTTCGTCCACAATAGTTTTTCTTCTTTTCATTTTGTTTACTCTGGTCAGGTTATAGTTCCGCACTTCCAAATCATAGACCGACACGCTAAGAAATAAATTTATGCGGTAAGTACAAAGGGCCCACGCACCATCGGGTCCTCGCTGTACAATGGGCCGTCTTCAGCAGAGAGACAAACTACCTCATTTCATGGCAAACTAACTTCACACTTTCTAAATGCCCACACAACACATTTTCTTTACAACGGCACTGGTGAAGCCTAATAGTATCTTTAAATTGGAAAGAGCGAAAACGCACACATATCGATGCTGTACTTTACACGTTCGGGGTTCACGCTGAAGCACAACTTGAAGGCCGAAGATGCAGGGCAGGACAGCGCGTCCGTACTGCTCTACTACCGTGTCCCTTTCGTCTGTGCTGCCACAAAGATAAACGCACCGAGAAACAAAGCCGACTGCAAGCATGTAGAACACTATGGACAGCTTTGTACTCCATTTTCGCGGCTCCTGCTCAGGCAGTGTTATTAAAATGTAGAGGCGCGAGAGTGTTCCTCCAGAAACCGCTCTTCTCGTGCGAACACCGGCACAATAAAACCAGCCCCTCAAACCACACGCTTAAGCCTCTATTTCTCAGAACCTTGCAGAACTATTTAAAGATAGAGTATAATAAATGATACGATGTGAACGGACCGGCGCAGTTTAATATTTTGTTTTCGGTTTCGAGCGTATGCTATCGCGAGGCGATTACATTCGTACGATTCTGAAAAAAAGTTAAGCGAAAACCCAGGCTCGAGCAGCAATTTCTCCCAAAACCTACCACAAAAAGAGCGTATTCTTACAAATAGAAACAAAAGACACGCACAAGTAAAAAAAAAAAAAAAAAAAAAACATAACAACTCAAAAAAAAAAAAAAGTAGAAGACACCGAGCGCACTTGCTGACAACTGTTCTTGGAACGGAAAGTGATTACCAGCGAAAGTTGTACCCCTCGCATCGCAGCCAGTTGCCGCTCTAATTCGATTTCGACGGGATCTCCTTTCGAAGGAGCTATAGCTTCTCCTCTGGATGCCTCCCTTTTATTAAATCCGTAATTGGCCATCTCGCCAGTTGACGACGGCGGCAGAGCGCCCATCCCCTGCAAGGAAAAACACAGTCCATTCGCCGTCTTTAAAAGAAGACAAAAAAAAAAAAAGGTACGCAAGCGCAGTTGCGCAAGCGGCGTACATCCCTGTGTCTTTTTGTTTCCTGTTTTCCTTGACGAACATGCATCGCCTGGGCTGCAGACAACCTCGGCGAACGGTCACATACACCCAAAACCCCGACTTCGCGATCTCTGTTACACCAAGAAAATGTACTTTTTTTTTTCGCTTTATCTAAATTTGATTACTGCATTCGCGAGTCACGTCTGCCGAATTTACTGCGCAATTTCGCGCATCCGTCTAGCTGCAGGCGCGTGCGAGCGCGCACGTTTCGTTTTAGTCTGGGCTTTGTCTGCACTTTGGGTACAGTGGTTGGGCGGATGTCTGACCCGAGCCAAAGTTCGACTTGAAGTACTTGTCTGAGCGCCGTCTCGCCGTTTCCTTTGACAAACCTATGCTTGTTGGTTGCTGTCGTTTGCCAAGTAACATCACGTTAACTTCTCGGAAAACAACAACAACAACAACAACAACAACATCGCCTTCAGATATTTTGAAGGCCCTTCTTAATGGGCTAACGTGAATCCCAGATTTTTTTTTTCCTTTCTGCGCCCAATGTAGCCAGCCTTTCGTCCTGGGAATCGCAAAAAAAAAAAAAATTAAAACAAATCTTTCGGTAAAACAGGCATATTAAAAGAGAAATCAAAATAATACTTGACAGGAGCCTATCTACATGTTATCGCACGGCATGCGTTGAAATTGCTCGAACAGTTTATTTAACTTTATTTTGTAGAATCCTCTCGCTTTCGAGTGTCTCTGTGTATGTCATTATTTGTAACCGGCCTCGCTTCATAATCATTTTTCACGCCGTAAGAAGTCAGACACGCCGGAATCATATTGCGCCTCTGACAGCGAGAGAAATGAACCGAAAAGGAAAACAAACTTCGCCGATATCTTTTTTTTCTTTTTTTTCCTCCCGGGGCGACGACGACGACGACAGCGTTCTATGACAGAGTGTTCGCTTCACGCCATATAAAAAGGAGCGATTTCTTCGTTCATGGAACATACAACATCTCAAGGTTTCGCAAAACAGCCTTTTTTATTTTTAATCCATACTAACATCGCAAAAACTGACTCGAGAGACGTATGAAGCTGAAAGGCTGGAATTCTTGAAGTGCCAACAAGCCCTTTTTTTTTCAATTCCCGCTTTGATCCATTTTGGACGTAGTGCCCGCTTTGCTAGCCGCTTTAGTCGGAGAAGTTAATCTCATTCGGGACTCGTTTCTTATGCACCGCATTAGAGCCACCGAAAAAAAAAGAAAGAAAAAGAAACACACGCCTCCTCTCCTCTCTTCCCCCCCAAAAAAAAAGAATAAGAAAAGTTTGCTTCTCTCTTTGCCGGACTAGCAACTTCCTCTGGCGTCTTTCCTGGGCAAGTTTCTCATGCCCACGCGCCATTTAAGGCCCCGAAAACGGTGTTTGTATGCAAACTTGGCCTTGTATAGAAAGTCATCTTACTATGCAAACTATTTCCGAGAAACATGTCACTCCTTTCTCGTGGGCCCCAATCAAGTCTCGCGAGCTCCGCTTTAGTGCGAGTTCCAGCTCGCTGATGCGCTTGAGATGTTTGCTTTTCAATCGGCGCTGCAGCTCGGGCAGCTCGGCCCGTATACCGTCCTCCTGCCTTTTTTGTTTGTTTTGGTTTAGTTTTAGCTTAACGTGCACCGCGCCTTCAAAAATGATTTTCTTATGTAGATTCCAGAAAGACGGTGGCAAGCTTTAACTTGACGGTCGCTGTTTGATTGCCATTCATTCGGGAAACGTTTTTGCTTCACGAAATGGCCTTACCGACTATAACCACCCCCCCCCCCCCCCCCGCCGAAAAAAAAAAAAAAGGAAATGAGAGAAAAACTAAACTGCACTTTGTTTGGGTAAGATTTTATTTACAGCGCTCGTTGCGGTTTTATTTTAAAACGGCGAGTCACGCGTTGCTCGCTTACATGATACTAAAAGCAAATTTAACCCCGCCAGAAGCAGCTGTTATATTTGCAGAAATATTGTTTATCATTTGCCAACCAAATAAGGCGCTCCTGGGCATTTACAAGAAGCATGAACGAAACACGACCACTGATGTCGGGAAAGAAAATATATACGTATATAGCGGCCATATTGAAACTTCTGAATTCGAGTTCCTTCTAGAACCAAAGTGAATATTTTGCGATCTCGAGAAGCCGTCTGCATTGCACCTCATACAAGAACGGCTAGATTCTCGGCGGCGTGACACACGTCAGTTCCTTCAAAAGACGACAGAGCACGCGCTTTCCTCAAAATACCGCTAAAGGTAAAAAAAAAAATAATAATAATAAACAAAGAATTTAGCACATTACTAGCGCAGTTCGGCGCGTCCATTAAAGCCGAGAGACTTCCTTAAAAAGTTTCTCAATACAACGCACTTAAATCTCCCAGTCGTATACCGTTCTACCTCCGTGCTTCCTATCATGGGGTCGACACTTCAAAACAGAAACACTCCGTGTCGTCTCACGATGATCGGGGCGCGCAGTACTCAATCGGCGCCACAACAGCTGATCGTTGAACAAAAAACAAAAAAAAAAAAGAAAGGAAGAAGTCACAAACAAAGCTAGCTCTAACGCCCTCGCGTGGATTCGATGCTTCAGTGGAAGAAAATCGTCAAGAGGGGGACATCTTTTTCGGCGAGTCCGACTGGGCGCGCGAGACAGAAAGCCGCCCGTGCCGCCCTTTCCGTGTCGCGGTCCGGGCACTTCGGGTCCTCCGAGTTTACCTCTTCGCTTCCTCGCAAGACAAACCCTCTGCATCTCTTCCTTCTTTTTTTTTTTTTTTTTTTTTTTTTCGTGCGCCGAGGAAGGCGACCGACCGGGCGGTGGACTCAAGAACGGATGCCACTTGTCTTCCCGTTGTTTGCTTCGCTTTGTTTACTTTCCCTCCTTCGAACCGTTTCTTAACGGCCTTTTGTCTGTTCTAATTGCGGTTACAGAATATAGATCACTCGTTGAGCTCCTTGCTTCGTTTTGTTTTTCTCTCTCCTCCCTGTGCGGTTTTAATTGGGGAGGAGGGAGGCGGGCCCCTCGAAAGCGGGAACGAGGCTCGAGAAAGGCGTCGCTGGCGAAGGGCGGGAGACGAGTAGACAGCAAACAGACAATGGAGGACGAGACGAGCACGGGAAGGGAACAAGGAGTCTGGGGCCCGCACGCATCGAAGGGTGCCGTCTCCGCTGGGCTGGAGTCGTTGTTCGACGGGCGTTGCGACATTTCGCGCTTGGGACGGGGAACGCAGCGGTGGATGCCCGCGTGCCTGCGCGCGTGCTCTGCATGATTATTTCCCACTGGCCCAGAATGTACACGATCCTGCGTCGTGCTTTGAATCTTTGCAATGCACTACGTAATTTCAGCTAGGCGGTAGAATCGATGTGGTGAAATGGATTACGAGACAACTTTTTCTTTGCATCGTAAAAAGATAGTGGGTTACAGAAGCTTTCTCAAAGTGGATGTAAGCCATGTGGGAGGACTGAAACGTTTGTCTCTACAATCCCCCTCTGTTTTTCTAGTTTTTTTTTTTTTTAATTTATATATTTAGCCTTTGAACGAAGTGATCGCTAGGCGCAGAATCTGCGTGTAGGTTTTGTAGAATATGATCACAAGTTAATTTTGGGGCGTTTCGCGGATGGCATAGTATGTTCTTCGTCCAAGGGTCTTGTGATGAAAACGTTCACACTAATATTTGTAAATATTCGAATGGTCTGACGGATTTCCACTGCACAGTGCCTCTGAATGACGGCGTACCAGCGATCCGGAAGCTTCACTATTCCAGTCAGGTTCCCTTCTTTTTTCAGCTGTCGCACGCACTGGGTGTCAACGTCTGGCGGGCTCGTGTCTGGGTAATAGCGAACGTGAGGCAGCGCTTCAAACCAGAACATCTACTGCAAATCTGCCACCCCATCTGCTACATGCAGGCACGCGCTTTCGATCCACACACGAGAGAACCATCTCTGAGTAACCGAGGTCGGTTGCTTCCCATTTTTCAGGGCAACATTTGCAGGACGTCATGTAATAAATGAAGTCACGTGCCGTGGTTCCTCAAGGGTCACACTCCAACTGACTGAACGTAAAGTCCCTAGATAAGAGCTTCCTACAAGTAGCGACATTCTTTGAAGCGCCGACTGCGTGACGGTGCAGGTTTTAGAAAGAAAATGGCAGTGCACAGCAGAGGTTTGAATTGAGTGCCGCCATTTTGTTCCAGCGGAATGTGCTTTGCCATTTGTATTGGTTGTCGTTACTTGTAAAAGAAGTATCAAGGGACTTGAACTTAACACACTGCTTAGACCGCCTCATCCAGTTTGCGCATTTCTAATGAAATTGCCCTCAAAGAAGTTCCCAGAAAATGTCGAATGTAGGGGCGTCCGTTTCCCACCCAGATGACGCGAAACGGCAGCCTTGATTGAGGTCTCTCCTTGGAACACCTAAGTTCTCCGTCATGAGCCATTCCCCCCCCCCCCCCCCTTTTTTTTTTTGCCTGTATATTTAGTGATAGGAGTGACAAAACTCAATATATGATACAGATATGACTGAGGTTATGTTGGTGTACGTGAAGTGTAAAGGATAAATAAATTAGTGTCGAAACAAATCGGTTTGACATAAAACAAAAGAACACGGCCCCAGGGGCTGCACGAGTGAACCAACTTCGGTACTCGCCGTATGCTTTGATATAGAAAGCACACAGCGCATGGGAGATGTAAACCTAGAACACGGCCCAATGAAGGACGTCATGTCACCCAAGAGTGTCCGCAGCTCACTAGCAGCTCATTCATGTTTGAAATACTAAATTCAATGTAGACAGCTCCAATAGAACCCCCTCCATGGCACTACTTTTCTTGATGCGGTCTCGAACCTCGCGATAAGCAAGAACTTTCTTCGGCTAAATAAAAAAGAAACAATGTAATTGACACGCGCCTCAATACGGTTTTAATTCGTTAGTTTTATCTCCCAACGTCGCGCCAACCAGGCTTAGGCATAACTGTGGGTGGAGAAGGCATCGGCGTTGATTCGCACAGTTTTACCCGATTGAATTGGGAGTGTCGCATTAGCGCCGTCGTGTTCATTCCTAATGCCGTATTACGAAAAGCTTCGATACATAAATTGCCCACATTACGGTCTCGTGAATGATTGCTTCTTTCGGGCAAATTAGATGGTGAAGCACGCCCAGAGTTGACAGCAACGAAGCGAAAACCTGCGGCAAAAACGAATGCGTCCATAGCACCGACAAGCGGTGCCACCTGATTTGGGCAGTCGATGAAAATGCAATTGGGCGGAAGCAAGCCGAGTAAATATTTGTCCGAACGCAACGATTAACTACCGACGAGCACACAAGGGACCTAAGAACTCCAGAGCCGAGCGTATAGCTCCAATAACAGGAGGGAATTTGCACGCAACTGCAAATGAATCGATCTATAGAGTAACCAAGACGTGACAGGTTGGAGAAAAAAAAAGTTTGCTTTACTGCAGACTGAATTTAAATCGTCTTTTTAGATGGACATTGCTGTGCGTGCAAATATGAGCACAAAGCTTCACGTGGACGTGCCACGTAAATTGTATCCCGTTCAGTTTACACGGATACTAATCTTAGCTATTGCATAATGTAGTTATGTGCCTCAAGAAAATTGCAGCACTCATCTCTTGACCCAGTAGGGTTATTCGTCAGATTGAAAGTGTGTAAAAATAAATATATAAATACTAATAACATATCTCTATTGCGAGATATGGCATACCCCTTGTCACATATGGTACGAGATATGGTACACCCCTTGTCACATATACGACACCCAAAAACTTCAGTTAGCCGTACAGCGCACTGACTTCAAACTGTCGGCCCTAACTCTTACGAGAGGCTTGATGACGGTGCGATATAACATATTAAACAGCTAAAGTACGCGTCAAAGAGTACAGAAAGAAACAACAACACAGGTTTTGCAGTAGGGCCAAGAAAACCCCCGATTACTTTTTTTGCAGTCAGTTACGCTTACTTAAGCTATTCTATTAAGTTGTACAACTCACCTATCAAGACGCTCGTGAAAATGGGTGGCGCCGGTTGAACGTCATTGCGCTGTACGTACAACTGAAGTTTAAGGGTGTCGTATGTGTGACAAGGGGTGTAGGGGCTACACCCCCTTTTTTTAAGTGTATAATATTACAACACGAATGCCAATAAGAGTGCATTCGCGCCACAGAAAGTTCTGATTCGCACTGTAGGCGGAATAGCAAACTATTCCATGGCCCTTTTATTAATATCGCGCGCAGCCGCGTCGTCAGATTTGGCGAACACGCGACAAACAGTGCTAGCATATACGTTCAAAACACACTTAATAGGCAACTTTCTTCTTTTTTTTTTTAAGGGTTTAGTGTCACCAGGTGGCGACGGGTGTTTGTGACCTTATTCACACTCATTCGATCACATAACATAAGTTTAGCATTTTCATCTAAATTTAGCGGAAATATTTTCCCGATAAATTTAGCGGAAAAATTTTCCCGATAAATTTAGCGAAAAAAAATCCACGCTAAATTTAGCGGAAAAAAATTCCCCGATAAATTTAGCGGAAAAAATTCCCCACTAAATTTAGCGGATAGAATTCCCCGCTAAATTTAGCGGAAAATTTCCCCTAAATGGGAGGCGAACAGGAGAGGAGGAGGGGCATGGCCTCCTCTCCGTACCTTCCCCTCCTCCTCCTCAAGAGCTGCGCTCTAATTCGGCGTTACAGGGGATTGCAAACGTCTTTCATTTTCCGCTAAGTTTAACAGGGGAAATTTACCCATAATGCGCCGCGCGGTTACGCCGACGCCGACGGCGACGGCGACGCCGCTTAAGCCGGAAGCGGGCGCCTAAGAGCTGCGCCCTAAAAAAACAAATGTAGGACCGGAAACAGGGAAACTTTTCATCTCGAAATCACACGTGCAAGCTGAGAATATAAACACTTTGCGCAATCCAATCCGGCCTCTTTGATTAGTATTATTTTTATGAGTTACGAGTGTTCGGCATCTCTGGCGTCCTAATGGCGGCTTTCTGGTGACTGACCAAGGGAAAAGTTGGCACGTACCCAAGCGGACAACACAAAGCCTGCGATTTCTAAATGTTAGTGCAATGCAGCGCCCGCATTGCGTTCATCTTCGACTCGCGTCGAATTATTCAGTTGATGGCATGTGGTATATCAGGGCTTTAATCATGTCGGCGCTTCGTATACACAGGAATACTTCCTTTGTTACCATCAAAACGAAAATTAATTAGGAAAAAAAAAAGCATAAAGCGAGGAACGCATACCCGTCTTCCGTTGCCGAATGAAATTGACGATGCTCGATGGAATACTACATTTTTACCGCCATCAGCATGCGGAACATTAAACTGATGTTTGATATGGCACTGCATTTCAGAAAAGGTTTTGAGGACTTGGAACTCCTGTCCAGCGACGCGTGTTCCACAAGCACATCCCCCTTCATCTAACTATATCCCCTTTCATTCTCACCCCACCCCCAATCTATGTCCACCACCCGTAACGATTAGGTGATGGTTATTGAGGAAGCGTGACGTAATAATTTAACGATCATTCAAGGGGTGATGCAACAATTTTTGTAGTTTCAGTAAATATTGCTTAGAATTATTCCTTGACATTCATAACCTATGACACACGCATTAGTTTTTTGTTGTCGCTTTCTTCTCCACCCAATGGCAGTCGCGGAAATAAATTCGTAAAAAAACGAACCGCGTTGAACCCCTCAACTCGCAGTCATAACCAACGTTACTGGAGCAAGCTTGCTCCAGTAACGTAGGTCAGAACCAGCGACCACGGGATCTGGAGCCGATTATATGCCACCAATATTCACCATAGCCACGCGCTGGGATGGGCACTGCACATGGGAACGCACTGAATTCTACACACGGTTAATGATCGGCTATACCCGTCATAGCAGTGATTGGGCACGAGCCACTACCAGAATGCACGTGAAGGCATTGATGGTCACAAGCCCAAATTGAATGCTCACGCAATGGCGGTGTCCCCTGTATGAGCTGCATTTAATATCGTCACGACGGGGATCCCAAAGCTTGATGACGAAATCCTAGGGATCGCATTGTTAACAACGCCAACAATGCGGTCCCCACAACTTCGTCATCAAGTTTTGCGAAGGAGAGACTGAAAGAAAACGTCCGCTTTCAACCTTGAAATTACGGTACGACAACGAAGCTTCTTAAGCCCGAACCACATAGGGCATATTTGCGACGTATTTGCGGGCGTTTTGGCGGGCGTAATCCCGACGTACAGTGGGCGTCGGGACGAGCGCTTCCGAGGTCGGCGTAAATACGCGCGTATTCGGCGATCCGACCGAGACAGATCTCGGCGCATCGGCGTATTTCGGCGTGGCGTATCCGGAAGCGTACGGCGCGGTGCCGGCCAATCAGCTCCCGAGTTGAGAGCCGGAAGTTGCTCGAGAATCGGCTTGCCTAGCTATGCGGCCGGCTGGCTGGCTTGACTCGGCCGCTGAAATGGGAGCTCGCTTGTCGCGTTCGCCGGTTTATCGGCGAACTGTACGAGATCGCTATATCTCTTTGGAACGAGCGATGAACGACTGAGACAGACGGAAATACCATCGATGTTGCGGGCGATGTGAAAAGGATTACAAAAGGAAGGGTTTTGAGCAGAGATCGCGGCCGTCCTCCTGCCGGGAGTTTTTGGCAACTTGACGGTTGCAACGAACATTTTTGAAACAGGTGTTAGCAAATTAGGCTTTAGTTGCTTATTAACATTCAGTTATTTATGTTCCCTTGCGGAACCTAATAATATAGCAGCCCATCTACATTTTTCCTCCTTTCACGAAAGGCGCGAGTCGGGTATACACTGGACCAAACGCCGAGGAGACGTCGACGAAAAGCGTCGTGTGGGGTTTGGCGACCTTCCCCTCTTCCCTTCTGTGAAAAAAGCGCCCGCCAAATCCCGTGATTACGCCCGCTGATACGCGCGTAAATTCGTCGAGAATACGCCCTATGTGGGTCGGCCTTTAGTCCGCGGCGTCGCGTGCGAGTAAAGCCTTTCCACAAACGCGTATGAGGACATGGTCATTGCTGTGTTTGTGTGTTATGCACGCGCACTTTCTTGCTGGCCGCAATAGACCCTTTCCGAAATTCAGTCTGTCCACTTCGATAACTACCATCATCTTAGTCCATATCATCTGTACATGCTAATGGCGGCCTTTTCATGGCTGATCAAAAAATAATTCGAAGACAGGCACTGCGGAGCCTGAATATTTCAGATGTGAGTTCGCCGTATTGTTCGATGTCACCGTGACGAGACTTATAAGCTTATATGCGCTACGCATTGGAGTTTGTCATGTAAATCCTTGGAATTCTTGGCTTCGGCACGCTCCAGACAGTTCATGACAATAAAATGTGATGAATTTTATCAACAGCTTTACTCAACTAAGCGCTTCGTACAGGTCTGTTTACACACCACCGAAAGTGAAACAAATCGAGAAATAACTGTACAGCGCAGAAAACCGAAACTTTCGTACGTCTGCCGTTGATGAATAAGTACTCGATTTTAACTTCCCTTAGGATACAAACGTTTAAACTCATATTTGAGTAACTAGATGGCACTGAATTTCTGAAACGGTCTATTGCGAGCGAGCGCAGGCCCGACTGTGACTTAGCACTTGTGGACCGTGATTCTTGTAAGTAGTGGAAACGTCGATACTTGGTTTACTTGGGTCCCACTTAGTGTCAGTAAGCTCGAGTGAAGTGCAAAACATTCCTACTCAATGTCGTTGCACGGCCCGTTTAAGGGATATTCACAGGGGGATGCTTTTCGCTAGAAATTTGCGTGACGCCTGCAATCAGCGGAACCAGCGGGACTCCCTCCTCAACTCCAGCATTCCCACGAACGACGGGGAGTCGAGAGGGATCTCAGTGTTACCAGACGAATTTAGCTGTCGCACTCTCGACAACAGGCCTCGGTGCGCGCTGACGAGACTAGAAAAGTGGAGGCGCACATGAAACTGCGATACGCCATTAGGGCAGCAGTGCTGTTCGATGTAGAAGACGACGAACTGCTTCCTGCTAAAAAGAAAGATGCTTCTCGAACGGGTGGATGCAACACAAAGGACGTGGAATCAGAAACCAGTTGTATGAGGAGCGGCTTGAGGACCGCATTGATGAATATCGGAGACTTCTTCGGGGTGCCACGGACGACATGCGCAGACGCGTGAGCCACAACATGTTAGGCGATCCCGAGGCCACCGCCGGTATCCCACTGAGCAAAATCTGTAAAGTTGCCAGACACGCGAACAAAATACCGCCAATTGCGAAGGCGGGGAGGATTTGTGCAGCCCGAGCAAAAAACTCCCCCATCCTCCTGGATGTCTACGTCAGCGTGGCTCCGAGACTCCGAGTAAAGGCTTGACGTTATTACCACGTGTTGCGCATCCCGGGGAGCAAAATGGATGATTTCTTCCCCGTGTGAATACCCCTTTTACTACTAGGTCGCTAAACTCGTCAAACACAAAGTTGGGGCCGAAGTTCGCGTAGCGTGCTGATTGGACTCTCGCGACGATGGCGCCACGCGGGACGAGATGTCAATCATCCAAGCTCTCTCGGTGCTCAAATTCCAGCGAGAATGTGAAACACAAAGTCGTAGCGAGCTTCATCGGAGCGCGCGCGAGCAACACCGTGGTGCCAGCATACCGCGCCAAACCTCACTCATGAGGGCCCTCACTCACCCTCATCTTCACGGGTGAGGTAGGGTGAGTGAGTTTTTGAACCAAGAAAATTCATGAGTGTGAGGGTGAGTGAGGGCCGTGAAGCTGTGAGGGCTATGAGGACCGTGACTGCGTGAGGGCCGTGAGGGCGGTGAGTGGCGTGAGGGCCATTAGTGCGTGAGGGGTATGAGGGCCGTGAGGGCGGTGAGTGCGTGATGGGTATGAGGGCCATGAGTGCGTGAGGGGCGCGAGGGCGGTGAATGTGTTAAGGCCCGTTCACACACTTGCGTTCGGAGCGACCACTATGCTTACGAACGAATGCAACCGCTGCGACTTCAACGACAACTGTGCGCGACGTGTACACACACATGCAACCGCGTGGAACCGCACGAATCAACAGCCAATAAGAAACGAGCTTCAGCTCTTACTCCTAGCCAATAGTAAGCAACCCAGCTACGCTTACAAACATGGCGGACGGTTCCGTGCCCGACGCGGGGTTCTTACCGGAGCAGCCCGAGGCGCCCGAGGTTTCGGCTACGGCGTACAGTCACGAAGATCTGCTGTGTGCCTAGAATAGCTTTGTAAAGGCTGGTTCAGACATCTGAAACGAACCCGTTATCCACGACTGCGTCCGTTGTGACCGGAGCGACCGGAACGACCGCTCTGCGCTGCGCGTACACTCTCTGCTACCACTGCAACAAGCGCAGCGGGTCGGCAGCACGGCGACCGCCTCTCCGTTGCCGTCAGCTGTTTCAGCCGTGCCTCTAAAAAGAAGGGGACGCGCAGCCACTCACTTGCGTAACAGAAAATAGACAGACCGTCTTCTATGACCTCAAGCTTTATTATTTTTTTTTCAGGATACGCTTGCAGGGTATAGTGCATTAAAAAAAGAAAAAGGATGCAGTACGCCGTCTTGCACGATCACGACTTTAATACACGACTTTGCCAACAGTACAAATCTCGCCACACGCCTTTTCTACGATTATAAAAGACGATGTAATCTTAGGAGCGATATAGCAACATAGAATTATAATTTGACAGACGTTGCGAGCGTTCAGGATTGCTAACACTAATCACCTTTTTCGGGTGATGAAAACGCGTGAAAATTCGCATCCTTTATACGGTACGCACCAGTAATACCTTGAACTTGAGCACACGCATGGAATGCGCCAAAAAAAGAAATCCGGGTGATGTTCGAGGACACAAATGCTAAGAAAGCACCACTGTAGTCGAAGTAAACAAACACGACGGCACGGGCGTTCCTGCTGTCTTGAGAGTGCCGCCACGAGATCGCCGCACGAGTAGGTGGATCTTCCCTTCTAGTACGTGCTGGGTTATCATGACGACACAACGAAAATTCACAGTCAAGGATAGCGCTTTTACGAGGAACGATGAGCTTCCACCACGCCGTCCACGTCGACGATCACCACGACGCCATGTTTGAAAATAGAAGGAGCCCGGCACGACCGGCATGCAACGCGCGCGAGCGAGCTCTCTTCGACCTGTGATTGGTCTGTCGCTCCCGTCGTTCCTGAACGTAACGAAAAAGTTCAGCCCGGCTCAACTCCTTGCGTTGCGAACGAACACGAACGAAACGACCGTTTGGCGCTTCGTTGCTATGGTAACTCGTCGTTCCAACCGGTTGCATTCGTTCGTAAGCGTAGTGGTCGCTCCAAACGCAACTGTGTGAACGGGCCTTGAGTGGCATGAGTACGTGAGGGGCGTGAGGGGTGTGAGGGCCGTGAGGGCGGTGAGTGCGTGATGGGTGTGAGGGCCGTGAGTGCGTGAGGGGCGTGATGGCGGTGAATGTGTGAGTGGCATGAGTACGTGAGGGGCGTGAGGGGTGTGAGGGGCGTGAGGGCGGTGAGTGCGTGATGGGTGTGAGGGCCATGAGTGCGTGAGGGGCGTGATGGCGGTGAATGTGTGAGTGGCATGAGTACGTGAGGGGCGTGAGGGGTGTGAGAGCCGTGCGGGCGGTGAGTGCGTGATGGGTGTGAGGGCCATGAGTGCGTGAGGGGCGTGATGGCGGTGAATGTGTGAGTGGCATGAGTACGTGAGGGGTGTGAGGGGTGTGAGGGCCGTGAGGGCGGTGAGTGCGTGATGGGTGTGAGGGCCGTGAGTGCGTGAGGGGCGTGATGGCGGTGAATGCGTGAGTGGCATGAGTACGTGAGGGGCGTGAGGGGTGTGAGGGCCGTGAGGGCGGTGAGTGCGTGATGGGTGTGAGGGCCGTGAGTGCGTGAGGGGCGTGATGGCGGTGAATGTGTGAGTGGCATGAGTACGTGAGGGGCGTGAGGGGTGTGAGGGCCGTGAGGGCGGTGAGTGCGTGATGGGTGTGAGGGCCGTGAGTGCGTGAGGGGCGTGATGACGGTGAATGTGTGAGTGGCATGAGTACGTGAGGGGCGTGAGGGGTGTGAGGGCCGTGAGGGCGGTGAGTGCGTGATGGGTGTGAGGGCCGTGAGTGCGTGTAGGGCGTGATGGCGGTGAATGTGTGATTGGCATGGGTACGTGAGGGGCGTGAGGGGTGTGAGGGCCGTGAGTGCGTGAGTGCGTGAGGGGCGTGATGGCGGTGAATGTGTGAGTGGCATGAGTAAGTGAGGGGCGTGAGGGGTGTGAGGGCCGTGAGGGCGGTGAGTGCGTGATGGGTGTGAGGGCCATGAGTGCATGAGGGGCGTGAGGGCGGTGAATGTGTGAGTGGCATGAGTACGTGAGGGGCGTGAGGGGTATGAGGGCCGTGAGGGCGGTGAGTGCGTGATGGGTGTGAGGGCCATGAGTGCGTGAGGGGCGTGAGGGCGGTGAATGTGTGAGTGGCATGAGTACGTGAGGGGCGTGAGGGGTGTGAGGGCCGTGAGGGCGGTGAGTGCGTGAGGGGTGTGAGGGCCCTGAGTGCGTGAGGGACGTGAGGGCGGTGAATGTGTGAGGGGCATGAGTACGTGAGGGGCGTGAGGGGTGTGAGGGCCGTGAGTGCGTGAGGGGCGTGATGGCGGTGAGTGTGTGAGGCCCCCTTCAGAGGGAGCAACTTTCTCAGCAATTTTGGTGTTGCTGGCGGGTTGTTCTCTAGCTTTCCCTAGATCGACACGAATCGCTGAAGTCGGGTCCGGCTCGAAACAACCGAGCAACTCGGAGCAATTCGAAGACGTTTGAAGCGGCTGCATCTAATCAGGGACGCGATATTTTCACGTGATACCTCTTGCCGGTGAAGATGACAACCAAAGACTTGGTTCTGGTTTGAAATTGATCTTTTTTGGAAATAAACTGTTTCAGAAAGATGGATTGGTATTCTCAACGAGATTTAAATGCATAAAAACACGTTTATAGCGCGTGATTGTTTGTGTAAATAGTGCAAGAAAAATAAAATTTCATGATGACGAGTGCAAATCGCAGCAATTGGTTGCTGCGTGTGAACACGGGCGGCCCGTGTTGCTGGTGTTGCGACGTCAAGTTTCTGGGCGAAATTGCCCCATCTGAAGCGGGCCTGAGTGGCGTGAGGGCCATGAGTGCGTGAGGGGCGTGAGGGGTATGAGTGTGTGAGGTGGTGAGTGCGTGAGGGGCGTGAGGGCTATGAGTGCGTGAGGGCCGTGAGGACGGTGAGTGCGTGAGGGGCGTGAGGGCCATGAGTGAGTGAGGGGCGTGAGGGCGGTGAGTGGCGTGAGAACCATGAGTGCGTGAGGGGCGTGAGGGGTATGAGTGCGTGAGGGCCATGAGGGTTGTGAGGGGCGTGAGTACGTGAGGGGCGTGAGGGGTATGAGTGCGTGAGGGCCGTGAGGGTTGTGAGGGCCATGAGTGCGTGAGGGCCGTAAGGGTTGTGAGGGGCGTGAGTGCGTGAGGGCCGGCGTGAGGGCCATGAGTGCGTGAGGGGCGTGAGGGCCGTGAGGTTCAGTGAGGGTGAGTGAAGGGCTGAAGGTGAGTGTGACTGTGAGGATGAGGGTGAGTGAGGGGCTGAAGGTGAGTGTAGCTGTGAGGGTGAGGGTGAGTGAGGGGCTTAGGTGAGTGTGGCTGTGAGGGTGAGGTGGATTGAGGGCGACCTAAAATGCCGACCTCTGGGTGCCAGGCGATTGAACGGCTGCACTGATGACGTCGCTCCCGCGTGTCCCTAGAACCCTACGCCGCGTTAGAATCACTAATACGTAGATTGTCCCTATAGGCAGGCTGTAAATACTCTGAACTTTCTCGTCGCAAGATCGTCGTTTGTGGAAGTTATTGGTGACGACAAAGTGACGTTTCACAACTTTGGGAAGGGGTTATTTGAGGCCAAAATCTTCGCTTCGGAATCGAGGCGAAGATTTAACTTTGTGATATTATGGAGCCGTGCGCGGTGTACGCGGCGTAGAGCTTATCTTCCGCCCTTGTCAACGACGCCACCGGGGTCACCCACAAGCGGTGTGTGTAGAGATGCCGCTAATGTCTGAGAGATGAGGAGGCGACGGGGGTGGCAAAAATACCGGGGGGAAAGGGAAATAAAAAAAAATGTACGACCAACGCATGCACACACACACACACACACGCACACACACACACACACACACACACACACACACACACACACGCACACACACAAATAGAAGTCAGGAAGGGCCGTAGAAATTGTTAGGGAGAGGGGGAGAGAGAAAGAGAGGGGTGTTGGTAGTGAAAAAGGGGGATATCCCTTCCCTCAAATTTTTAAAGCGCAGCTCTCAGGCGCCCGTTTCGGGCTTGAGCGGCGTCGCCGTCGGCGTAACCACGCGCATTGCATTATGAGACGTTTCCCCGCTCAATTTAGCGGGGAAATGGAAGTCACGTGACCTCAACACCAATTCAGTTGCCCCGCTAAATGGGAGGGGAGCAGGAGAGGAGGAGGGGAGGGTACGGAGGGGGGTGGAGGGGCATACCGTCCCCACCTCCTCCTCAAGAGCTGCGCTCTAATTCGACATTACAGAGAACTGTAAACGCATTTCATTTTCTTTTTTATTCTAACTATCTGAAATGCTATGGTCAGGGGCAGGGGCAATACCCCCTCCCCCCTCCCTTACACCTTTATGCCCCTTGCCCCCTCTATCGATGCCACTAGGGGGGGGGGGCGTCCCTCCCTTCCTCCTCCCCCCCCCCCCCCTCCCCGTCCTCCTATTTCGACGACCCTGCTTAGTGACGTTCCAACTGAGCGATGACGAGGAACAGCACAGCATGCAATTTTCGAAATAATGGTTCAAGAGATTTTGGAATTAAAACGGTTCGCGTCCCATGAATTTACGAGCGGCCATGACAGACTTTCAAACGAGAGGCTCGTGCCAGGCCTCGTTGTATGTAAAGTTGTATGCAGGCACGTTCAGTGATGTCCTTTTATAGTTCATACCTTTGACGTCAGGGTCAGGATTATCAGTTGTGAACAACGAATTCGATGGTGCGCGTTCGAATCGACGGTGACAAGTTTGATTGTGTGAGATGGAAGCTTGGTGTCATCGCGTTCTCAAAACACCACCATCAATATTGACAACCTGACATTACTCTTATCTCCGTCGATGAACGCAAAATTAATTTGGCTAATCTTTGGAAGCCTACCATAAAATGATTTTATCCCGCCAATTTGTAAGGGGGGGGGGGGGGGGGGGGCGGAGACAACTGCTCGGAAGTGAAATCCGCCTGAAAGTGGACAATGCTACTCGGCTGGTTGTGACCTAACCCTGTCGAACTACACTTTGATCAAAAGGCCGATATAAATAAAAGGAACGACAGGGACGCTTTTTAGAAAATTCTGCTTTATCGGCAGAAATAAGAACGATATCAGACTATCAACTTCGACGGTGTTGATTTTAGAATGCAATTACCCAAGCCTCCATCGTGCTTTTCAGAGACCATCAAACATGTCGGTCGCAGCTGTTCATCTTTGTCGTGACGTCACACTTATGAACCTCGGCTGTCTCCGCGCACTCTCTTGTGCTGCTCTTGTTCGGCGCCTAGGGAGTGCTAGGGATTTTGCGCCCCTTCAATGAAAAGCATCACGAAGATTCACAGATCTGCGGGTTTGTGAGGAAAGAAAACTTCGCGGCAATCTTTCGGCTCCTCCCCCCCCCCCTATGTCATAACACAAAGAATATTTGTGTTGACAAGTTTAGCGACCCTACTCCACTGGTACAAGCCTCGAACAACTCTTTTCTTGCACGAGCGCGAATGCACGGCAGACATGCTCGAAGGGTGGGACTCGCGCTTGTAACTTTGACTTCGCTCGCTGTGACGTCAGTGGTTCCCTATCACGTGACGCCCTCGGAGACTGAATGCAGGCTGCTCTCGTGCCTTCAGCAAAACGCCGTAGCGACTTCCTGGATCCCGTGGGCGAAGGGCAGATGGTCGGTGGCGCCGCCGTCGTCCCACTCAGAATAAACGGGTCTCGGAATCTTATAGGAGAGGAATATGGCCGAGACCATGCCCGGAGATGTCCTTGGAGGCGGGCCAGAAGCCGAGGGACACAAAGAAAGACCCAGCTCGGCGTGCTGCAGCGTTCCAAATACCGCGGGGCCACCCTCACCTCGTTTTAGACTGGGGCCACCGGCTCAATGGAACGCGTTCGGATGGCGCGCCCAGTGCAGCGCGGATCACTCGTAGTACGCCCACGGCTTCCGCGTTTGGCCGCCAGCGCCGCCGTCGCGTGACGTCAGCCTCGAGCTTTAGCGGGCTTTGTTTGTGACGTCAGCGGGAGTAATCGAGGCGTTTCGTCATCGCAACTTCTCCCCCGATAGTGAAGAAGTGAGAAGTAACGAACTTCGTGTTCTTAGTCTCGGGTGTTCAAGATCTTGAAACTTCCCTAGCTCATCTGCCTCTGTTATTTCTACCCCTGTGTCATTAGAAACTGTCATACAACTGTGTTCGTTTGGGTAAGTAGCCTCACGCAGGATTTTTTTATTTACTATTATTATTAATATTATTATTATTTTACGGCTTGTTCTGACGTAAGCCCCCTTTGCTTTGTATGAATGACTAAAACATACTAAACAAATTATATAGGCACATATTGAAACCAAATAGTGAGTGCGACATAAGAAAAGGGGACATAAGATATCGAAAAATTTGAGACGAATTTGACGATAGCCAAATTTATATTTGACTTTCAAATTCAAATTCCGTTTAAATAGATATGAATAGGACGACCCCAAAAAATGGGGATATTCTTTCGCAAAATTTTATGTCACAGTGTTGTACCCGTGTTTCACTTGCGTTCCAAAGGCGTTCAGACCGAAGACTTTTATAAAACGATGTGAATCTCCTCGCGATATCGACTGCAAGTGCCCCTCGGCATGCGCTGGTTTTCCGATTCGATAAAGGTCTTCGGGATGATGGCTTTTAAAATGTCCGTGAAACAGGGGTCTCGGACGCTTTTAAAATATTATGTAATTTACTTTAAATGTGTTTAAACCACGCCACATGACAACTGAAAGTGGCATTCAAGCCACATGAGTCTCAGCGGAGTTTGCGAAACTCCCTAACTTTTTAGGTGGCTTTCTTCTTTTATAGTGTACGTGAACTGAGCACAGCGTAAGAAAAGTTATATATGTGAATGAAATCAAGATTTTAGATCCACATACACCGTCATATACAGCTTAAAGAGACATTTGGGGCATTTCGAGCGTTCGATCGAACAGTCCCATCCTAGCGGTTCATTTGAGCAGTATGGGCAATAAACATGAATTACTCGTTTGTTTCTGATGCAGCATTCGGCTGACGTAGCGGAACGCTGCGTCAGCGTACGGCTGGGGCTTGTGTTTAATTAGTTGTGTTTAATTAGTGAAGCACCAATTGAACACGTGTCCTGCCGAACGCTGACTCACACTCGTCTTCAATCTGCGCCCCATGCTCGATCAAAGTAGAGAGATAACTTGCAACATCCAGTGCACAGGTCTTGTCTTGGGTAAACAGAATAGGCAAACACCGAGATGTGCGTAAAACAAGCTGGATATAAAGCGCCCCCTAAAGTTGGAAATTCTCACCAATAGGTGAGGAGTTCGAACTCAGTTCGAGTTCAAACACAAAGACGACAATGACAAACTTCGATCGTCAGAAGACAGTGAATTATTCCGTCACAGTTAGATCATTTAATGTGGACTCAAGCGAAAGAGCACCTACCGGCGATGTCCCCTGCGTGCAAGCTCGTGCGGATCCCGCACGTGAATATGTAACCATAGCCTCCTACATACTGACAAAGCCTGGCAGATCGCCACGACAAGCGGCCGCCGAAATGGAAAAGGTGGAGCGGCAGACAACGGATGAGAGGAGAGCCACGTGACTGGCGCCCCGCTGCGGCGAGACGACGAAACACACTTCTCCCGAGCGAACAAGAGTGTTTCGGGTCCTCGTCGCTGCAAAAGCTGTGCGCTGACGTGCAGGTTCTCCGAGAAATGGCTCTTTGATGCTCTGTGCTACCAGATCCTCGCGCTCCAAATCTGCGACCGGGCACTCTATGGCTCCGTCGTCGAACTGCCAGGCTTTGTGAGTATAGAGGATGCTATGATATAACTTAACAGCAACTGCACGCGCTTGCCGTCACAAGCGAAGACATGGCGGCGACCTGACGCCCTGCTTGCAATCGTGTACATAGCTCAGACCTGGGGCTTTCTGTTCATTCTGCAAAGATGTGGAAGCTGCCATTTTAGAATCGGTACGTCGCCGTCGATCTCCAAAGTGCGCACCACTCGCTGAACATTGTTACGGTGTTGCTGCCATTAAAGCATTGGTTTCTTTGTGTTTATAAATTTCAGTACCTCGTACTGGCGGATATATCAACAGGGTGGTACTCAACATAACGTGAACCGTCGAAGACATCGCTCGATGGAGCCGTCAGGTAGTTTGGTCGACGAACCCTCGTGTTATACCAAAGCTTTTCGCTCGTGCCAACATACTTTGCTCATGTCGGCGCCATCCACAACGGCTATAAGCTAAATTCAAGTTGAAAATAGCGTTTAGCAAAGATACATTTGATGGAAATTTAGGACTCTCGAAGGCCTTCGGCATAAATGCCACCTGAAATGCCCGTGAGAGGGGGATTCCCTTACAAAAATATTTATTTACTTTCTACAGAAGTTTTATGGAAAATATTGTATAGAAGCTACAGATATTCTAAATAAAATGTATCCACTTGTCTATCCACCCTTTACATTTTTAGGCTTTTCTTTTTTCTGTAACAGATAGAGATTCCACCAACGTTTCTATTCCCTCTCTAACAAACATTGGTTAATTTTTCACACACACAAAAACATTAAGTTCTGAACATTAATTTTAGGTTTGTCGCAATACATACATGGAAACATGCACTCGCCACTTACCGTCTGCACATACGTAGACATCACAAATACACATGCCACGGAGCACTCTTTTTTTTTTTAACGAAACAGTGATTTGTTTAGATGTTAATTACAGGAGTACTTCATTCCCGGTTGGTTTACACAGTATTAACATATCTGTGTACCAATAGCAACTAGAAAGTTAGAGCGGATTGCACACTTTCCCAAGTACGACAAAGATAAGCAAGGTCAATAAAATTTAGCATGAGTTGTTTTTCTCCGCAAGGCCATGTTAGCGCGCCATGAATACATTTCCTCTCACCCCGGTCTAACAGACAGCCAAAACACACATTACCAGATACCAGCCCCCAGCACGGTGAGCCCTAGTGCCACTAAATAAGCTACGCTTCAGAGTAACGACACTTCGCCATAATGTCTTTAAATCATGATTGCCAGTTATCTGAAGCTTTATCTGAAGTCACAGGAGACGTTTTTTCGCCCTCAACAAATGATTAAACAGTTCGCTACAGAGATAATCAATATTACATGAGCTTCCTAACACCGAATCTAATGCTGAGGAAGTCGCACCTCTGAATCATGACGATCGGCAGTTGCGTCTGCTCTGCACAAGCCACAAAATGGCGGTGTTCACAACAATGTTGGGGAACGAAGTGCCGATACTCTAAGCGCAGCTCATTTAGTGACTCTAGTGAGCCCCATACATTACCCATGCACGATCCAATCACTAACAGTTGTCTTATTATTGAACGTTGTTTAGCGCAATAGGCATCTCCCGTTGTTTTTTCACAGCAAGCATTTTGCGATTTTCTCTCTCACATCCATCCGGCCTTCGTCAAACTGGCCTGGCTTTGAGGTGACAACACTCAGCGTCCACTCTAATCGCTCATTGAACAAAGTACATGCCGTTTTCAGCTTCGGAACCGCTTCAACATACAGCGTTCTACAGAGCCAAATGGCATGAAGAGCCATTGCAACGAGCGGCTCAAGCAGAGGCGCACTGTCTAGACGTGTGCCACTGCTGGAAGTCCGCTAAGAAGCAAAACGCATTCTTGCAGTCTAGAAAGTAGGGCTGGGTGTAGATTAAAAATTTGAACCCAAAGAATCGTCACTGTTTAATCGATTAATTAATCGATTAATCGGTTTCATTGATTCCCATGCATACTAGCTTTTAAAAAGTCAAAATTACATTTCGTTTTTGTCTTTGCTGAATATGCGATAAACGCCGCAGGCGAGGCGAGGCGGGCGAAACAAACCAAAACTGCGGAACGCCGGGAAAGACAGAGGGAGTCTGGGAGGCCGCAGACGCCTTGAACGAACTTCCCAGGAGCGCTTCGGAGCGAAGCCAACCCTGCGTTACTAAATAATAAAAAAAGACGACGAAGTGAGGTGCGGAGGATAAGCGGCGCCGGGCGCTCTCGCCGAGCCCTCGCACCCCCCGCGTGGTGTGTCCTGGAAGCCTGCCCATCCAGGTGCTCGTCAGCCACGCGTGAGACCTGGCCAACGCACCCCGGGCTCAAGCCGGGGCCTTCCTCATTACGCTCTTCCCGTTCGGAGGCACGCCACTCGGGCCGCCGCACTTAACCCCAGGAACACGCGGAGGTGAGGGAACCGAGCACGAGACTGCAGCGCTGCGCCCCTCGAAATTTACCAACACCTCCGCGAGATCACGGAATGCCTGTGCCTCCACCGCGGAACTAAAGACATCTGGTTGAAACACGGTGCACTCATCGGGAACGAGAACCGCCTGAGCACTTCATCGAACGCGATTGTCCAGTGTACGTTTCTGGATAACAGACGGCGTCTTGGCGTAACCAGTATAGTGCTGGAGCTTGTGGTGCATAGATGGTGCAGTCTTCGGGGACTAGTAAACGATGATGGCCGCACCAAATAGTTGCAGTACCTAGAGGCCAAAACGTAAAATTGCGGAGACGGGTCGTAAGAGCGTTCCACTGGAGTCGTCAACACAGTTCACGGGGAGGCTATGAGCGTGTGCTCATACTAATGGAGAATGCCCTTGATAGATTTGAAACGGGGTTGGAGCGTTTTTTGCTTCTTATCTTCTAGCACGCGTGCACGCGCGCGCTAGCATTTACCGCCCTAAAGGCGCAGGCACGGGGCGCTTTTGGATCGCTCTCAATGAAACAACGAAATTCCCCATAAGTGAATCTTCCCACGTATACCCTTTATGTGGTGAACAAACATCACAACGGTCTTGCGAGAACAAACATCGCGACAGTCACATGAAAGCCATGCCTCCAGGGGGGGGGGGGGGGGAAGTATTTTTTTACGGAGGTCGAAATCCTCTGTTTCTAACGCTTACCGTTCTCAAAGTTTGATCAGATTTATTATTGAGGAAGAAGACGCTTTGTTTCAGCTGTTCGAAGTCTCAAGAACTCATTTTACGTTCAGTTATATATTCAGCTCTTTGTGTCCTATAGCGCGAGTTTACACAATTGAGTTGAAGGATACAAAACTGTTCAATTTCGTTTTTTCCCCCTTATACTGAATCGCTATTATGTTGTTGTGCCAGAACCAAAGTAAGCAGGGAAGGGGCGATTGCCTTCCGAACAGAGTTTATGATCGAAGCCACCTGCAACCACCATACCAAATTGATTTCAGTTTCTTTCTCGTTCAAGCAAGCTGTCGCTGACTCGCTTGCACCAGTTCCGGAAGTGTAGGCGTTTGCAGTTTTGTTTTCCCAGTCGTTTTTAGTTTTCGGAACGCTTCTGATGCGGCAGTTGAAATATTGGAGTCCCCAACTCTCGCCAGCATACGCTTCAAGCGCCATGTTGTTCGCGCACGCCAGCGCACAACCGACCACCGAGAAAGTTTTCGAGCAAAACATAAAAACCACGTCTTCTTGCTCAAGCGTGCGATCTTAATTAAGAGCTCCCCTTGCAACACAAACCGTAAACGGAAGGCAACCAATGAGTTTCTTTCTTAATAGTAGGATGTGTTCTATCGCTTTCAAGAATACTATCACAAGTATGTAGTTAGATAAAGAAAGAGAGAAGAATTTACGTGGTTTGCTGCTGTTCTTGTCTGCATGATTTTAATTAGCCCTGTTTCGATGCAAAATAAAAAGCGCAATTATTGTGATGGGACGGACGGCTGAATGTTGGAACACATGTCCGAAGAAACGAACTCAAAATCGGACGAATATTGGAACACATCAAAATCATTCCAATATCAAAAAAAAAAAAAAATACCGCATGACAATTGTGAAATTGCTTATGTTCATATGAATGGCGCAATGTCAGTGAAAAAAAAGCACCATCGCACGGTTTGTTTTCAGAAAATAGTGCGGAAGGATTTTCGCATCTTCCGATTTCCGTCTGATTGTATTCAGCTCATTTGTTTCGGACATACGCCTCGACTGAGGTGGCTGAATGAAATCCCCGGTCAGACAAAATGTTATTCGGAGACTTTGCAGCACGTTATATTATATTTTCGGGGTACCATTGCATTTTAGGTTTCTCTTCGCTCTTTTACAAATACACATTTCTAATAGTTTCCATGTTTTCCTTCAAACACTTCGCCAAACAATACATCGGCGATCACCGTGGCCTCCACACACCAGAGACCGTAAGCCTTGAGTTGTTGTCACACTGCTACTACATCATACAAAAGACGGTATGCAGACAATTTCTGGGGCGTATTTCTTCCTGTCCCATGGGTCATACCGAAACCGTCTGCCGACATGTTCAAGGCGTACGTGAAGCACACATGCTTCCAACATGCGTGAGGCGTGCCCGCAGATTAAAGGCTGGTTCACACAGCCCCGTTTTCTTACATTACGTGACGCTACGAAAGCTTACGTCTGCTTACACCACAAGTCACCGGTATACATGTGATTCATGTTAAGCGGGGTTACCAGTTCAAGGAGAGAACCTGGTCGCGACATTCGAGACACGAATGTTTCGGTGACTTATACGTAACGTTACGAAACCGTAAGCAAATGGTGCTGCGTGATGCGTGAACCAGCCTTAATTCTCTCATCGTGCCTGCAGCGAAGACCGTATCTTTTGTATGATGTAAAATCCGTGCGACTGCGGCTTTTTTTAGATTTTATTTATTTACTTGATTATTCACGATGATTATATGACAAGCCACCACACATGCGGTGCCATGTAAATATAAGCGCATGAATTCATCGCAAGCGATTATGATTCACAATCTGACCCCAAGTACAGTCGAGGGCGTTGTGTAGTAAAGTCAACACGACATGTTCCTCTCCGGAAGGATCTTTCAGTACGCCGTTCCCCTCCCTCATCATCACCCTGTTCAGAAAGAAAGCAAACACGAAAATGGCCACTGCGTGTATTGATCTTGGGCGTCGCGCAAAAGAAGGCGACTTCGCCGTGGTGTACGTCGAGTCGAGAGAAAAAAAAAAAACCCAAGAGCAGAACCAAGACTTCCACCGAGCTCATCGCAAAAGATAGCGGCGTCGTTAACGCCGCAGAATCAGGCGAACATGAGCCATGTGTGATAGATTATGCAGATCAAATAAAAGAGCCGGAGAGGGAGGCTGGAGCATAAAGAGAGAGGAAAGAAGCTGGCGGTGGGGCGCGGCATTTTTCACCGCCGTCCCGCGGATCCGGCCGCGAAGTGAAACCGCTTTTCAATCACGCTTCGCTGCGCGCCAAAGGGATTCTGGACGCTCAAGGGGTTGCCCCCCATCGCTTTCATCCCGCGGCCTGTATCAAACCGACGGGAGAGAGATTGCCAGTTGCCACTCCAGACCCGGTTGACGTTTCCCTAGCGCCGGCTATTTTCTCCCTTTTTTCGTTTCCCAAGAGCGCAGAGGGCGGCCGGTGCGAAGCAGGCCCTTCTCTAAACTGGCTCCGAAAATTGATGGAAAATGAACCGCGAGAGCCCGCCCATATATCGTTTCATTTCTATTCGGCTTTTTTCCCCCTCGGCTGACAAAAACAATTGTGGTTCAGAGAACGCGCAATAAGTATTACACACAAAAAACTACACCCTCACAAAAAGAGAAAAAAAAAAGAAAAAACTACACGGCCTAAGAAAGATGCGCGGTCTTGTCCATTCTGTCTGATTTCTATTTTCGGTTTTCAAATCCTACCCACGCACTCAATTTCAATCTTCAGTCGTGAATTTTTTTGTAAGTTCTTGCGAACGTACTTAAAAAAAAAAAGGTGGGGGGGGGGGGGGGCACCCAATTACTTCAGCTACACAAATAAAAAAAAAATGTCGCGAAGACTTGCGGTTTTGATGGCAAACCGCTATCGGTCACATTTTTCTCGTTCTTTCGTTTGGGTAAATTAACTACCCGGGGACAATGAAAGACATGAATATGGGTTCGGTTCAGAAAATACCGAGTCCACGCAAACGTATTTTATAGGGCGTACTAACCGACATCAAATTAAATTAATCGATCTACTGCGTCGGGTTGTTTTTTGTTTTTTTTTTTTATGCTCCACATATTTGCGTGCCGTACGGGCTGCTATAACATAAGAGCTGCAGAAGAGACTCCGAGCACACGAAGAAACAAAAACAAATGCCCAATGGGCCGACAAGCATTAGGCATTAGTAGGAGCGTTAATATTGTAAACGCCAATCTTGAAGGAAAAAAAAAAAAAAAAGGCACCAACGGATGCTCTTCTTTTTCCGTGATGTCACCAAAAATGGCGCGTTGGAACTGATTGGGGTATTGACATTTCTTAATCCGGGGCCGGTTACTACTGCAGTTCTTATGTTGCGACAGACGCTCTTTTGAATATCTCTGGTTGGAAGTCTAGTGACCTTCGGCTCTTAAATTGTTTCAGCAAAGAACACTTTCTTTAACGTCCTTCCTTCTCTTTGGTGTTTCTAATCAATTCGTGTTTCCTTGACATCAGAGGCGGCGGCCTCGAGGAATTGCCCGGTTAAACATCGGAACGCCACTCAATAAATGCGGCCAGGATAAACAAGATGACATTGCATTCAAAATAATAAAAGCGGCCAGAATAAAAAAAACGAAAAAAAAAAACGAGACGGGTAGACTTAATTAAACGTAGCTGATGGGCGTCAAGAAAGGAGGTATAAATAATTCTAAAAAAAAAAAAAGCTTTCACTTTGACGGCACTTTCCGATAAAAATGGTCGGTGCTTTGTTTCACGACTTCCCCCGACACCCCAGCACCAAATAACACGAAAATAAACCGACCTAGCGCTCTTGTCACTACACCATCGTCATCGCAGCGTGGGTAGCAAAGTAACCCGTCAATGTTGACTCCGGGGCAATATACGAACTTTTTCCTCGAAGAAAATCATTCCCCCGCCCCCCCCCCCCCCCCAAAAAAAAAAAAAAAACAAACAAACAAAAAAACTTAACATTTGGAGCAAAGGAGAAAAGAGGCCCAAAGTTTTACGCGTGTTCGAGTCGAGGGCGGCGGGTTGCGAGCGCATCCCGCGGACGAGTTTTCCACCGCGGCCGGATCCCGATGGCGTGCCGAGGGAGCCAGACATCCGCTCTAAAACACAAACCAATATAAAACAAAACAAAAGAGGACGAAGGGGGAGGGGGTGCGAGGACCATCCATCATGGGCTGGCCCATCAAGTTTTTGGGCAGCCCTCGACGAAATATATACGACGATCGCTCGCGTCCTCGGTGCTTGAGCGCGAACCAGCTAGCGGGCGCGGGCGGCGCAGCTCACTTCAGAGGGAGGGGGGCTAGATAGCTTTGCAGTTGCCGCTGCATCCTCCAAGACTGCGCGAGGAAATGGAAAGAGTTGGAAGCGAAATGGGGAAAAAAAATCCCACGGTGGCAGTGAAGGAGAGTCGAGGGGGCCCGAACGGGAGGCAGTGCAGTCTACACGGACTCGAACAAAGAGGAGACGGCGATTTCGCTCGAAGAGCGTTGCGCTGGCTGAGCGGGCGACGACAACGACGGACACGACACTATGTCGAGGTTCTCGGAGGATTCTGTGAGGGGAAGTGGTGAGATCGCATATTTCGTCGCCTTGTAATAATGCTTTAGCGTTAAAAAAAAAAAAAAAAAAAGCACACTAAGACGCCTTTTGGCGCAACAGTGCACTGCGAATGAAGCTTGTGGAATTCAGGTTTGATGCGATCTCATCAAGAAAGCGCCCTTTCCAATTCCTTACAACGAAGCAACTACGTAACAAACGTAAAGGGCGCGGCGGGCGCGCATCGCTTTCGGGCACCAGTGATACCCGCTTGGGAAGAGGAAAGCACAGAGCTCGGGGTTCCTCGTTTCATTGGGGTAGGCTAATAAAAAGGACGATTTAGATTCCTATAGTTGTCGCATTTAAAGGTCCAGTCGGCAGTCCCCGGCAGGAATGGCGAAGTGGCCGCCAGCGGAGCTACCTTGTCGGATATACATCGACAGTGAGAGGGGGTGCCTCGTTCCTACCTTTCATTCTCGGAGGCGCTTCGGCGGAGAACATCAATTCTCTCGTTTACGCTCCTTGCGAGTTCAACATCTTAGAAACCACTAGTGATGGTAAAAGAGCGAATAAAAAAGAATATGTCGCTGCTCTCTACGAACAAGCGAAACGGCCCCATGTGTGCAGTTTTGCATCGCCGGTGAAAGCCTGAGGTAAAGCAGCGGCATTTTGAAAACGCCTTTTGAAAGCGGCTGCTGTCTGCCGACCTCTCCCGTGCTACAAGAATGGCACCCGCCAGGCAGTCTCGTACTCGCTGTCTTTGAACAACTGCAGTGCCAGGTATCGCTCTTTCGTCGGTTGGGCAATTGCCCAACCGACGGGAGAGCTCCTCGTTTTTTGATTCGGCTACCTTTTGTCGTTACAAAGCAAAGCTGAATATCTATGAGATTATCATGAATCGCACTTGCAACGTGAATCTTCAGACTAGGAGAGAAGTTGCACACATTAACGGCCCATTTAGCTCTAAACAACAGTACCCTACCTCGACACGGCCTTCGCTCCGTCCCGAATGAAAAACCAATTGGCCAGAGGACCGTTCCGACAGAGATGTCGGAATATAGTTTGGCACCTCCCTCACAAAATGCGATCCTGACCAACCAGGCAACGCGGGGAACTTTACGTCTTTATTTATTCTATTTTCTTCCCGAATTGCCAGGTTAGTGCTAACAGAGCACTGTGGGGAAGTTATTTATTTATTTACCCTACCGAACAACTAGTCGAACCGCCGCGGGCCAATACGAGCAGACTTTCGACAAAGATTTCGAAACAATTAAATGCGGCGACACGGTGTGCCAACGGGTCAGCAGAGCAGAGCGATCGGACGGAGGCAGACAGCGTTCATGAAAGTGCTGCAGCCGATAAACTGGGCGAAGGGCTTCTCTGTCCGTTCGCGTTGCCCTGGAAACAAGGTTGCAAGGCGCACCCTCCGCGCCATCCCTGCACGGGCGCCTGGAGACTGTGCGGTTAATATTTGATGGGTTTCGGCCAATCCCACCGCCGTCGCTGCCGGCCAAGCGGCATCTTGTCTTTTTCTTGTCGCCAGCTCTGTCTGTCGGCTCCGTCTCAGACATCGTCCAGTTGCTCGCTCATGCGGACATGACTCTGATGCTTTTGTTAACCGCGTATGTGTCGATAATACTACCGCCCCCAGAGCCTTGCGGTCGTGCCGAGAGTATCGGCAAGCCGCAACGAGGTGTGCTTGTTTGCGCGTGACGAGAGTCAACGTCCGTGTTGCTGAAGCCAGGAGCTCCACTGCGCAAAGACGTTCTTGGCCTTTTGATTGGAAAAGTTGGGAAATTCTTGACGCCTGCGCAAGAAGAACTAAAATCTATTAACAGTTGAGTATTTGTAATATCGATGGTCCTACAAATGTATGCGTGTGTATAAAAAAAATCACGATTTACCCGTTTACTACCTTAATAATTTGCCTTTAGAAGCCGTATCTTCTTATGAATACCTTGGTATTCACATTTCTGCCAATCGTACTTGGACCACCCACCCCTCGTACGCCATTAATAACGCTAACCGCATGTTGGAATATCTTCGCCATAACTTCGCAAAAGCACCCTCGTCTCTTAATCTATACTACTATACAAAGTACTAATTCGCTCAAAACTCAAATATTTCGTTTCGGTTTGGGATCTTAGACATAAAAACTTAACACACTAACTATAAATCGTTCAAAACAATTCTGTTCGTTTCATATTGTCTACCTATAACAGAACTACAAGCATCAGTACAATGATATCTAACCTTAACCTGTCTTTCCAGCATCTCGCCGTAAAACCTCTCGTCTCTGCCTCTTTCACAAGTTGTTTCATCACCCTTCCCTGCGCGCCATACTCATATTTTACACCCCAGTACGTTTAATTTCGATTAGATTATTGTTACAAAACCGGCCTGGTCCCGCCGGGCCACGGGTACTGTAAATGTCGCCACGTCGGCTGCCTGCGGGGCCATGCGGTGGCCGCGGGTGATGCTGTGGCACTCCCTGGTTGGCGCTAGTTTGCACCTCCCCGGTCTCGACTGGGATCCTAAGTTGACTTGTTTATGGCCTTATTGACTCCCGTTTGGGGCACGCTTTTGCCCGGTGTTTGGACGCGCTAACACTTCTTGGAATTTCGAAATGTGTTTGCCAGATGGCCCAGTTAGGCGTTTTGGGTATTGACTTTTTGGGGGGCTGGGGGTGACGAGTGTCTTCGTCGCTGTGACGGTTATCTTTTTGTTTGTATCTTGCAATTGTAGGGGAGCGGTTGTGTTTTGTCGAGTTTGTTGAGAAAGACCACCGTTCGGTTGGAACTGGGAAACGGCGCGGCAGTCGACTTGGGAGGCTCGAGAGTGCGACCCGCTCTCCCTGTCGGCTCCGGCGTAGCCTCGGGCACCGGAGTAGAAGGGAAGACCCGTCTGGACACTGAACGTGACCAACTTCTGTGCTCCTACTCTGTGCGGCCTTCCCCTGTCGGACTGCCCCAGTGCGTCAACGGTCCGTGACGCGACAGCGACTGAAGCGAACAACAACCGCCTCTGGCGCACCACGGCCACGTCGAGACTGAATACATCGCAAGACACCGACTTCAGGTGCTTCCACGCCTCTGCGAACGTCGTCGTGCCGGAATGCGCCAAAGTGACTATCGTTCGTATTCCTCTTATAATGTATCCTCTGTCTTGCCCATAGCTACTAAGTGTCTCTTGTATGCTTCTGACTGACCAAGACTGTGTCTGCATTCTCCTTTTACTTTTGTCGCCATCTTATTAGGCTTTTATTAAATGTTTCTAGTGCTCTGTTCGTCTCGCAGCTTGTCTTTGTCCCCCCCCCCCCCCCCCCCCCGACCCTGGAGCCCACGTACTGTGGGATAGCGGGCGTCCGAATCCCCGTTGCGGTCCGCGGCGAGTGCGCTTCCCCTCTCGTCCCGCACCGGACCGTGAGAATCATGTTCATAAGGTCGGAATTCCATCTTGTAGAACTATAACATTTGCCAGTAATTTTGTTCCTCGCACATCAAAAGAGTGGAATCGCCTTCCCGCGCCAATATCAACAATCGAAGACAACAGTTCAACAACGCAATAGATATTATATACCTAAGAGCCATTTACTATACTAATAACAACTGCACTTTGTTACTTCATCACTATAGGTTGTACACACTCGTCTCTCTAATGCCTTAGGCCCTGAGGGTGTATGAAATAAATAAATATATAAAATATACCGAGAAAAATATTTGCTTTGTATGAAAACGTAAACATTAGACGCATGCGAAGTGGTAAAAGTCAAACGTAATACGGTTGTCCTAACGCCGTAATCACACTGGCAGTTGAACCGCGGTCGCAAAGTGGTTGCGAACGCGGTTACTTAAAGGGATACTGAAACGAAATTTCGAGCTCACAGAACAAGGCTGGACGAATAGGCGGGACGCTGCAAGAAGCCAAAAACATCACTCATACAGCGATATCTCTAACGGATCGCCGTATTTTGGGAAAAGAAGTGCGCGATTGAACACGGCTGCCGAGGCCGACGAGGCAAGTGACGTCACGATTCTCACTCGCTCTCTCTCCTCGCTACGTCCTGGCCAGCTGGTGAACCAAAGCGAGGAGGAGTGAAGCGAGGCCGCTTCCCCTCATTCTCAAATTCTCCACGAGGACAACGACTTCATAGACCTCGCCTGATCGCGCCCTTCTTTTAAAAAAAATACGGCCATCCGTTCGAGATATCGATGTATGAGTGATGTTTTGGAGTTCGCAGTGTCCCATGCAACGCTTCTGCGGCCTTATTTTGCGAAATCCAAATTTCAGTTTAGTATTTCTAGATCCAATTCAATTTTACGGGTGCTTTATAATGAAAACTAGAGGATCCGCTTCGCGGTTGCGATTCGAATGGCAGTGTGAATGCACCTTTAGACAGGAGCGGAAAAGAGTAAAGCGATAATGAATGCACTGCAGAAAAGTTCGCGGTCTTTGCGATATCCACTGTTTTCTTTGCTACTCCTTTCTACACCAGTCTATGCATTTCATTTTGAGTTTAAAGCCTGGTTCAGACTAGGGTGCCTTCATGTGCGCTTTGCTTAGGGTGGAGACATCTGGCCATTTTGTCCCACACTTTTATTTTTCTTTTTTGTTCAGAAGCGCGTGAACGAGCGTGTCCCTGCACGCGTTGGTGGCGCTGACTGTGCTATGGCGACATTTTGTTTTCGTCGATTTCTTTGTACTTTCCCCGTGAGCGCGTGCTGTCGGCATCGGTTACCACAAAGGGTAGCATCACCCTAAACAGAAGGGCATTGAGGCACCCTAGTTCAGACAGTTGCGTTTGACTGCGTTTGACTGCGTTGCGGCGGCGACAAACCAAGACATCCTTGCTGCTCATATCGCGTGCCAAGATGATTCCTTGAATTGGATTTCATGCTTCATACGGAGCACAGATGTGCCGGTGACTCGCTTTCTGTTCTCGACGCAACGCAGTCAAACGCAGTCAAACGCAAGTGTCTGAACCGGCCTTTAAGCATTCAGCCCAACTGCAGAGACCAGAAGTTTGGTTTTACGAGATTACCCGAACGCCATAAAGCCATTGAATCGCTTTCCCGCGTCTGTCTCTCCGTAGATCACAGAGGGCGAATTACGGAAGCAATGACGCACACCGATAACCTTCTGCCTCAAAAACACGATCTGCGCTGGGACTCTGAGCCCGCGAACGACCTGCTCAGTTTCCCGCAGTTACTCCACTCCCGTGCCCTTTGTGTATAACTACGGTCAGTGACAGTTCAAGTATGACAAGGCGTGGCTAATCGCTCATACTTTTTCTTTCGCCACTGGCTTTTGATTGTTCTTATCGGGTGACACTGAAATCCCACAAGATAATAAGATGACCGAGTGCGGAAATATCCTCTTCTTTTAAGGACTCCTTATACATAAAAAAAAAATTAAAGCCGTTTACAACTCCCTTTAACGCCGAATTAGAGCGCAGCTCTTGATGAGGGGGAGGGGAAAGTACGGAGAGGAGGCTATGCCCCTCCTCCTCTCCTGCTCGCCTCCAATAGGGAAATTTTTCCGCTAAATTTAGCGGGGAAATTTTTCCGCTAGATTTAGTGGGGAAAATTTTCCGCTAGGTTTAGCGGGGAATTTGTTTCGCTAGATTTAGCAGGGAAAGTTTTTCGCTAGATTTAGCAGGTAAAGTTTTCCGCTAGATTTCGCAAGGAAATTTTTCGGCTAAATTTAGCGGGGAAAATTTTCCGCTAGATTTAGCGGGGAAATTTTCCCCCTAAATTTAGCGGGGAAATTTTTCAGCTGGATTTAGTGGGGAATTTTTCCGCTAGATTTAGCGGGGAAATTTTTCCGCTAAATCTACCGGGGAAATTTTCCTGCTAGATTTAGCGGGGAAATTTTTCCGCTAGATTTAGCGGGAAAGTTTTTCGCTAAATTTAGCGGGGAAGTTTACCCATAATGCACGGCGCGGTTACGTCGACGCCGACGGCGACGCCGACGCCGATCAAGCCGGAAACGGGCGGCTAAGAGCTGCTCTCTAGAAAAACGTTTCATCATTATGTGAAGTCGACAGGACATATTTCATATCACACCTCGAGTCACAAGTTTTAGGGCGCTAGTAATTACGAAAAGCATTTTTCTTCGTTTTTCTTTTGTATTCAAAACTTGCATCAAGTCAGCAAGATACCGCGATAAAGCTCCGATGTTTTTCTGGCATCCGTTTATCACCCGTCTACGTGCGGTAGGTACGGGTGAAAGCAAAATCATTAAAAATAAAAGAAAGCTCCGGTGGCCCAAGATTCGATTCTCTTTTGGTCCTAGTTTCGGTCTGAGTCGCGGCGTTGATTAGGACGCCCGTTAGCTTTACCTCCGCTTTCCTTGAACCAGTGGCCAAAGAATCGGCCGAGAGAAGCTGCGGGGCCGTTCTCGGTGCACGGAAGCGCGGAGACAAGTCATTTCGAAGCCATTTGGAGCGGACTCACGAAGCTGGGTCGGCGGTCGGCCGCGTCCGAGAGTACATCGTTCCCCCTGCTCCCGGGCCAAGTCGAGCAAACTCGCTTTGCATTCGAGAATAATAATGGCCGGAGGCGCGCCCCGCACGCGGAGAGCAAGGGCGCGGCCTTCCGAGAATGCGGTCCGGTCATCGAAGAATCCCCGGGCGACGCGTTCCGAAACTCGCGCGATGCTCGAATTCTGGACGAATAATTCTGAAACGGTTAGGGTCGCAGCCCCATTGTTTCCAGAAACTTGGAATTGTTTGTCGTCGCTCGCGGGGGGGGGGGGGGAGACAAGCGCGCCACTGCGGTCATGGAGCCTCGCGATGACCGCCGGAACCTTTGACCTCTTCTTCGGGATCGGCGCGACTTGGAGCGACCGCTGAAACGGGACCTCGGAAGGCTGACCAATCTGAGATAACATATCCGTGCAATCTTTCTGCCCTTCACGCGAAGACAAAGTAACGTAGACGGCAACGCGTCTGCATTTTACCTTGAGCAACAGGGAGAGGTGTCTTGTGTTCTTTGGTAACGTTCTTGGCACTATGAAAAACAATTCGCAACGTGATGGGTTTAAATCCCACCGTACTAAGCGAATCCCTTTCATCAGTGCTCAGCGGAAGCAGGAAAAGGAAGTACAATTTCTGAATGTCTCCGAGATAAAACTGTATATGCTGAATAGCCCCAAGTTTCCGTCACATCATTCATACAGCCATCATAGCTCGCCCCTGGACTATTCATTCACTGTCTTAATGGTATCTACATGTAGGTCCTTGTTTTGATCCGCGGGCAGTAAGGTCACGCCAGTACCAAAGAACTGGGAAAAATCCCAACCAAGTATGAACAGAAAAAAAAAAAAAAAACTTGTCAAGCGAAGCGCGCTTATATTGGTGAATATATAATTCCTACTTGCTCCTAGCTGCGTCTTGAAGGCAGGTTTCCATAACTGGGGAGAAACAAAACGGCATGGAGCGCATTTTGACCAGTTCAAACAGCGGTAAGGTCTGCCCCTTCTGAGTCACATATTGCATAGATGTATTGCAACCTTTGGCTCGAGTGTAAACTTTGATATTTTGTGCCGAAATTTCGAGAATCCGTCCTTTTTACACAACACAGGGCCTAGGTGGCTTACGCCGAGGCCGCGTGTTTCGTCATTTTCTAGCTTGAGAGTGGAACCGCAAAATGAAAACAGATATCCCGAAGCCGCTGTCAACGTACCCTTGATCAAAATATATCTGCAACCGTTCCTGCTTTCTTTAGTTGTCACCGAGGAATCCATCCCGAATAAATCCGGCATTTCGACACTCGGAGGAAGCAAGCAACACAGAAAGGTCGGGAGGTCGCGAGTCAAAGAGTCAATCGCGCACTTGAGCATCCTTCGAGGTGTACTGACCAATCGGTTTTGTTTCAGGCAAAGGAACGCGCCAAACACAAACACACACACAAACAAAATAATCTGCTCATACACTATTGGCCCTCACTTCCCCCCCCCCCAATAATCTGCTGTTTCGCAAACGACGCTTCGCAGGAACACCGCGGAATGATACCGCTCCCGTGCGAAGCCGCTGTCGCCCATTGTGTTAGGAGGGGCCCAACGTGGTTTGCCGTATGAGCGGAGAGCGGCGACACCTCTCGGCAGAAGCTCCTGTTGCCGGGGCGCTCGCTGATCGGGCTCATTGAAGCCACTTCTCTGGAGGCCAGGACGAAGGCCCCGAACCATCTGTCCTGCTTAAAGGTAGACGCCTTCCTCTCCGGGGCTCAAGCTCGGCCCCGCAACAACTCGCCGCTCAAACGAAGGCCCCGTCGGCTTCGATTCCGACGTCCCTCTTAAATACTGGCCATTTTTCAAAATTTAGCGCGGAAAGAGGTACGGCGGGATTTTGTGCCGAGTGCGCGGCCCTTCCCCGCGCCTTGGGTGCGGAGGCCGAGGGTTCCGGCTGAGTTATGGCGTTCGGGGCGCTTTCATCGAGCGTTGTTTAGCTGGCCCGGAGAGATTGCGGTTTGGGCGCTCCAAGGCTAGGCCGACGGAATCAAAATGCGCCACCGATTGAGACGTGCACACGAGCCGCGACGACGAGGTTGGCGCACGGCCACCCACACTACCAGCTAGGACGGAGTCCCGTGATTACCTCTTTTATACGCGCTAGCTGTTTCTTTTTGTCTTTTGTATGTTTTGTGACCGCATTGTTTCAAACGGCGCATAATCTGCAGTCTGTCATGTTTTTTGCACTAGCCGGAAAGTAAGCACTATATTCTGGGTATTTTCTTTTCTCCAATTCTCGGAATTCGAGAAATTCCGTATTTTTTTCTTTTCAAGAAGTTCAGTGTAAGTGATCTCATCTTATTGTGAGTTTGTGCCAGACATATACACGTTACCCCAAAAAGTAACTAAATACCGTTACTCGTTACTCGCTCAAAAAGTAACTAAATACGTTACTCGTTACCGATTCTCAAAAGGAACGCGTGAGTTACCTCAAAAGTAACGAGTTACTTTCCACGTTACTTTGACGACCAAATACACAACTGTTTTTGTTTCATGGTTTATTGTTTTCTTTTTAGTAGTCATTGCCCTTCAGCAGCAGCTGCCTGTAGAAGTTTTCATCAGTTATGTTTCCCCGCTTCCTTGAAAATACATCTCCGGCGACGCTGAAGAGTCGTTCTACCGACGCGCTTGAAGGAACGGCAGTGTTGTGCTTCAGGAAGAGCTGGTGAATCTTCGAGAACTGCGCCTTCATTGAGGACAGCGGGTAATGGGTTATGTGCCTCCCCGTGTTTGCAACCTCCGGGTTTACATTCGGTCCGTACCCGTTTCTAGAAGGTTCAACCAACGAACCTGATTGTGCTCGCTGGGTGAAGGACATTCCCAGCTGTAGAGTTCAGTACAGCAACGTTTATCGCTGGACACGTCAGTCGAACCGTTCGACTGACGTGTTCAGCGATATACGTTGCTGTACTGTCATACTGGTTAGTTGTTTTTCGGGTTGTCCATCTGCCTTTGTCACAATAGACGCATACTCAGGTTAGAATAAAAACAAGGCCGTTTAAGCGGTGTTGTACACGTTACTCCTCAAAAGTAACGAGATACCGTTACTCGTTACTTGGCCTTCAAAGTAACTAAATACCGTTACTCGTTCCTTTTCTAAAAAAGTAACTAAATGCGTTACTCGTTACCGAAAATAGTAACTAGGTACAAGTAACTCGTTACTTGTAACGCGTTACGTACATGTATGGTTTGTGCCAATTCCCAACATTTTCAGGAATCGCCGGTTCGAGGTGTATTTACAGTGAACGCGCGTGCGCGCCGCACCGTAACCATTAATTCTGGTAATTCATGGTTACGGACCTTTCGGTATGAAACTATTTTCGAGTTCTACGAACTCACGAGCGACCATGGCAGGCTTTCAAGCGAGAAGCTTGTGCTATATGCTTGTGGTGTGCACGCGCGTTCACTGTAAATACATCTCGAACCGGCGATTTCTGAAAATGGTGGGCATTAGCACAAATCACAATAAGTTGAGGTCACTTACTCTGAACTTCTAAGCAGAGCCTAAATAGAAACAAAGCTCGCCTGTGTACGATGTAACCCTTCTGGAAATCGTCTAACAGCCTCAGCGAGGCGAAATTGCCCTCAGCATTTCAAATTTCTATACTGAATATTTGTCGGTTTCTGTTCTATTTTCGATTAGTTTCCTTAACCTCAGCATTTATGGTCATAAAGCGTGGCTCAACTTAAGTGTGTAAGAATGGATTAAACGCCGAAACGCTCTGCACATGTAGTTGACCCAATATCAAAGGACGGGAGAGAGATGACAGAACGGGACGAAGGTTAGCCTATGGACATGAGCCTTGCAGGGCACTTTTCACAGGATGAAAGAGGAAGAGACAGGAAAAAATTGGCAAGAAACGATACAAGGCACCGACTCCAAAAGCCAACGGCTCTTCGGTGGCCGCTTCATTGGCGAGGCGCAGACGCGCACTCATACATGGACACCGGTCATATTCTATTGAAAGAAACCAAAACATAATCGTATTGTTCTTTTTTCTTTTATATTTTCTTTTCTAGCGACTCTCATTTATAATCGGCGGGAGCGTGTACGAAATCTGGCTGTACTGCGTAAGGCCGCATTGCGGTTAATTTCGTCCTTCCCAATATTTGATAATCGCGGAAGCGGCGGCTGCAGAGGTGATGCTGATGATAAGGGCCGTCTCCCGGCGCCGCAGCTTGCGACCTCGGCGTGCGTTAAAAGTTCATCACTCATTTATTCCGGCTAATTGCGAAAGCGGCGTTTTCTACTTTTGCTGCTTCTTCTTCACGCCTTCGCGAAGCGAGGAGCGCAAACAAAAAGGAACAACGAGCTATTTCTTTTTATTGTAAAATTGAAAACTATAGCAGTCCTTAAGCCAAGGCTTCCATTAGCGCGTTTTTGCGTTTCCCAGTCCCTTTTCGGCAGGCCAGAAAAGCGGGCTAGCCGAGTACGAGCAGTGAAACTTTAACGAGTCCAAGATTATATTTAAGCCATGGTTTCTACAGTTGCCAGAAGCGTTTTGAAGCAGGGTACTGCTAAAATATGCAATGATGACCCTACATTGCCGTCCACCAAAAGCGCGACAATGCTCTGTGGGAGTAGCTTGGGGTCGAGTACCACTAAACATATGGTATGCATCACCACATTAAGCGAGCTGCAATCAGTCAAATTACAAAGAAACAAAAATTATTTTTGAGAGTTTTTGACGTTCAAAATTTCACATAGAGAATGACCATGAAAAGAATGGGTTTGAAAACAATAGCGAGCACGTCGACTTCATTTATAGAATCCGGGTTGTTCTTGACAAGCAATTAACCCCCGCCTCTTGAAGTCATGTCGAAAACGGCTGACTGCAGTCTCAGTCGCAGTTCAGTGCAAGCGCTCTTTAACGAACACGTTTGATTCCGGTTAGATGATGACGCTAATGCGTCAAAACGTTTGCAAACGGGACGCATTGTCCCCGAACATTGTTGGTTGTATGTTTGTCTATACACGGTTCACCGCTTAGCAAACAGTGCCATGGAAGGAACGTGCAAGTTGGACCAGTCAACCATCGGTCTTGGACCACGTGATCAATCTCTCATTTCTATCGCTCGCAGGGAGTGGGGCCAGGCGATGAAAAACAGACGATTGATTGGTCCCACGAGCACGCAACTTCCATCGCTCCGTCAGCTTAAGGGTACACGGAGCATATAGTGTGACTCGGCTCTCGTGAAACGCCAACAAAGAGCGCAAAGGGTGTGACTAGATCGTGATCAGTACAGTCATGAAGGGGCCAGTTTCCTATGCCAGCCTGTTTGCGTGACACCAGAACGCAAGGCGGCCCATATTAACGCGACCTCAATGCCGGCTCACGCCAGAAACGTTTGTATTTTATAGAAAAAAAAAAAAGAAAGAAAGTGCACCTAAAGTAGATTCCAGTGTGATTAATTGTAATTTAAATATGTAGCATACAGGTTTAATATACGTTAACTCTACTTAGTGTTTTAACGATGCGCTACGCGCGTCGATCCGGTCAGACAGCTAAGGTGCCCACGCTAGAATCCATTTTATTATTTCATTAGCAAGCGAAAAATGTACTTTAGGCATTATTTCGTAAGAGTTTCATAAAAATACAGAATTAACATATTTGTAATACACAACGTTTTGCCAAGGCGATAAGTTTTATAACCCGGAAGTCATGACAAGGGACCGTAAATACTGAAAACCCGTTCACACTCTTGCGACCGAGTTCGACCGAGATAGACCAGACCGGTTTTTAAGCCTCTTGCGATCTCTTAAAGGGGCACTGACAACCCAAAGGTCGTATTTTTTTTTATTGTCTAAAACGATGCAAGTTGTAGTCACAGACACGCAAAAAAAACCGCATCGCGAAAAAAAATTTCCCCGCGCGCGCGTGCGCCTTTTTATTTTTGGCGTTTAAATTTCCCGCGCTCACCTCCTCGCTTCTTTTGATCGGTGACGTCAAAAATCAGGAATTTTAGAAGCTTTGTAGGTGACATTTCTATAACATTTAATAACAGCAATCGTAAAACATGCTTTTTAACGCAATTGCGAGCGCCCTACGGCCCCTCTTTCTGAAATACCAGAAATCAGAGTTCGGTGTGATGTTGCTTCCTAGATTTGTACCCTCCCTCGGAAAACTTGGCGGCGTCGTCGGCGAGCAACACGGCGAGTGGGGAAAGAAACCGGTTCTTTCCCGCGCCGGCGTGATATCACCTCCATCTCGCTTGGGGTTGCCGTGGCAACGGCGGAGGTCTAAAAAAAAGTCGAGTCTCAGGAGACCGCAAAATTTGACTCACTGTACTGGCGCGGATCGCGCGGGAACTTCAAATTCGGCATTTGGAAATTGTTTTTTTAATTCACAAATACTGAATTTTCAAGTTTCGAATTTTGAGGGTAATGTCCCGGCATCGTTTTCAATCGTTTCGGATAATAAAAAAAAATATGATTTTGACGTGTCAGTGCCCCTTTAAGACCAGCTCCGCTGCAGCGGAGCTGGTACAGCGGAGCTGTACCAGCTTTGCTGTTGTTTTATAAAACCAGCTCCGCTGTTATTTTATAAAATCATTCACATTTCAGACGCACAAATAGTTTTTTTTTCTTTAACGATCAAATGTTGCAGGAACTAATTCGTGCAACATACGAACTGTGTGCAAAACTATTTTTTGTGTGTGTTTCGTGTATGTGTGTGCGCTTGTGGGTGTGTGGACCACGAGTATAGAAGTCGTTCCTGCACTTTGGTGTTGTTTTGCGCGTACATTTCTTCACTCCTGACTTGTGGATGTACTGTAATCTGAAGAAAATTTGGAAATCCCTAGAAAGCACGGACAGGTGACAGAGATGCACTTAATACGTGGTCAAAATGATCGTATGAAGAAAGGAAATTAAAAACGAGAAACGCACGATTGAAATTATTCACGCATCGCACAACCTGTGCGAATTTCTTCCTTCTTCGAAAACGTATATAGCACATATTTCATCTCACAGAGCCCATAAAGCGGCATATGCCAGATAATATGATCTCCGTCTGTCGCTTCTGCTCACCAGTTTTGTCTCGTTAGTTTCTCGACCAGTAGAAACACATTGAGCTCGGCAAGCAGATAACCGATAACGAGGCCCAAGGCACGAACGAACGCGCAAAGGATGACACAAGAGCACACACCCAGAAAGATAAAAACGCGATCGCCAGAATGGCCCGCCGTTCCTACCTGATTGTGTACAACACAAGCAGAAGCATCCCCTCGGCAGAAACGCTTCTTCGCTTATTGTGAACACGCTGGCGTATGTAAACAGAATTCTGGGACCCCTATCTTCTGCCGCGCGATTATTTCTTATATATTTTTTTCTCTTGTCTGGTCCCGACGTACCGCACACTCTCGGCAGGGACGGCGGCTTCAGGGAGAGGCCATATTTTTTCTACCAGGTTTTTTGCAGTCGCTCCCCACGACCGAGCGAGCAGCAGCGCCGCAGACGCAGCGGCCTGCCTTCGTTCTGGACTTCGTCGCACGTGGCGTGGTTAGGGGGCCGCATTGGCGGCGTCTCTCCCTTCTCGCGGCAGCGCCGGCAAGCGAGCCTGCGAGGCTTATCACCGAGACGCCTCTAATTGGTCACCCTCCTTCGCTCGGCTGCGCTGTCCGGCTCGGTTCGCGGGTTCGGCTTGGGCTTCGGCTTGGACTTTGGCTTCTCTGAGTTTTCTGGCGAAGCTCTCTGGTTGGAGCTTAGCTGGTCAGCGGCGTCTATTCTGCTAGACCGAAGCGCCACGGAACACATAGCTGATCTGGTTATTTAGGTCAAACGTCCGAAAATGAATAAAGAAGAAGTTAAAAAAAAAAAGAGGGCAAGACCTTTTGTATTCTGGAGCTCCTGGTCATTTTGGATCATCAGGACGTCCAAGTAGGCAAAATTGGTTTCACTGTGTGCCTGGAGAGAAGCACAACAATTTCGTTTCATAAAATAGAACCTGTTATAAATTCCAAGCGGCAACTATCAAAGCTTCCAAGACTCTATCGACCACAAAGGTGAAGGGCTTTTTTTAGGTAACATACAAGTTAGAACAATAAAATGACGATGGGAAAGAATAATCTTTCGGAATTCGCGAATGAAATACTGAATTTCTTCATTTCAATATTATGTCCGTTATGCGATCGGGGAAAAAAAAATATAGCGGGCCCTTCGTGAAAGCACTGTCGCGTAGCGATCGTTTATTGCTACGAAGAAAAACATACAGTGGAGCCGAATATTAGGAAAGGAAGCGAATAGCATTGACGTTATAGTAAGTATGGGCGGACTAGTTACGGAACTATAATTTGATGAAACGGTGCGTTAAAATATCCTGACGCGCGAGAAATCAACCGAAGATCTCACGAAATTTAGTTGCACACCTTTTTTTGTGAAAATATAATCGTACATAAATCAAATATATCTCTTTACCAAAACAATATTTGAAAGTTACGTGTATTAAATACCCCCTTTTTCAAAACTAACGTGCGGTGATCTTTGTTCTGAAATTCGAGAGATTTAAATTTTTTTTTTTTTTCGCACATGTCTTTCAGGATTTATAAGATGTTCCACAAAAACTGAAATACAAATAACATCTTTTCTGTGAGCACCAATTCCAGAGGTGGCATTCACGCTGAAAAATGAAAATTTCTCAGATATCAAAACTGCCAGCAGCCTTCCGCTGACAAAAAAAAAAAAAAAAAGGAAAACCCACATCCGTTAAGCGATTCCAAAAACGCTGCTCGGTTACCTTTTGCGCTGATAAATCGGCAACCCCGCCGTGAGCGACGGATGTAAATGGCGTAAGCGATTTAGAAGAACACAATTTCGCAAAAAAATGTTCGCAGCCGTTTGTAGACGCCGTGTCCTAAACGTGATCGACAAGAGGTTTCTAGCGATCGCACGGGAATGAATAATATGCCACGCGAGATGAAGGAGCGGAAAAAGCGATTACCCTACTCAGGACGCGCGCAATTTAATCTCATCGGCCGCAATTTTTATATAAATCATTATTGTTTGACGGAATTATTTAAGAAGGAAATATCCGTCTTAGTTACTTTGCCTTTTTTTTATTTTCGCGTTTTTGTTTTCGTTTTTTTTTTAGCAGCGAGCGCGAACTCAAGGAAAAGGCGCAGTACAGTACTATCAAATCTCAACTTTTTACAGCGATAGTTGTTATGGCCGGGCTCTTCCCAGCACTGGAAATGACGTCCGTTGTCGGTGTAGTAGGGCGTGTGGCGTGGCGCGTAGGGCGTAGGGCGTCGATATCACCAAACGCCTGAAAAAGAACGCCCGCCGCCGCCACCGTCGACGTTGCCGCCGGGGCGTTCTCGGGATTCGATCCGGTGTCCGCTTCGTGCAAAGCGGGCGCATAACCATAGATCCACGATAGCCAGGAGGGCAACTCGCACAATAGAGCTTTAAATTCACGAGATCGCGTGCGCTTGCTCTTACAACTTTTTTTTCCGGTCGCACTCTTTTAAATTTAAAGGAGCGATGCAACAATTTTTGTACTTTGCGCAAATACCACTTAGCACAGATCCCTGACGTTAATGACCTATAAAACACGCGTTCGTTTTTCACCCCTCGCATTAGAAGTCCCAGAAAATAATTAAAGAAAAACGAGCAGCGTTCACCCCCTCAACTCGCAGCCAGAACAAGCGGCCGCGTGATCTGGAGCCGATTATATGCCGCCAATGTTGATCATAGCCACGCGCTGGGGTTGGCAAAGCACAGGACACGCGCTGAGTTCCAGACATTGTTATGGCTCGGCTATTGTCGTCGTTGCAGCGATTGGACACGGGCCACTACCCGAATGCTTCTCGAGCTAGTAATTATCACGAGCCCAAATCGAGTGCCCACGCAATGCTCGGATCCAATCTTTGAACAGCATTCAAATATCGTCACATGGGTGTACTGCGATCCCCGAGTTACGTCATCAAATTTTGCAAAGGAGAGATTGAATGAAAATGATCGCTTTTGGGCTTGAAATTACACCGCAGCAAAGGAGTTTCTTGGCCAGTGGCGTTGCGTGCGAGTATCCTTGAGTCCCGCTGGTGCCAGTAAGCTCGTGTAAAGTGAAAAACAATCCAATTGAATATGGTTGCACCGCTCCTTTAAGGATAGTGCATGTTCATGCTTTTATTAAATCAGGTATAAATTTGGCGTGACCACAACGATAAAAAAAGATAAGCCGAGAATCTTTTCCTTTACTTTGGCATTCGTGTTTCGTTAACTTATTTTCGCCAATAGGTTCGAACGGCCTCGACTGCTTTGTCCAGTGCACACGAACGAAACCGTGGAAGTTAAGCGAGCCAAACTTTCTAGTGCGTTTCACCATTCCTGCTAGTGGAAACCTTCGAGCCATGTGCCAAGGAAAATCGCCGACCTCTTCATGAATTGTGTCTTCTCGGCAGCATTTTTTGTACTATTGGCCAGTTGAGTTTTCAAGCTGTATACCTAAATCCGATGTCCCCCTATCCGGTTTTATTGTTTTTAAGCACAAAAAATTGTAAACACCAGCGTTCGCATTGACATCCCGGTCATTAACAGTCGTCTTGTGTTGCTGATATTTTTAAATACATCTGACAAATTTTTTTTGCAATTAACTTCTTTGCTTTTAATTTTAATTTCAACGGCGGGTTAATCATTTAAGCCCGTACCTCATCTAAAACATTATGTTTGATTTGTACTAAATAACTACGTTAGTAAATTATTCCATAAAAAAAAACACGCCCACGTTATTGGCCGCGCATTCTAGAATGAAAACAACCTGTTTTGTCTTATTGCCCACACAAAATTAGCCACCGAACCAACCCGCCGCTCCCGTAGGAAAGATCATCTTGCGCTGCTGGAATCGCGAGCGCACCGGCTCCTCGCGGATTGCGGGCGATGTTGCGTATTCCGGCCATCGCAAAAAAAAAAAAAAAAAAAAAAAAAATATCATTGGGTATTGCCGTTAGTAAGCGCCGAAGAAGGGACAGACGCGGATACAGTCGGTCGCCGATGCAGTGAAGGCCCCTACGCACAGTTGCGTTTAGAAAGCGTTTGAGTGCGTCTGACTGCGTTGCGGCTGCGAGAAACCAGGAGATCCCTGCTTCTTATGTCGCGTGCCAAAATGATTTCTTGAATTAGATTCCGCGCTTCATACGAAGCACAGATGTGCCGGTGGCTCGCTTTCGTTTCTCGACGCAATGCAATCAAACGCACTCAAACGCTCTCAAACGCACTGTGCGTAGGGGCCTTAACAGCAGTAACAGCCGCCAAAGTCTCCTTTCCTAAGCTCGGGCGTCAGAGCGCGCGCTTCGCGCTTTTCTGAAAAACAACTGAATTATTTTGGAATTGCTTTTAGGAATATCTTCCGCACAATATCTAAATTTTATTCCTCTGATGCACAAGTAATTCAATTCTAAAGAAAGCCCAACTGCTCAGATTGCACCCGCAAAACAAACGGCGTTTTCATTGGCAACAGCTGAAGCTCTGACGTAACATCATGCAAAGTGAGCCACGACAGTTCTTGACTGCTGTCTCAGAAAAACAACCTCGTTCTGAGAAACACAAGATTTACGGTTTTGAGGGAAGCTCAGTTCTTCGACAATGATCTTTTTACGCACCCTCAACTACGTTGATCAAAGCCAGGAATAAGTCAAAACCCGCGACTCGGACGTTACCATGCCTGATGTGACGTCACGACACGACCAGCCATGCATACTTGCGAAATTTGGCGTCAAAGTTTCGTATTGAAGTTGGTTATTGACCGAACAAATATTGGAGCGTCTTTTAATGAAATAAATATCAAAACTGACTATATTTAGGCGCATTCTATGTGACCAGAGCAAAAGCTTAGTAACTTTCGGATATCACCGGACAATGCCTTTAAGGTTTGTACGCCACGTGTCGTGAACGTCTGGAACTAAACCGGAGTGGACACGAAAGCTGCCCATTTGCTCATTTGTTTTAACTATGCGTTGTCTCCATCGGTGGCCACCGGTGGCCATCTTTGGTATACGTCCTCGCACGATGTCACACATTGACTCGTGTTTGAGTGCAAAGCACCAGACTAGCACATGGAGAAAGGTTCACTTGTTAATTTTCTCCTCTCACATCCATTTACTTATCCATTTAAGAATTAATTCCTAACTGAATCATATGTTAGTCGAAGCACGTCAGAGACCCCAGGCCAGCAGTCGAACAACACTGGCTACATTTCTCATCTACAACGTGAACCAGCGCGTCATACCATGGCAGGTCAACCTCACGCTGTCTAAACATCTAACGTCAAATTTGCATTGCTTAACTGCAGCACGCTAGAAGCGCTCAAATGAGAAATTTAGAGGGTGAAAGAAACAGGATGCCGTAAGATCCTCGAATCGTGACGTTTGTCTCACAAAGAAGCTACAGCGTAGGCATCATAATGTAACCGCTTTCGATTATGGTGTTTCCTAATCAGCTCGACTGTCTGATCACCCTTCTTGCAGCCTCAAGCGATCCTTCAGCTTGAAAATAACACTCTAGGCACAGTACGAAACAAAAAAACAATTCAAGGAACCAACATTTCGATTAAACATCGCACTTAGAAGTTAAAAGTGTGGTGAAACCAGTAGGAGCACTAGTAAATAGGTTTTCAGAAGAGCGCCCATTTAAGCCGTCCCGTCCTCCATACAATGCAAAAGTTCGGAACAGGCACTTGCGGTGAATATAAGTTGCAACATTATGTGGACAGAAAGAAGCGAAAAGACGTGTTAGTTTAACGTTTCTTTTTTCTGTTTTTTTTTTTCTAGATGGCGATTTTCGAAAGCGAGATGAAACTAGGGACACACACATAACGCACAACAGAGATGGAGCCCAGTTTGTGTTTCAATGTCGTTTGTGTCTGTCGACTTGTTTATGTGCACGCTCGAAATGTCTATATATATATATATATACGCACACACATATATATACAGGGTGTTTCAGAGAACTCAGGCCCAATCGCTCCTGCGAAAACTACTCATCGCAACGAAAAAAGGCTTGTATCATTTTCGCCTTGGGCCAGGGGCCCCGGCATAATTAAGTTTTCAATTTTTTTTTTGCGTAATTAACTTTTTTAGTATTGGGTTTAAGGGCATGATTTCAATTAGAACATTGCTCAGCATCATCGAAAAACACTAAATCAACAAATTGCAGAACGATAGAAGGCACGCGAAGAATTTTACGGCTTTCTGAAAAACCGCACAAACTCGACGGGTTTTTAAGTTTCGGTTTGCTATCGGAGCGCATCTCGGCCCCGGCGGCACCGCGCCCCGTGGAGAGATAGTGCAACCAGCCTCTTCTGTGTCGCGAGATGACAGCGCAGCAGAGGTTGGTTGCACTATCTCTCCACGGGGCGCGGTGCCGCCGGGGCCGAGATGCGCTCCGATAGCAAACCGAAACTTAAAACCCGTCGAATTTGTGCGGTCTTTCAGAAAGCCGTAAAATGCTTCGCGTGCCTTCTATCGTTCTGCAATTTGTTGATTTAGTGTTTTTTGATGATGCTGAGCAATTCTCTAATTGAAACCATGCCCTTAAAAACAATATTAAAAAGTTAATTACGCAAAGTTAATTAACAACTTAATTATCCCGGACTTTAATAATTTTCCTAAATGGGCCCCTGGCCCAGGACCAAAACGACACAAGCCTTTTTTCGTTGCGATGAGTAGTTTTCGCAGGAGCGATTTGGCCTGAGTTCTCTGAAACACCCTGTCTATATATATATATATATATATATATATATATATATATATATATATATATATATATATATATATATATAACGCCGTCCCATGTGCGGCATATCATAATACTTTTCTATAATGATTCCTCGTTTACTGATATATATATATATATATATATATATATATATATATATATATATATATATATATATATATACTAAGTAAGCTATCTCAGCAAACGAGGAATCATTATAGAAAAGTATTATGATATGCCGCACATGGGACCGCGATAACGATAGTCCAGATCGTCGTTATTCATACAGCTCCGCTCAAAGAAGCACTTGACACATAGAAGCCTGTCAAGCCGTCTTAATATCGAATACCGAACCATTTTAAAGATATAAGAACAGGTATAGACAATCAACATGAACCGAAATACAGACTGAGCCCAGTCAAGACCTTGGTCCAAACATTACGCCTCCAAATAGAGCCGATGGCTGGTCAATGGTCATCCATAGTCACTCACAAGGTGAGAACGGTGGGGAGGACCTTCGGTTGTCCGTCCTGCCTCCAGTGCGAAGCTTCCAATATATTTTCGACAACGCTACGGCGTCGCGTGCACCTCGAGGGCGCAGCCAAAGCACAGCGGAAGGCATCGAGTGGGTACTGGAGGCCGGGCGTTCCAAAGGCACGCCCTGCCCTTTTCATTCTGTCAGTGACTATGCGGAGAGCAAGTCGTCTGCTGCTTGCGCAGGAGTTGCGGTTTACTTCAAACTGATGCCGAGCTCTGATTGGCTTTGATTGAAAGGATAGTGGGTAGACCTCAATGCTAGATGCCTCGAGGTCTACCCACTATTTTGTTCAATCAGCCAATAAGATAGTAACCGCATAGAAGTAACCCATGACCAGGAACGGCCGAGAGAAACAAGATTATGTTCCCCAAGAATATGTTCCTCGAAACGGGAAAGAGATGGACCTTCGTTCTATTCTTCCTCGAAAAACAATGTGTGCCTGGCCAGAGCGTGCTTTGGGGACGCGGCAAAAACGGCCTGGGCGAATGGGTCTTTCGTATTGTGGGAGACTGTACATAATACAAAAGAAGCGGTGTACGCTGCGGACACGATGGCAGAATTATCTTCGGAGACTTCTGAAGCCTCTGCGAAGTTTGTTTGCTTTGTACGTGCTTTGAAAATGTTTGCAGACAGTGTATGACCAATGGGACCGTCATACAAGGAAGACCTCAGGCAGACTGTCTTTTATGTATGATGTCCTAGCGGTGGGACCACGACTTCCGGGCGACTCGTGTGCCTGACTTCGTGCAGCGTGTTACATCGTCCCCAAAGCTTTACCCTACGAATTTGGGGAGTGTCCCATCGTGGTTCGACGTTAAAGCATTTTGTTCGGTCTGCATGTCTTTGTTTCCTTCGCTTCCCCGAACCAGTTAGCGGTTCTCCTGTCTCAGACTCCAAGAGCGGCTGTTTTCACTCTCGGGGCGAAGGCAAGACCCGAAGCGCAACATTCCCGCGTCGGCGAAACGGGCAGACGGGCGAACGAGCAAGCCGTCTCGAAAGAGGGGCTGCAACGCCGAGACGAGTTTAAAGACGGCCAGGTGCCCGGCGACCGGGAAACGGCCGCCAGACTCGGCAAGTCGGATAAAACCGTCAAGACGAAAGTGCGTGCATGTACGAAAATTCACTGCCAGGATTTTGGCCTCCCATTTTCCATTGACGCCCTTTTGCTTGTCCGTTTCAAACCTTGGCGATCACCTAAGGCTGCCTCCGGGCTTTTGTTGCGTTTTATTTCTTCGTCGTTTTTTTTTTTAGTTTGTTATATTTCGCGCCTGCGGTTAAATGTGCATTTTTGTTTGTTTTTATTTCCATTGCCACATAAATTTGTCAGAATAGTCAGAGCTACTTTGGTGGACTCTCGTGAGTGAGCATCCTTCAATAGTACGTGCACACTTTGCACAAACTCTGACTTGCGCTTTGTATGTGTGAGTATGCACGCGGAAGTGAGTAGACAAGTGCGCGTGCGCGCGATTGCGTATATAACATACAGAATTCCCTTGCGGATGGATTTGGCATGTGCTCGTGAGAACACGCAAGAGTGCATTTACTTATTAATATATTTAGAAATGCAACAACTCTCATTTGGAACTGTGGATAAGTGGTTAGAGTGATTTTTGTGTGTGTGTTCTTTTGTGTGTGAGGAGTATACATTGATTTGACAGCACAGTGTGCATGTATAATCAGTGTGGTAATACAAGTTACGCTGTGTATCAGATGAATATGTGCATGGAAATGTGCTAGCTTTGTATTCTCTCACTTGTTAATCTCATATTTATATAAATTTATATCGATGTATATTAATTGGTATTAACGTACGCGTACAGATTAAGAAAATATTCTCATGAAACGTAAATATAACGCTACGCATCTAAACTATAAAATACACGTTAACAAACGTTGATACCTTTAATATAGTTTATAGCAACGGCATAGTAGGTCATGCACGTGATTCTGAAGCTGGTCGAGTAAATGCATGTACACAAAACAGCGAGATCGAGAAAGGTGCAAAAGGACGTGGAACCCGTAACAACGGCACAACGGTATTCGCGCTTCGTTCGAATATTACTTTCGCAATGGCGTATTTGGTGCGCTTTTTTTTCCTCTTCTTCTTTTTTCTTCACTCATTTCTTTTCGGCATTTTGCAAGTTTCTTTACTATCGTTCTTTGAATACTAAATAGAGAAATAAAAGATGGCCTCTACGTGCTCTTGTTCAGACCGAACGACCGTCCATGGCGCAGCTTTTCTTTGCCCTCGTTCAACAAAAGAAGGAAAAAGTAACACCCCCAAAGATAAAACCATAGATATTTAAAAAGGGGAACAGAAAAGGAAGAGGCGAAACGGCCGGAGCAAATGTGTTGCGACGAATTTCGTGACTTGTTCGTGACCGTGGGGAGAAGCACCAAAATGTAGATTGCCCCCTGACTGTCCCCCTCGCCCCTCTCTGGTCAGCTTGCTTTTACTTCCTTCGGGTTTCGTTACGCACTTTAGCGCTTGTTCGCACCCTCTATACAATTTTCATTTCTTTTGTTGCGTGTTTTTTTTTTGTTTTTTTTGTTACGTGCACTAAAGTCGACAAGACTTCATCTCCGTCGAGGTCCCGAGACGGAGGAGAAATTATGTGCCTTCGCACCGACGGCTTTTGGTTTTGATGATCGCCAGACCGATTCTACTAAATATAAGTCATTCCGGCAACTTTGGCAAATTGAAACGCATAAGTATTCGCTTAGTGTATACGGTGAAAAAGTGCACAGGTCGTGTTATGTCTATACACACACACAGAAAACAATCTGGACCGGGAGGTGGCAGTGGAAAGAAACCGCGTCGTTGAACCGAAATTCGGAGCCGCTGTGTTCCGTCGGTCCTCTCTGATAAATTTTAGTAGTGGGAATGAAATTGGCTCTGGGGGAAGCACAGCTCGAAAAGAAGAGACAGAAAAAAAGTAAATCACCGAAGCTTCAGGAATTCATATAGATTCGTCGTTTGTAGCCCATCACCTAAAGAGGGGAAAGGAACGAAGCACTATTATCAGACCAATTACACCATTACTTGCAGAAGGTTGACAACATCGTAAGGGGATTATACGACCGTGACCTAGCCGAACCCGCCGCCGGTTATATTCCATTCTTGAAACAATCGTATTTGAACTTGTTTCTTTCTTTTTTTTTTTTTTTAGAAACAAAAACATAACACATGTCAGTTTTAATGTAGACGTAGACTCGCTCTGTAGAAAACAACTTACACAAAGAAAGACAAAAAAATACCTACACGAAGGCGACCTCATCGGCATCAGGTGAGGCGGTCACGGGACCACTTGACACGGCCAGCAGTACGCTAAGTTTGACGGCGACGTCTCTCCCGACAAATTTATAGAGCGGATTTCCTTCACTCGGTATGCATCTCGAAACATTGGTGGCTGCATTGCGATAGAGTTTCCGCCGCAGGAGGTTCGCTCACACGTGGCGCCTCATTACTCCCACTGGCTGGCGTAAGCAATTGCATAACCACAGCGACAATCGAGGGCGTTCCCGCTCGAACAGTATATTGTTTTCAGCGTAGAGAACGAAGAGGTGAAAGACAAGGAAAAACTACGTTAGGTGCTTGAATTACAAACGCGCAAAGACGACGAGAGTCATGACGGTGCACTTTTGGTTACGAATGATTGGCTCTCTTGGATCGCAGCACCAGCTGCGGTCGGCCTTCGAGCGAAACAAAAACAGCACCAGTAAAGAGAACACGCGCTTGCTAACAAAATTTGCGGCAGTATACCCCGGTTCAACCTGACAAAATGTACATACCTTTTGCAATACACGTGATCGTCCGGTTACACAAACGATCGTACCGAGATGTATCGACCCGATAACGTATTTTGCGTACGACAATTTTCATTTTCTTCTCGCGTATGACCAAAGTAATGCTAAAATGTGTTCGTTTTGAAACGGCAAGCTTTTCGTCGTTAAATGTGCGTCGCAATTGGGCCACATCCACATTGCGAAGGTCTGTCGATCAAAGGCGGTTTCATCCGTGCATCCAGGAGATGTCAACGGCAGATAGACCAAAGCAAGTACGAGAATCGACGATCCAGCGCGAGCCAAGTTGAAACGCCAAAATCCAAAATCGCGAGCTAATAATAATAAAAAAAATAAACACATTGCAATGTTCGGCAGTTGTTCTTTGTGGAAGCCGTAACGTCCCAAGATTCGAAAAAGGTCTCGAAAAGGGCAAACCGACATCGGTGCGCCCCGATATTTCCTCGAGAAAGCAAATGAATATGACCTGCGATGCCCTTGCGCGGCGTGCTTGCTCGAAGAAGCACCGGAGCAAGCGACCACCCCAGCGGAGTCGAGGGGCTGCATAACGGCCGTCTTATTACTCGCCCGAAAGGGTCAAATTGATTTGTCGCCCAGCACCAATTAGCGCGAGCTGTCGCGCAGTCGCTGCGGGCTTGGTCGTCACGGCAACAGATTGGGGCTCGACGAATGAGCGAGGCAACGCTGCCGTCACTCTGGAGGCCGCTTTCGGTCGCCATTAGGACGCCGGCGACAGACAGGCTTTCTGCAACTGCCTCCACAAAGCACTGCGCGTGACACGCGAAGCGCCGCCGACAAGCCGCACGGAACGCATGTCCGACGGGGGACGACACTGTGCGGCAGCAAACAAAGAAAGGCAGTCCCGATGACCAAGGTACGACTCCAAACCGGAGTTCATCGCCATGGCCACCTCAAAGTCTAGTAAAAAAACATTACGTGCGACGAAAGCCGCGGTTAACGCGTAATGCAAGAATCGTCTGCAGACACGTTCTAAGCATACATACGTATGAAGCACAGAATTCTGTCCGCAGCAAACACCGTGTCTTTTTTCAGGGTTTACGAGAAGTGAGATTGCGGCTTTAGACGAACCCCAAAGTGAGTGCTTATTGAAAAGGGGCAGGAGACAGACAAAATGTTGAGATTTCATGTTCCCGTACGCTATCCACGCAAAACTGGCTAGTGAACTTGGTTGTACGGCTTAATTGAGCTAAGTGAGCTACTTGCATCGGCATACCTCCGATGTACTAGTCACGTGCTTTTCATTCTGAATGTAAAGAATTAAATTTAATTAATTAATTACCAATTAACCAGTGCACAAACGACAAATTAGAGGCTTCGCGCACCACGCTTCTTGTGCACTTTGTCAGACTTCTAGCATTTGAAACGAGGACGCAAAAGAAAAAGCTAGAACAAGAGAACTATCTAAAGATCATGAGTTACATCCTTTGTCAACATAGACCAAATTATTCGCGAACTTAAATCGAAGGGAAATAACGCACCAATGTGTCCAGTCGGCGGAGCCACTTGACAAACATAGAGCACCGTGACATGTCGACAGTTACACAGACAGTCAGTCGTCCTAACTGTCAAGCCCCGAAGAGTCGGCTACGTTAACGAACGAGCCGTAGCGCGGAAAGTCAACCCTTCTGCGTCGAAGTGGGCAGCCACGTCGAACGCGGCACACCGAGACGATCGAGTTAAGTCTCGGCCGGGCCAAGATGGGATCCTAATGATTTTGTCGCTTGTCGCTACACGGCCCATTGTGGCGCGTGACGCAGCGCCTCCGATCGGAAGCTAGTATTACAACGCGTTCCAGCAAGCCGCGATGAACGCAAGTAAAGCTATCAGCGGCCCCGTCTCCGTCCAACCCGCGATACGTCTATGGGTCATTCCGATCGCAACGTGGCACCATCGTCCGCGAAACCCTCCTTGAAAGGAAGCACGGTCGAAGACGTTCTCAATGCCAAGCTGTTCATCGACGAGACTGTCGCGGGGAGGCTCAAAAGAGGGCATAGCATCCGGTGGACGCAGGTCCCAAAAGCCGCCGCTGTCGTGTCACTCTCAAAGGTGGTGTGACGGGGGGGGGGAGAAGGCGATGACACGAATCGCGCGAAGCTGGGCGTGCTTCGCGTGGAATTATATTCACTCAGTTTAACGACTAGCAAGCCTAAGAGACGCCCCACGAACCAACCGGTTTTCATGTCCTGCCGGGTCGAGCGATTGTGCGAGCGCTTAGAGCGCGTTCGTCGAATATGTCATCGGGAATAATTAAGCGTTGCACGAGTGAGAATGTGAATGCGGTAACGTTCCCTCAAAATCACGTCTTAGCAGGAGGCTGAACTGTGAAAATTGGTGAAAAGTTTTTGCCCCGCTGCGCTATAAGTAGCGAAGGCTTTCGTTTTATAGAAACAATTGCAATATGAACGATTATCCCTTTTATGATAACACCCGCTGCGATTGTCCCGGCATGCGTTGATCTATTTGAAAATAATTCTTACTTTAAAGCGCAAACACACACACACACACAAGCACACACATGCATATACACGCAAGTACGCAGCCCCATCCAAAAATATAGGCACACACACACACACTGTACAATGAAGGTATAAAAGGAAGGCATATAAGCATCGCTACTCAATTATTTAGGATCCGCTCATATGACTTCACGGCAGAAGCAGGGAAAAACTTTAGATGAAATTCGGAAGTTTATCACCAAAGGTGCGGCGCAATGGGGCGCATCACTGATGAAGTGACGGCCAGCAAAGTTCACCCGTTGCGCTGCGCCTCTAGCGATGAATTTCCTCATTTTAGTTTAAATACGTTTATTATACTTCTTCCGGCACGATAGTGGCCGTCACGTAATCCCAAATGTAAATTTAGCCGGCATAATTTATTACAGGTAGCCGAAATGCAAAACTTGATTTTTAAAACTTAAATCCGATGTATGAAGTAGACTTTTAGAATACAATATAAACCATGCACTAAACTATGGTGAGTGGTCAGCTGCGACGGATGTTTAAACTGTGCGAGTGCGAGCAAGCTCCGCAAGCAGAAGAAAATAAGAAAGACCCCTGCTACTAAGTAATTATAGGAATAGAGTTTTAAGTCCACTTAATTAGGTGCAATCCACCGGTCCAAGAGAAAATTATTTTAGTTCTGATGTTACGCTCCTTCTTCTGACTAGTATATTTTCACGACTGTAAGATGAGGTATCCAGTCAATTTTCACCGCCATCGCCAGTTGTGAGAATCTAATTGGGTCTTGCTCACCGACACCAACGCCAGGCGTTCTTCAGCTTTCTTGATTCGTTCCTCATTAGCACATATTCATTCTACACACGAAAACAAATCGTGCCATCCCGTCATGCCTGAAGATGCTCCAATGACTTCAAATTTCTGCCACAAATGCGGCGCGTCATCTCGTTGAAAATACGCCACTAACCAAGATCTGGCCTTGACAAGTCTGCACTAATGTTTGGCCGTCCCCGTTGCCTCTATAAATTAGTAATTCGAGTTCGGTGTTCAAAAGTGCCTGAAATAGGGCAGCGACGTAGCTTCACAAAACAAACCAGACGCGCTGAATTATGCATTCTCGGGAGCCCTTGATGCGTATTTTCCGAGGCAGTTCTAGTATGAGGGAACTATTCTGTCTGCGTTCAAAGAGGTTATCGCGGGGTTATTTTTTTTTTTTTTGCATTATACTCAATAAGTCATTCGTTGTAATTCTAGTCTAGCTTGATGAAAATGAATCAGCTAATGGTTTTTTTTTTTCTGTGTATACTTTGAACGTATTTGAGTGTCTTCTCATTCTTCCCTGCGGGTCTTATTAGGTGTACTTAGCGTCACGTAGGTAGATATAGTTAAACTAAATAAATACGTTTAAACCCCATATTACCCGTGTCAATAAATTATTATTGACTCGACAACCTTTTATGGCGACGTTTTTGACATAAGCAACTACACTTAATTCCAGAATAACTAACATAATGACGTTTTCTTTAAAAAGCCCAATTCGTTTTACACGAGGACTGGTCGCATCTGCTTCAAAGGCTTCTCAAAAGGACGAGAGCAGGGAATAATTTAATTTTACATCAAAACAGACGAGATTTTGAAACTTGCTTCAATATACGTATTTTACATTATAAGATGGTTTGCGGAGGCCACGATGTAGGTATATTTGTTTCATTATTTTGAGGAAATTGTGCATGATAAAAGGCAGATTTCGAAAGCCAGTGAAACGAAGAGATCCTGACCCTTTCTCTTAAATGTGTACATTGAAGTGATCATCACAATGATACAACTGGCGGATGACTGTTGTATCATAATATTCTTGAGTAAGCCACGAAAAGCGCTCAATCAGGGTGGTACAGTCATAAGTAGACTTATGAGAAATCGCTATTCTAGCGTGTTGCCACCCATACTAGTTTCCGTTGTCTGAATAATTGTTGCATCAGTTTATTTTACTAAAATAAAAGGTAATTTGTCAAGGCGCCTGGAATCCACCACACACAGTTAATGTTCTGATAGTATTGAATGCCGTCGTGCGCACTGAAGAATAAAACACAACACGCTGATTGGTCGTTTGGTTCCGTAACAATTAGGTGTCGCAGGCAAATAATTAGGTAATACGCCTGCCGTACATTACCATAAAAGGAATATTATATTCTCATTGACTAGTAATTACTCCAAAGGTTCCTCTGTCGTCGGCTGCAACACTTTTCTTGTAGATAACTTTGATGTCATGGCGCCTTTATAGATTTATAGAGGGATATATACAAGGACGTCAAATGGTATGCCCCGTCGTGTGCTGTGGATTTCCGTACTGTACATCAAATCCACCCCAAAACCGGGCTGATGCCTTCGAAGAATGAATGTTTCGGTACAGCGAACCAATATCCAGAGGCAGGCACGTAGCCAGGATTTTGTTTCGGGGGGGCAACACAAAATGGTGTATGAGGGAGGGGGGAGAGTAAGCCCCAGCAAAACGGAAGATTTCGGGGGGGGGGGGGAAGGGGGCGGGCCCCATGCCCCCCCCCCCCCCCCCCCCTGGCTACCTGCCTGTCCAGAGGCTTCAGCTTCCATTCTGGCGGACGACATAGCTGTGTGCTCTGGTCTTCACCGCGCGCTGCCAGCGAGCGTTCGCCAGATTCTTTTTCGCACTGTCAAAACCGTTATTCACCGGAGACCAGAAGGCTTCACCTACAGCTCGTGCTGATGACGAAGTGAGAGTACACCAAAGCGTCGCTGTGGTTGGCCCACCACAATTGGCCGAATGCTGACCATGACGTCAGCAAAGGATGTCTCATCAACGGAAATAAGAGAAATGGAAGAACTTCAATTTTGACGGTGTTGGAGTGTTGCTTTGAGAGCGGTATGATTTCAGGCTTCCACCATGCCCATTACAAACACCATCGAACTTGTTGTTCACAAAGTAATGACGTCACGAAAGGTAACCGAACGAGGGCGCCACCGAAACACCTCGCTGCTAATAACGCCTCCATAACGCGAGTGTGCGACAAAGCGCACGAGCACGCGCACACGTCTGCTTCGAAGTGCCACTCCTCCATGAACGTGTTTGTGTGCAGAAGCCAGGAGTCGGGAAAGGCGGTTCGTGCAGCACTCGCCAAATATCAGATCCGCTGCAGACCTCGTTCTTGAGCCGGCATTCCCTCGCGCCGGCGCCCGTGTTTTCGAAGCAAGCGCGATCTCCTGGAAGCGAGCAGTGCAGCCCGGATCCTTCCTTCGTCAAAGGTGCAATGTCTGGCCTGGCTCCGACAAGATTACGAGGGAATTCCGCTAATCCGTGTGCCCACTGTATTGCAGCTGGACTGCCTGTCGACGGATTAGCGAGGGATCAAGCACCAGCATCGAGGCGCGCTGCCCGCATCCACTCTTCCGTGTTCAGTAGTCCCTCCGCCGGCCGTGATCTTGACTCGAGCGTCCTTTTCACGGCTGTTTGTTCCGGTGCCTTGAATGCCCTTAATGCTGCCCGCTACACGAGAACGGGAAATTGGCGTCGCAGTAAAATCGCCAGTGTGTAAAGAAAAGAAAAAGAAAAAGTCGTGAACCCAAAACATGAACGGCGAAAGGAGATTGCGAACACGTGGCAAAGCAAGCTCTTATTTTCCCGCCAAAGAAGCAACGAAACGAGACAGAGCGAGAGGATACTGATACTTCCTATAATTTAGCAATGCATGTCAATGATCCCACTTTACGTGATGTCAACTATGGCGGGCCCACAACGTACGAGTACGATCTCCGTTCTACGCGTCTCCTTTTTCGGTTGTGTTTTCTTTAACGTAAAATGTTGGTTTTTAACGAGCGTGAACGTGCCAAATGATCTTAATTGTACGGGAATCCGTCAACGATATAATACTCCAAACATAAGTAGAATTCCCATATGCTTGCAGTTAATGAGGTACGATGTAACTAAGGTCTGTTCAAAGGATTCCTAAGTCCAACTCCAGCTGAAAGAGATTCAGCAAAAAGCCTGAAAGTGGTATTAGGACTCTGCCTCAAAAGAAATAAAACTACCGGCTGGTAAACAGGGAACGCAAACTAAGTTCTACGTATTGTGGATTGTAACGGTCGAGAGAGTGCTGTGGTTTTAATTGTTTTGATGTTTTTTGTTGTTTTTTTGGGGGGTAATCACTATAATAAGACGTCTAATTGCATACTAAACTTTTTGTGGGACCATTTGTCTCGTAATGAGCATCAGACTGCATTGAATATAAGCGGTTTAGCCGGACAGATTGAGTTTCTGCTGCTCTTTGGTAACGCGAGGACCCTCGGCGGGAATTTGAAAGCATACTGTCCGCTCTTTTGCGCTCTGGCGCTTGCCTTGATGGGCCTTTTTGGATTGCGAAACCCAACCCTCGTTTCTAGATTTACCATTTTCTTAAACGCTACAACGCGCCTAATGGATCTCCTGCTGCCGAGGCACTTTCGAGCTTTTTCCGACGTCCGCTCAATGTGACGGCAGCGGCATTTACTTTATTTGCACGTTTCAGTATTGCCAGCGGCTGCTAATTACCACAGCGAGGCAACTCAAAGGTTAAAGCCTCAATATGCCGGTGCATACCTACGTTGTCACCGCTTATGCGTCACTTTGCTACTTGTTTACTCCGTCGTTTTAGTTTTACGTGAGAGCGACACTAATACGCTCGCGTAAGGCAAACGCAACATCAAAAAATATGAAGAGAAACCTGATCAGCGTCAGATTCCAAGCTTAGAGGAACGCACGAGAAACGTAACAAAACCGATAGCAAAAGACCTCATTCTGAGCGAATCAGTCTCCTCGTCCAATCTGCAACAACCTTATACAGAATGTTAAAGACTTAAAAAAGGGATTACATCGAGCTATATCTCGGGCAAATAAAACACTACCTTTCGAAACATGCACGGTTTTTGAATGGTGCGGATTAATTGTGTCATAAAAACTCAAAGATGCTCGCCCACACAAAAAGACAACTCTTCGCTTAATGGCCAAAACGCAAGACTTATTGAGTATTTAGGCAATTCTTGATTTTCTGGGCGCCAGTCTTGAAACAACGGGGCGCTGACCAATATTCCTCCCTTTCTATGATGTCAGACAAATTGTGCGTTTGTACTGAGTAGCTCTATGACGCCATTACTTTCTGCAAATTGTGGGACTGATCCTCACCTTGCAGTGTAAGTGCATATATATTGTCTTTATTATAAAATAAATTATACAGAAAAAGGGGTTTGCAAACGCATAGTTAGTCACCCATGGAGGGGGAATATTCGTGGTCTTGCAGGAGCGGGGAGATAAAGAGTTGTGGATGCAGGAATTGGGAGGTGATGATGGGGATGTAGTATTATGCGAGTCAATGTGGTGGGGGCAATAGGCCGTTTCCCCCCGCCGATCTAAATCCCGGCCCAAGTGTGCGTTCCTCGGAAGGGTCCTGACTAGATGTTTATTCTCTCTCTCTCGCCCGCCCGAGGCTACACCGAGGCGCGAGCGCGCAAGGCCTGGCCCAGCCAACAGCAGAACATCACCACCACTTTCATCCATCATAGAGTATAGTGTGGGCTTGAGCTATTTAGAATTTCAGGTACACAGATGGACTGAGCAAAGTCAGCGCCTGGATGCGTGATTTGTTGCCTCTAAAAAGTCGATTAGGGCCTTACGTATGCGAGTCCTCTTCTCCCGTGAGGCTGTCGGGAAGAGTGGAGCGTTGGAATCTCCTGGGGACACGTGAGGCGGCCTCAGTGTGTTAGTGAACGTAGCTCGTTCTGTATCTAGCGCGTGGCAGTTCCAGATGATGTGTCGCCTATCTTCGGTGGAGTCGCATGAATTGCATTGTGGTCATTTAAGTTTTCCGATGAGATGGAGTCGCTTGTTAGTAGACGTTATTAAATTGCATAAAACAACAAATGCAAGGACTTCTGACTTCTCAACAAGCATAAACATATAAAGAGAAAACAACCACATCATCATTTTTTTTGGTGCGTTCCCGAGCACGCGTTTATATGAATAAAATATTACGGCGGAATTCTCCTTGTTGAGACTAGGTTTAAACACACAAACAATATGTGCTTGACTACTCTTTCGTTCAATTTGATGGAATTGTAACCAGTCAGACGGCTAACTCTCTGCACACATTCCAACTGGGGCGTGTACGTTCATGATTTTAAGATGCTTCCGACGCGTCAGAATCCAGCAGAATAATATAGTAGAAAATAAAAAGCGTGTACAAGCTACCAATGACTACTCACATAAGACAAATCCTTTTATGTTTGTTACATTTTATGTTTAATTTATTTTCATTGTTGTTGGTGTTGGTACTTTTTTTTTCTAGAGCAGCATTTACGAGTTTGATTGTGGTTTTTGATTCTATAAGATCAGTAGTGCCCAGCACACACATGAGGTTTCCGAAGGTATCAGTTCTGAAATGGACAGACAAAGGTCTACCAACTTTGTTTAAAGCGGACCAGACAGTTTGTACCGCTGACTCAAACTAAATGCTATTTCTCAAGTTTTCCAATCGTATAGCATACCAAAGCCCAAGGCTACAGCTCCACAAGTCAGAGGTACTTAATTAAACCATGGACCTCCATCTCACATCACTAAGCAGCTTTTGCTTTTCTCGCTACTCTACACGCTACTGCGTTTATGATTCGATTGATTTATTCGCAATAGGATACGAGACCGCGAAGCTCGGCGATCTTGCAACTGTGGAGAGAGAATACGTACACTGCGTGACACACTTAGCACGAACGCAACACTGGCAGTTTTACGCAGTCGTTGAGACTAGGTTTTAACAAACAAAGAAACAAAAAATGGTACCGCCCAAGTTCGTCCCAACTGAGCGCATTCTACTACCCTCGAAGCTCGGATGACTGTTTTTTGTTTTTTTTTCGATTACGTGTTTGAAATGCTTAAATGATTCATCTGGTAATACATGGTGAAAATTTAGATTTGGGGGTTTTACGTGCCAAACTAACGAAGGGCATCTGGCACGCCCCAGCGGAGGACTGAGGATTAATCTCGACCACCTGGGGATCGTTTGACGTGCAACCGAAAGCTCGGTTACACGACGCCTCCTCCACAATAAGCCTCCGTCAGGATTGCGGGCACCTCGGCCGGGATTCGAACCCGCCACATGGGGATCCGTAGGCCGGCGCTCTGGCCTCGGAGCCACCGAGGCGGCTGGTAATACATGCTGTCTCGACGCTCACTATTCCTGTTCTTCTGCTACAATATAGTGACGTTTAAAGCCCCAAATGTGCGTTTCGTTTGCACGAGCGCATGGGCACCAAAAAGGCTGTTCAAGCTAACATGTAGAAGAAGAAACGGATGTTGGTTGTATTTCGATATAACTGCAAATAAATCTTTTCTATGCGCTCTGGGCGGATGCGAAGTCTACGAATCCGGGTCCCGGCCTTATCACTATACGCTCGGTGCACTCACTACACAGCGGCGTGTAATAAATGCTCAGTCAACCCGCAAGGGTGCTCTGCCGCAAGCCGCATCGCACTGAGGGGTAGCCCAGTTTACGCGCTGCGTTCGCTCCCCGATATTGCGAGACAATATACTATTAATTCAAAAAAATAAATAAATAAATAAATAAAATCGAGACAGGGTTTTCTGGCATTTCTGTGTTGCACAAAACTATTTTCCGTAAATAAATGCGCAGCTGATAATGAATTTCACCGGTGTTGCTTGAGGCGTCTTCATTCTGATCTTGGTAACAGGTCGGCGTAACGCAGGCAGTTCTCAGTACTCTCGAAATGTGTGTATACATGCAATCTGGTGAGCATATGAAGCAAGGAACTGAGCGGTATGCATCAAAGGGGAAAATATGGAACGTTTGTAAGTGCTGAGCATGCATAGAAAGTGTATGACAAAAAGGGGGAAAAAATACCAAAACAGAACTGCCGCACATCCTGCCGTGCGAGGTTTCTGTATTTTCCCTCAATACGTTGAATTTGCTCCTGTGATTTTTTCCCGACCCAGGAAATATTCCCGTGTTTCCCGTTCAATCAACACGGAAAGGTTTCTGAGTACCATCGCCATAGCAACCGCGACACTCCGAATAAGAGATGAGCTTGGGTGCGTGTCCAACTTCCAGTATAATTTCGCCGTCTTTACTACCTCGCGTTGTACCGATGAATTACAATTCGCACCTTCTTCGGTGTTCTGCAATTACCGGCATTGCCAAATTATAACTCGCACTCTTTGTTAGAAAGGTCCGCGTGTCTACACTGCCAAAGATTACACAGAAAGACGGTCACTTCTATCGACAGAAGAAAGTCTCGCAGATCACAAGGCCAAAAAAAAATAATATATATATATATATATATATATATATATATATATATATATATATATATATAATATATATATATATATATATATTATATATCCCAAACCATTTTCTTATGGTATTTAAATCATTCCGTCTCCTGACTGGAATGAATTGAAATTCCTACTGGGAGGTCGTGTAAGCCTAAGAAAATCCAAATCGGTTGCTGCGTATCCTGTAGACGACTTTCAACCTTCACTCGCTGTCTGTAAAATGAAAAGACACGCACGCACGCACACATACGCACACACACAAGTGAGCTTCCTGCTCGTACGGCAGAGCTAGCAAAGACGACGTGGACCAAGACGACCGGCTGCTCTCTCCTCTCCGACGCACCGTTCTATTCCGGGATTCGCGGGCGAGGAAGGAGAATCACGCACGCCGTCGTCGTCGCCGCCGCCGACGCGTGCTGGCACCCATCGTGCATGCACCCCCAGCCACCCCCTTTTCGCCCGTATGGCCGCAACCGGGCCAAGCAATGTAAAAAAGAAAAAAATTGGAAGAGAAAAATACGAGCTACACACGACGACAGAGAGACATGCTGATGCCTCGAACCGGAGCTTCGTCTTTTTCACTCGGCTTGAAAACGTTGTTGTTGCTGCAAGACAGACACGTCTCAAGGTGATTTGTACCTCTCCCTTTTCGTTCCGTTCGTCGCTGGCACTCTTGATCAAAGCATTGTTTTGTTTAATGTCCCATCGTTTTTGTTGTTGTTGTTTTTTTTTTTGCCAGAAGGCTGTCTTACTCTCCCACGATATAGAATGACCCTGTCAGTAGCAGTCAGTACCAGCCCTACCTAAACATGTCCATAGCCAATGACAGCTTCAGAAACGCAGAGCATGGCGAGTTCCCGAGCAATTTAGAATCTCTCTGCAGCCAATGAGATTACTGCATTAGCAGCTGAAAATGCTGAAGAACCAATCATGGAGCAAGAAGCGTGAATACATAAACCCGCACCCTGCGTTTATTCAGTTCTCAGTAACTCTGGTAGTAGTAAAGGTGGCCCCCCTTTCCTGAGAAACAAAAAACAAGAACAAAAACAAAAGCACGAGACAAGGCTCGGATAGTAGACTCGGAATAAAGAGCGGGTTTACTCGCACTTTATTTTTGTAGTCGGTGTCTTTCGCAAAGGGCGAGCAACGAGGTTGACGAAAAACATGTACAACTCAACCTTCTAAAACGTGACGGCCAGAATTTTGCGTAACATGGCGTTGGACACATGCACTAGTGCGAACACGCAGGGAGAGAACACACAAAAAAGAGACGCGACCATAACGGGTTCAATGCGCAGAAAATGATAAAAAGAAACTAGAAGGTAGGTGCACCTGCGGGCGATACTTTCGTGCGCGCTTTTTTTTTTTTTTCTTCGTACATAATTTATGCTTGTTAGAACCTGAAACGGTGGGCACATCGGAGGTACTGCTAACACCAAATTGAAAGAGTCTTCTTTATTTGTCGGCACACGTTCTTTATTCCCTTCGTTGTGAAATGCGAAACTGGAGCTTGGGGAGACAGCCTCCCTCCACAGTTTCATACTTCATCTTCGCCGTATCGAAAGCGTGAATTGCACAAGAGCCGGCACCGTCTAGACGCAGAGAGTGGCTGAATCAATAAGGTATATTGCATGCTGAACAGCACAAGCGAACCCAGTTGAAGGAACTTTTGATAAAGTCTCTCTGCGTTTAGGTTTGTTATAGAAAAAAGTTGCGTGTGTGCGCGCCTGTGTTTTCTTATTATGAGTAGCGTTTTAAACTCGTTATCGCCCCTTTTTTGTATTTTGCTCTAGTGCTCTCCGGAGATGGGGCTGGTTCAAAAAACACGTGAATTGATATTGTGTTCTTTGTAAGTTACTTTTTTTCTCATCTATTTTTGTGTCTACCCGCAAGTTTCGGGTATTCGAGTGTCTGTATGTTGAGGGAGTCAATCCACAAATGGACAATATACTGTATCCGTCATTTGTAACACGTGATAAGCAAACGCGCTCCGAAAAGAGGTGGAAAGTCGCTTTGCAACTGTACAAGCAACCACTTCTTGCGCGTGTGAACGATTTGTAGGACTTTACGCTCAATCTTTTTTCTTGTCTGTGAGGTTTCATGGTAGCCGAGAAAGCGCCGATTTCGCGTTTTCCACACGGACCCGGAGACTATGGGGCCCAGATTAACATAGGTAAACAAGAAAAAAATTAATAGATTACTGAAAATGGTAACTATTTATATACTATTTGTACTATTTAAAAAAGCTGTCACAAGAAGAGCTTCGTCAAGCTGCCCTTGTGGCAGTATTTTCCACATTCCAATAAACTTACCAAATCAAATCACATTCGTTGCAGTTGGTCTGATTTATTTTTTTTATTTTATGCATTTCGTTTACGTTTGATGCGGTGGTTGTTCGAAACACCTCCTTAGAGTAAAATGACTATTACTGTACTACTACTATGTGGCACCGAGGTCCTGTCGAGCCATCTGTCCACTGCCTTAGAGCAGGAGTCATCCTAAATTGTCTGAACGAGCGGAAATAATAAGCTAAATAAAATAACCTCGTAGCCTTTTTTATGGACATTTATTCACCTCTCGATGATTTTATAAATATTTTTCCACGGGGTTATTCTTCCAGTACACTTTGGCACACTTTATTTCTATGTTCGAATCACATTAGGATAGCCCAAACACCGTCGTGCTTGTCAACTGTCTACGATAGCATTCACCAAACACTTTACGGTACAGGACGGCTCTTTCCTTGATCCTACACGCAGCTAGTCACACTCGGCAAGATCACAGGTTGTGTTCATATGAATACGACACAAGCGGACCGGTATTATGCAGGGGCGTGTAAGATTGGGGGTCGAGACGGAGACAGAGACAAGGTGCAAACGATCGGTCAATCCCGACGCGATCCATTGCGGTCACATTCGTGTCCACGTAGCACCTCGGTTCGCTCACGTGTAGTAACGCCGACCCATCAAATATGGAGTACAAAGCAAAACATCGCTGGTAAAGTTTGCAATGCTGGAAGGTACAACTGTGACCCTAAATTGTGAAAATAAAATAATTACACGTCTGCTTCAACTCGGTTGCGCCGTGCGCTGTACAGAGTGGGGTCTCACCTTGACCTACCTGGCAATAACACATGGTTCAGCACAGGGGTCTGGTGTCGCAGGTATAACTGCCCGAACGCTATCGACCAAGCTTATGCCGTCCACACACGCACGCGTCTGTGGGCCTACCGAGTACAGCATGCGATCCCTTTGTGGCGTGTGTTCGTGCGTGATAACATAGCATGGGTAACTATGTTCGCGTCCGCAAGTGTTCTTATGTGTAGTGTTCGCATGTGCGTCATGCGTGCATCTTTTAGATCTAGTACAAAAGGAACGGACGCAAGGTTTGGGCACATAAATTCACAATCGTCCCCCTTAGGAACTGCGAAAATTCCGTAAACTACAAGCATGCAGGGGGAAAACAATAAGTGCTAAGGCCGTTATTTTCAAAATCAAACGTATTGGCAGTAATTTGGTAACAAAGGTGAATTCTGATACTTTTTTTCCAGAAACCGAGGATGAGACGAGTTCAGACGTGGTTTCATATGCATAAAGTTTGAACTTGTCTCCTCCCCTGTCTTCTGCTTTGCAAAGCATACAATTTTTGGGGGGTTACGTAGCAGCTCGTATTTATTAGAGCGGATTTCAACTACATCCATTCGACTATCGCCATACTGCCCCTTTCGATACTTCCTGCGGCTGGTCTATACCTCTTAGTCGAGCGTTTCTGAAGGTGTCGGAGCATGAGTGGTCGGTAGAAGCACGAACAACTTCGGCACACTTGAAAGAACCAACTTCCGAGCACATGAGCCCCGACCGACAAAGTCCGCGTAAGTAGAAAGATGCGGGAAGCGCCCGCGAGCGCGTGGTCAGGAGCCGGCACGCCGGCGAGCTCGGAATGAGGCTGAGGGGGGCTCGGACCCGGCGCACGACACGCGGTCGAGACGCCGGCGCCGGTCGCGTTGGCAGCGGCCCTGGAAGCGTGTCGGGGTTACCTACCTCGCACAGCCAGGCCGTCGCAGGGAGCCCACATTGGGCCGGCTGTCAGGGGGCGCGCTGCTGGTTCTCCGTCGGAGAGAGTCCCTTGCTCTGCGCGGCACAGGCACACTCGCGCACCGGGAGCGGCTCTACCCCATGCCGTTGTCGGAGGCCGGCATGCGAGGACGGCGGCAGAGGCAGAGCACGGCGAGCGGTGGCGTCCCGCCCGCGCTGCTGCGACCGATCCGCTCTGGCGATGTGGGCGTCGGCCCAGACTCCCTGCGCTCTTGGGGGACTCCCGGCTTCCGTCGAGCGTCGTCGAGCCGCATCGCAGCGTTAGGCCTCCAAGAGAAAAAAAAAACGACCTCGTCGGCTCACATGGCGACCCGGAGACCACGTCGCCGCTCCCTGCTTTTAGGTGCCGTTGTGCGGGACGGGGCCTGATCGGCGTGCTTGTCGCGTGGATGGGGGGATTCGGGGGAACTTGGGGGAAGGGAGGGGGGAGAGAGTTCGACCGGACTTGAGGTGGAGGTCTGCGGCGTGCGATTCCAGAGGACGCGTGCCCCCCCACCGGCTGCTCGGCTCCTCGACTGACGCCGCTGACGCCCGGCGCGCCCTCTGCGAGGTCTCGAGGAAGCACGAGGGCAGCGCCACCACCACCACCACGCCGCTCATCACTCGGAATCCGTTCTCGCCGCGAAGAGCTCGGACAACTTTGCTGGGGCGGACCAAGGGAGCGAACGTTTCTGATTGGGCTCTTCCGAAAGAGGAAGGGCACAGACCCTGGTCGGGGATGTTCCTGATTTTAGTCTGTTTAACTTCTCAGCGCGTCGTCGTGCTCTTAGCAGCTCTGAGCGAAGTGTGCCAATTCACGCGCTTCGTTCTATTTTCATTTGAGATGTTCGCTCTAACGAACTTGCAAGCAGCACCTCTTAGGCATGTCGATGCCTGTGCCAGTTAGCGCCAGTCAATGTTTGTGACAAACAATACCGATATTAATATCTCTTGCGCATATGGTGAAGCCATTTGCGCATCTGCCATCAAGAGTAAAACTTCAATTTAATCGTTATCACTTTAGGTAACGTATAGGGGCGTTTCTACGTCAGATCGTACAATGATGGTCCGGTCCTGGTCATATATTTTGTTTATATCTATGTTAAAAATATATATGTGAAGGCCACGTGCTTGGGAGCAGCATTCAGCTATATGTGAACATCATAACTATTGTTCTTCCGGAGATAAGCAATTTTGAAGTTCGAGTTATGGAGAAGCCAACGTTTCGCTATGGTACTTCGCACAGACGTCAATTTCACACTGAGGCTTGCAGGTAGTAACAATTTTTTTCTTCTTATTTTAAGAAAGGATTACAATATGCACAGAAAATATTAGAAATTAAAATTAAAAATTTTCTATGCAAGACTAAAAGATAGCTACAAAACACATGTATTAAACACGTTTTAGAGAGACATTTACATATTATTTACCAACAAACTACTTTATATAACATGGCGAAAATTTTACAAAAAGAAAAATAAATATCTTTGAATTCACTTTACGAGTATATAAAATACATGCTTAGCCATTATTGTAGTTGTGGTGTTAATGCAGAAACGAAGCTGATTTCTCTAAATGTGGTAAAATTGCACGTCAATGTAATAAAAAAAAAAACAACTTTTATTTCCTTGAAATTCTTCTTTATCGTGTGCTATGTTTTGAACTAACTTGTGATGGTACAACACTGAGTAAGATATGATCTCCAAAGGAGAAAAACGACAACAACCATTCACTCAAACTTAGCTAGCTTGTCTTTGTTATATGGGCTTTGCCGCACGACGTCGACTCCAACGGCTTTCACTAGAACCGGCGAAGGCTTTACAGCGGTGTTGCTCTATCGTAGGGTGTAGAAAGTCGTGCTGCCCCTAGCTTAGCTTTATATTTGTGTTTCATTGCGGAGCCGCCTAAGACCCCCCCCCCCCCCTTTTTTTTTTTTATTCCTGGGCCTTTTGCTTACGAAAACCTTTCGGCGGACGTCACTGCTGCCGACAGTTAAGAACTGTATTCACAACCCATTACCGTGAAACACAAATCCCGCACACGAGGAAGGTATGTCACCGCGGAAACCAGGCTAGGAATGTAGTATCTGGAAACCCGGTATCTTTGTGTTCAACATCGTGTGGCGGCAAACAAAACAGCATACCATTTCCAAGTATCGATGCGTACCGTACAATAGAATACAGATAGAAGTTTATAACTACAAGGGTATTTTTGTTGGGTGTTCCCGTGTCAATTCATACAATGGTAGTCCGGCTCATGTTGTGTATGTTTATGTAAACCATATACTATATGAAAGGTATGTCCTTGGCTAAAGCACTCAAATATATACTTTTACGTATACGGGGTGTTTCATGAAACGCAGGCCAAATCGTTCCTGCGAAAAGTACGCATCGCTCAGAAAAAAAAAAAAAGTTGATGTAGTACTGGTCTCAGCCATAGGGCCAAATTAAAGAAAAGAGAGCAGTGTTTGATATAATTAGGTTATTAATTACGTTTAGTAACTAACTTCGTTAATAATAAAATTTAAGGATTCATTCCGATTAGAAATATTGTAGGCATCAGCGAAAACCATTAAATCCACCCGCATTATAAAGACATAAGGCGTGCGCACCATTTTACGGCCCTCTGAAAAAAACAATCAATTTACACGCATTTTGAAAAAAAAAAAAATAAAAGAGGGAAGACCGGGGGGTGGGGGGGGGGGGGGGGGCGGGGGACGGTGTTTAGGATGCAACGCAAGGGAACACAAGTATAAAGCTCAGCTAGAGACAGCACGACTTTCTACACCCTACGATAGAGCAGCACCGCTGTACACTCTAAAAAAAGCCCGCGCGTCTTTTTTCCCCGCAGAACACGCGGACAGCCAATCACTGCTGTTTGCGGAATCAGCCCAGCGAATGACAATGCCGAAACATATGTTTAGACCAAAAAGCGAAGTCTGCGATGTAGCATCACGCAATGCAAGCGTGACGTTTTGCATTGCTTAATGCTACATCGCAGACTTCGCTTTTTGGTCTAAACATATGTTTTGGCATTGTCATTCGCTGAGCTGATTCCGCAAACAGCAGTGATTGGCTGTCCTGTGTTCTGCGGGAAAGAAGACTCACGGGCTTTTTTTAGAGTGTACAGCCTTTGTCAGTTCTAGGGAATGTATACACCTTGGAGACGACGTCGTGCGTCAAAGACCCTATATAACGAAGACAAGTTAGCTCAATTTGAGTGAAGGTTTGTTCTCGTTTTTTTCCCCTTTTTGAGATAATTGTTACTCAATGTTTTGCCATCCCATGCTAGTTCAAGACACTGCAGTCGATTAAGGAGAGTAAAATAAATAAAAAAAGAGATAGAGTTTTTTTTTGTTTTCTTTTAAATATTCACGTGGAATTTTGTCCGATTTGGAGAAATCAGCTGCGTTTCTGCATTAGCAACACAACTGCAGTAATGATTAAGTATATCTTTCTTTATATATTTGTAAAATGTATTTAAAGATGTACATTTTTATACATTTTGCGTCCTTTTTATATAAAATAGTGTATTGGTAAATTATTTGTGAATGTGTCTCCAAGACGTGTTTAGTTAACGTGTTTCGTGATTTTTTGTTTTTTTGTAGAGAAGTTTTATTGTTATTTTTTGTAAACTGTGTACATGTTTTGAACCTTTCGTAAAATGCGTAGGAAAATGTATTAGTATGTGGATGCTTCGGTGTGAAATACACGGCTGCGCATATTAAGATAGTGAAACCGTGGCAATCTCTACGCTTCGAGCTTTGAAATTTTTTATCTCCGTAAGAAAATTAGCTACAACGGTCAAATATAGCTGAATGCTCCTCATAAGATCATGGCTTTAATATATATTTTTTACATCAATATAAACAAAATATGACCCGGACCCGTACAACATCATTGTACGATCTATCGTGGATCGAGCATTATTGCCGAGCCAGATTTGCACGTCAAAAGCGTCGGAAGTGTTTATAAAACTGTGGTACGTGTAAGTTGTGTAAAGTAGCTAAATAAATTTAGTGCGAAGGATTAATTTACATAGAGACTCGTAAAAAACATTATATTGTCTCACAACGCAGATTTCAAGCGATGAAGGCGACAAAGACATAAGGCATACGGAGCATTTTACGGCGCTCCGAAAAAAACCGCAATTTAGACGCGTTCTGAAAAAAAAAAGGGGGGGGGGGGGGAAGGGGGTGTTTTAGGAGACAACGGAAGGAAACACAAATATAATGCTAATTAACGGAAGAACAGCGTGTTGGTGCGGGTCAAAATTCCAGAAAGAATATACATGTAGGACGGAGACGAAGCTAGAGGCAACACGACTTTCTACACCCTCTGATAGAGCAGCACCACTGCCCAGACTTTATCGGTTCGATAAAATGTATCTTCGGAGCCGACGTCGTGCGTCAATTACCCTATAGCAAAGAAAAGCTAGCTCAATTAAAGTTTTTTTTGTTTTTGTTCTCGTTTTTTTAATCTTTTGGTGATCATATGTTTTTCGATGTTTTGCCATCACATGTAAGTTCAAGACACTGCAGGCGATTAAGGAAAGTTTAAAAAAGGAGAAGTATTGACGTGCAATTTTGGCATACTCAGAGAAATCAGCTGCGTTCCTGGATTAATAACACAACTGCAATAATGGAGCATACTTTTTTTAAATATATATCCTTAAAGTGCATTTAAATATGTTAATTCTTTTTAGATTTTGCGCCATTTTATAAAAAGTAGTTTGTTGGTAAATAATTTGTGAATGTGTCTCTATACTTCGTCTCATCCTACGATGGACTAAAGGCAAAAGCTACGGACCGCCAGATCCAATCACGAGCCACTTAGAAATCGCGTATTGCGCTTTGATGCGCGTATCAGTGCCCCCGTCTCGGATCACTGATGGGGATGGGCGCAGAGTGGTCCGAATCGAAATAGCACTGAGTGACTCAACAATTTTACCTCGCAAAAAAGAGGCTGTTTGCAGTGTCGAAGGTATAGAAATGATGCAGCGTTTTTGGGTTCGCGGCATTATTCGTCCACTTCAATCAATGCTAGGCATGTCATAGTGTAGCGTGGAACGTGACTGGACCTGGCGGCCTATGGCTTTGGCCCTTAGTCCATCGTAGGATGAGACAAAGTATAATACGTGTTTAATTGACGTGTTTTGTTGTTGTTGTTTTTTCATACATATATATATTTTTTAATCCCTGTCACCTGCATGTTTTAAACCTCTGCTTGAAATATGCTGATGACAGAGATGATGCAAGCGAGAGATTTTTCATCTCTGTCGCCTGCATAATTAAGTGGGATCTTCAGAGGTCATTCATCCATCCAACCGTTGTGCCCCTAGCGGCTGAGTTGAGAACTACACCCCTGGGGACAACAACAACAACATAAATTATTTTCTTTCGTTTCTAACGTAGCGCTCGGCTGACACAGCCGAACCTCACGTCAGCGTTCGTCTCGGGACCGTGTTCAATCAGCGAAGCACCAACACGAGTCCCAGCCGAACAATGACGCATCGCTCGTGCCAAATTCACGGGCTCGACCACGCAGATGACAAAACGATTCAAGTCCAGAGGTCTTGTGTCGCGTAAACTCCAAGCACGGTAGAAAACAAGTCGAACAAACTTGCTGCCTTCGAAGCGCGCAGTTCGAACACCACAGCGTACAGGTAGATGAAGCGGTGATTTGCGTGCATCTCCTGCACCGGTGCAGGAAAGTGTTGGTCTGTGTACTTTCAGTCGAATCTCATTACACATACCGGAAGTACATTGCCCTACGCTTTTCTGAGCCCGTGGAGGAGGTGCAGGGAAATCGAACGAGGCTGCTGTTTATGAGAACCAGACACGCGCGCCTCTTCGCGGATAATTACATAGCTTATACGGACCACGAAATGATCTATCGACTTTTTCTTCCTTAGCTTTCTCCCTCAACTAAAAAGAGACTCATGGCCAACTTTCTTTGACATTCCGGGGAATAAAAAGTTTTCAATTAATTATCAAAATTCTTAATGATTTGCGTTTTATGATATCCAGGAAATTACCGTCCTCGCAAACATTTATGATCTTTTGTCGAGAAAAGCATAAATTGATAACTAGATTTCTAGAGCCGTGGAATAAAAACTATACGCATCCAAAAGTTTATTTCCTGCCTATTAATACTTTTACCACTGCCATTTAAAATATTCCCGGGGAACATTGCGATGTTTGTTGTTGTTCAGTTGAAATTCTCATTTTAGTGCACGCGCCGAGGCGTTGATGTACCAGAAAGTTGGGGATAATGATAAATCACGTGATCGTGACGTGCTTGAGCAATGGAGGCGATGACTCCAATCTTCCACCGTGCTTTTTAAGCACACCATATCGAACTTGACATTCGCAAGCGATGATAAGTGCCGTCAGATAAGTCCGTCGACAGATTGATTGTTGACGAGCGAATGCGTCCGAGTGACGCAGTGCTCGTGTCCAATGCGGGAGCTGGGTTCGGGTGACGTGCTTGGGCACCGCGGATGCATCACAGTGAAAAGAGCATGGTCTATAGACCGTTACATTAGGGTCATAGCAGAGAGGGTAATAGAGAGAAAAAAATGCCCTTCCCCTCTCACCCGCATGTCGTCTACTCCGCCGAGTGGGCTGTATACCTAGCATCCGGCTGGCGTGCAAACTCTGTTTAAAATCACGTCATTTTGGAAATTTCAAGCGCAGATGCGCGAATTTTGATATGCAAGTTATCGTGAAATGCTGTGCTCGATAAAAAGACTAACTGGGCCCAAATGCGCTGTTACCTGCGTGCAAAAAAAAAAAAAAGGGAAAACTGTGTCAGATTGGCCGGTCTTTCCGGCGAAAAGTGAACCCGGTTGCTGTACCTTTTTTACTATACAAAGTTCGTACTGGTGTAGGCCTTTAGCGACCATGAGTGGAAGTCTGAAATCATAAATAAAAACGTGCTCTCCTGCCGCAATACACGCAGTAGTTGAGGGTAGTACTGCCGGCTGACTCAACTGCTATTTAAGTAACGAAAAAAAGATATGCTAGTTGATCATTTACCGAAATAGAACAACAGAGAGCTATAGGCTGATTTTGGAGTAGCCATAACTATTCTAAGAACGCGAACCACTTCACAACGGCAGCCACGAGCGAGAGTTCGATGTTCCGTACAGCCCGCCGATACAGCCCAAAGATGGAGAATGGCAACCTCCCGGTTCGTCGTCTGCTAGCGGAGTCGGGCGCGTGCCCTCTCTCTCGTTTTACCCCGCCGAACCCGCTGAATTTCCCGGATGTATGGAGAGAGCGCTGCTGTCGAACAAAATAGTGCCGCCCAGAGAGCGCTAAATGGAATGGTCTATAATGATCACGCTTCTTGCTTCCTGGTTGGTTCTTTGGCGCTCGCATCGGTTAACGTCGAAATCTCATTGGTTGCGAAGCGGCAATAAAATGCTCGGGACTCACCACACCCTGCGCACCTTACGCCGTCAGTGACTACAGACGTCTTTCACCACTGCCCTCTCGTAATAAAGGCGTAATTTTGTAAGATTTACGAACGAAACTTTTTTAACCGAAAGTTACGATTGTAGTCTAGTAGCACTCTAGCGCGCAAAACACCTACTTTTTTTTAATTTACGGATAAAACAAAAGATTATAAAGATTGGCAGCGACTTTTACCTTTAAAGTCCTATAAGGCATGAAATGCATTATAGGGAAATTTGTAAGGGAATTGGGTGTGCCACGTGACGCATATTTTCCCGTTAAATTTAGCGGGGAAACTGAATGGCATGTAGGTCACGTGGCATCAGGCCACGTGACGTCGATTTCCCCCGCTAAATGTTTGCGGGGAAACTGGATGGGTGTCTGGGCCAAAGGACACGAATTTACCCGCTAAATTTAGCGTATAAGTGAACTCATGTATAGGTCAATTGACGTCGATTCTCCGCTAAATTTAGCGGGAAACTCAATTTACGCATACGTTACGTGCCGACAATTTTCCCATAGGTGTATAGGTCACGTGACGTTACGTGACGCCACTTTCCCCGCTACATTTAGTGGAAAATGTACGGACGGACGGACGGACGGACAACATTTTGGGATTGGGGGGGGGGGGGGGTAACTTTAAATAGCATTTCATGCTTGAAAACAAGACGTTTAATTGACGAACCTATAAGAATCTTTTGTTGTACCAATTGTAGCAAACACGTTCTTTCTTTTATGGTCAGCCGATGACGCTTTTATATGTCCTTCACAATTTTGCATTTAAACAAGGTAAAAAAACAAAAAAAATTCTGCAAATAAACCGCGCAAACTTAGCAGGACCGGAACCTGCAATCGATATTATTCAGTTCACCTGCGCCCTGATTCGCTCCCTCCTTCTTTTGGCCGGCCGTTTGTGGACATAACCATCCAGTCTCCTCCCTAATACGACGGGATATCAGGCCATATACACCGGACCCATGGAATGCACGACTGACGTGCTCAAGATTAGAAGGTTGAACTTAGGCTTCAGGCGAGCGCGTGCTTTCTCGCGGCCTAAAGGGCCTCAAGCGTTCTTAGACACAAGCGCATCTCGCTTAAGGCCGGTTCTCACATGCAGCGAAGCGCTGATGTAGCGCCGCTCGCGTGTCGTCAGCTACTTATTGTCTGCCACGAGCAACAGTTTTCACGGTGCGATACAAAGCTGGTGAACGCTCCCGCCAGCACGCGCTGAGCGCGAGGTCAGCGCTATGCTTGTAGCGCTCCGCTGCATCTGTGAACAGGCCTTACTGTTTCAAGAGAGGCAGGTCGACCTATTTGAAGCAGTGAATTTTGAAAATCGTCCACCCTCTTCGACTGACCCAGTCCTAGCATGCACTGAAGCGGAATTGGGCTCGTTCTTGTACAGCGTCGCTGCTAGTATTCCAGTGTATAATTACAAAAGCAGTGTCGATGCCAACGTAGACTCACCCAAAGTCACAGTCACTTTAGACTCACCTGAGCAGATTTTTTTTTTCCTCACACTCTCTCTCTCTCTCTGAGACTACTGCACCGCTGCAATGCCAACACCCGCTGGCATAACCAGTACACATAGAGCCTTGTCGTTTCCCCGCTGCCGAGCATGAACAGCCCTGAACCGTGTTAGCCGACATGGCGAAGCCAAGACATGAAGCACCTGGTAGCGCCTAGTTAGAAAAAAAGCTCGAACAAACCTCTTTCAAAAGAGTGCAAATTATTGCTACACAAAAATCATCATTCCGATCTTCCGCACGATGCGTTCTTGTCGCTGCGCCGGTACAATTATGAAGCTGATATTGGAGTCGCTAAACATTTGAAGCCGTACTCGTATTTCCAATATTCTTCTTACGCTAGTACAATGCTGCGAGGTCTGACCGGCATCGAAAGAGAGCTAATGTATGAGCGTCCGAGCACAAAGCTGTGTGCACATACAAGCAGCTTGACCAACGCGCGTTTCTTCGAAGCCAAAAGAAACCTCTACTTCGTATACGCAATGTGCACCAAACGCGCGGCTGCTGCTGACGTCACGCTGTTGCGATGGCGCGGTTGTCGACGCGGCGCGCTCGCAGACGCTTCACTTAACGCGATTCTAGTTTCTGTGCTCGCGCAGTGCCCAACGTTATTAGATTATCTCAGTTACGGAACTGCTCATAGACGCCGTATGCACGAGCAGTACCCCCCCTCACTCGCCACGACTCGCCTCCCGTCGTTCGACGCGCCGGACGGCTGCTTTGGTAACTGCAGTGTATTCTATGGGATACGTACGTTTCGAAGCGCAGCATCTAGATGGCGCTTCTCCGTACTCTATCGAACACACAGTTCGTAAAAGAAAACTCTAGATGGCGCTTCAAACGACAGGAGGTGGACGGAAGTGAGTGAAGGGGGGTACCCCCTTCCGTGAGAGTTCCACAACTGAGGTAATCTAGTAACGTTGGCAGTGCCCACACCTGGTGTGGGCAAAAGCGGACTTGTTCGTAAGCAGCGTGTTTGTCTTAGACTGCGTGGAAGCTCCGAACTCCAGCACGAGCTCGTTGCCTTCCGTTGATTTTTGGCTGCGCATGCGCGGATGCGTTATCAAACGTAGAAAGCTCGCGCGGGAAGCGAAGCACCTAATGCATTCTTAAGCTATCATCAACTATATAATCACTCAAAGGATGAGGACGACAGGGGTTCGTCTCCTTTAGGTGTCGGGCCTCCCAGCACGCGCTCGAGGCTTACGCAACTTGTTTGGAGCAGCAAAATACGTAGACTGCAATACCAAACACATCAACATGCGTAAATCGATAGTTCGAGCCTCAAAATATCTCAAACCTCGGCGTCATAAAACTATTTAAAACATCTTAAAGTCGACCGCTGCATCGGTGCGCGCCAAATGTAAAGCTGAACCGATCCATTAATGAGCGACCTTTTCTTTTTAGTCTAGTATTTTTAGGTTTTCGGATGTTAAATATATCGTTTATTTTATATCTCATTTAGGCGCGTATATATAAAATATAGTAACCTTATATTTCTGACCGGCCGACGGAAGCACGATCTGATTTCAAATCTCGTTTCTGCAAAAGCAACCGTTTTGTAAGCTGCATTTAAATTATTTGTATATTATCTTTTGCCACTCTTATTGTAGTAATTATTTCTTTAGCTATAAAGGGCGTCATTGGAATAATAATTAAAGAAACAAACCTGTATTAAATTGATAAAACTGAAAGTCTGAATAACTTTCCGTGCAGGGCACTGCTTCATGCAGACTCAAAAAAGGAGCTCCGTAGAAGTGCTGTATCTCCTTCCTCGACCATGAAATGCAAACTTTTTTTTTTTTCCTTCACGGAGATGGAGGCCCACACGCGTATAAAGTAAAATAGAGAGCGCAAATGTTGAATCATTAAAGGTTTTTTTGTAATATATATAAGTGCGAATAACTTTTTTTTTGGCAATCATTGTCAATACTTTTCGTTTTTCGGTGTCGATTGCTTGTTTTTATGCACTCAGTATCCGCCTTATACAAATACTTGCTATCAATAGAGAGTTTTAGTAGACCGTTTTCGCTTTCTCGCTCCGCTCTATGGAAAGCGGAGTCGCCATCGCGCATGCGCGACCCGCTCTGGGATTTGAGCGTGAAGCGTCAGCTCCGCTAGCTCCGCTTTCCTTGCCATTTTAGGAAGCGCGTTCCACTCTCAGTAAAGCTTCAGTAGATGGTATTTTTTTCTGGAAAGGAATTCGAAATGGGTGCTCGCCACTTGAAAGCATGCTTGGGAGCGCGTTTGACCGTTATGAACCTCGCTGTACTAAGATGGCTGCGCAGACTTTGTTTGAAACGGCGTCCTTAAGAAAACGTTTCACGGTGGTCGAGAACCTCTGGCTGCTTCGGGAAATCGCTGGCTGCAATCCTTTGACGGCCCCTGAACGGTGGGGACAGGTGCTGCCTTGCCTAAGCCAGCAGGACCGATTTTTTTATGCGAGATGACGACGACATTGGGAGGATGACACACCGGGCGACGGCGGTGCCTTTATCTGAGCCCCTGGGCCTCGGTTCCTCGGAGGCGGCAGCTTCAACTTTGGCTGGGCTACCTCCTTGAAGCCTGATGCTTTGACCCCAGTAGACCCCAGTGGGCAACGGCGCCATCATGTTCCTGGGGCTCCTTCATGCATTGATCGAACGGCGTGCCAGATCCCCATGGCTCGCTGCTCACCCGCCCAACCCGCCTCCACGAAATCTGGACTTCTGCGAATCGGACTGCCATCCTCCCCAATTGCAACAATCCATGTCGTCGTCATCTTGCATGTACATACTCATCACATTATCATGTTTCGTAGACGCGGCACCGCGGGCCTCCATGGTACGGGCTGCTGCCTTTCCGCGGTGCCGCGTCTCTCCAGAGCCAAAAAATAAAGACTAAAGACTAAAGCAGTCGGCAAACGGACAGATATCTTGTTAGGTTGCTTTAGGCAGCAAGACAGTGTAAATTAGCGAAAGTGAGTGCTCCATTTATATCTCTACCTTTTTTGTTTTCCCAATGAAATGAGTTTTTTCTTCGTATGCTTCGGTTTGTGATAGGGTACCTTGGTGTTTCTGTACACTGCGCGACATTGTTACCGGGAACAATCAATATCCTGTTTTTATTTTTCACCTTAAAAATGAGGGGCTGACATCAACCTATTGGTGTGGAATAAAGCGCTGGTTTGGGGCACTAATCTGAGCGACAAACTTTCAGCTCTTTCAACAGCTGTCAAATAAATAAACTGCAAATAAAAGCGATTTTATCGTGTTCGTATTAACAGTGGAGCGCAGTGTATGTATCTGCCTTGGGGGATGACAGGAAACCATTTTGCTTGGCTACACTTCTTTTCATTTCTTTTTTGTGTTTTTGAAATTGCGTTTTTCACAAGACCGACCTACGGAACCATTTCCCGCAAGGTAGGAAAATGCCCCTCGCTCCCCTCCTCTTCTCACCCTCTCCCAAAAGTCACGTGATGGCAGGGGCAGGAGGTAGTTTCAGCGTCACCTGTGCTACGGTGTTTTCTTGCAATAGAAGGCCAAGGCTACTTTTACAATGCTGAAGTCAACAGAAACACTAATTTGATTAGATGCAATATTCACACGCACATCTGAGAAGTAAAATGGGAGTCGTTAGTAAATGTTTTTTTATTAAAATATTTCTAGACGCCTTTCAGCCTAGTTGGACAAGTATTTCGCTCAGTACAACAGCTTGGACATGATTCACTGTGATCAGTTTACGCACTCTAATATTTAAAAAAAAAAAGAGAAACATGCCCATGGTCTTTGTAGGGTTCGTCCAGCTGACAAATTGTGCCGTCTGCGCACATCACTGCCTGGTGCTTCACGACGAGCACCCTCCTGTGACCAGAAAAGTATGGCTTCTGATTCTTTGATGGACGGCATGGACGTGCTGTGCGATCAACGAAACCCCAACAGTTGTCCAGGGGTGCTCCCTTGTCTTTGTCGGCCTAATAAAAAGAAGAAAAAGGCAATCTTACAACACGGCAGTATTTAAACACTACCAAAACATGTGATATGAGACCTGTTACTCATATAAAATAAAGAGTATTTCCATGGTAGGGTTGCAAAAAATGTGTATCGTAAATTAAAAAAAAAAAAATAGTTGTTTCTTAATTTCGCTAAGCTCTGAGGCCGTCAAACTGTGCATTCAAGACGAAACTTCTGAAAAGCGTTCTAGCCTACCGCTATTGCTTAGAAGTCCAGTGTTGTGTTTGATAAATTTTGAATTGTTTATGCCTGTCTGATTTTCACCAGACAAAAACTTGACGTGGAATATTCTTTCAACCGTTTTTGGTAACTCTTTTCAAAACACCGCCGGGTAACATATTCGGCCGCCATATTTTGGGCATCGCTTTTATTGCGAGACTTTTGACTAGAACCGAGTTCATATTCACCATTGACGCAGCATTCGTGTCTAATACATTCAGACTCGCATCCGCGACAAACAATGACGCAGCTCTCTTGCTCCCTAGACGCTTGGCCAAAATAAGGCGGCCTTGAAGAATAGGGGCAGCATGGCATGCACTTTTAAAAAGGCTGCATTCAACTCTCTATTATTTTCTAAATCTACCAAGGAAATCCAAGGCGAACAGTTCCGGAGGAAAGTTAAACGATTCAGAAATTGCGAGCGAATATCAATAAATAAAGTCGAGAGGAATGGTTTTTTTGGTGCGGCTAGCGAGCGCTATGCTCGTGGTCAACTTTCAGTGTAATTTTCGACAGAAGGACGCGTGTACAGGTATAATTGGCGCTCAAGCACGCGCTCCCATACATCTGATTGCATAGCCATAGAAGGCCCATAAAAACGCGACGACTTTACCGACACCGTGCTGGTTGCAAAGTGATACTCGTTCACTTCGTTTGATTATGCTCTTTTTTTACTTTTCACGCGTGGGACGTACGCTTTACTTCTTGATTCGGCCTCTTTCAAGCTGAGGTCAAGGTGAAAAACATCGACGCGTATTGAGCAAGTGCAGCCATCTGGAGATCTAAGCGATCACGCTAAGAACGCTGAGGGAAGTCCGCTCTGCAACTTGTAAAGCGGAGCGCACGCTCACTCCGCTAACTATACGCTCCAACTCAGAGCGGGCTACACATGCGCAGTGGGGGCGATGCTTCTTCCAGAGCGTAAAGTAGAGCATAGAGGGCTCATAAAAGTGGCCTACTAAAACTCACAGATTAAAAACGCGCTCGTCGTGACTTGTCCTGTCACTGCCCATGTACACCTTGTTTTTTTGTGCCGAAACGAAAGTAAAGACGTAAATTATTGGCGTATCAAAAAGAGTAACTTCTTACTAGACAGAGCAACTGTGCTAAAAACAATGCAAACACGAAATTTACACAAACCATGCAGGGCCTCACCTGTGAGCAAAGCTCCAGTTTCGCCAGGGTCAACCCCCTATGTTTGTTCATGTCAGCGAGCAGGTGGCCGAACCTCTCGTTGATATGAACCACGATGAGGTTCTCAATACTGGAGAACACCGACAAGTTCCGTCCAAGCGCTCATCCAAGTTCGAACAGACGGTTGCGATAGGCCAGTCGACAAAGATCCATGCAAAGCGTCTGGCCAGAATGGCAACACCCTCCGCCGATCTGTCGGGTGCTGGGATTTGGAGGCCCACTTGCAGAGCAGCCAGGTCCTTCTTTAAGCGGGATTGCCTCCTAAAGGGTTTATCTCTTCTACGTTGACAATATCCAGCAAACCGCGTTCGGAAAGGAAGCTTCGGCGCTTCATGGCATGAGGGATACAAATCATTGATTCGATGTCTTGCCAGCTTAATCTCGTTAGTTGAAGTCTAGCTCCTTCATCGAGAACCGCGGGGATTCATCGTGCAGGTGCCTTGCTAGCCTTGAGCAACACTGTACTCATATTTTGCAATAAGGTGTACTCGAAATGCGCAAACTTTGTCCTTTTCTTTCATTTTTCTACTTCGAATACGTTAATCTGTTTCAGTTTTAATTCGAGTGGAGCAGAAGCTACAAGACCGAGTGCCGCCCTTTCAGCGTCATTGACCAGCACGCGCGCTCGTGCAGTGCAAGTGCCGTTTAGAGCAACATGCTCATTGTTATACCTTCGGCTTCACTCGCACACAGGGTGGAACGATTATATTTATATTTTATAGCGTAATATGCTTCGGGTGTGTGCCTACTCTTTTGTGTTCATTATTCTCGCCTTCGTTTTTACCACCTTCACAAACACGCTCCCTTTCACTTTCTTGGTGTCAACGTTTAGTTTTTCTGTCTTACTAGTACTATAAACGTCCACTTGTGGGGCTACGCAAGCGAATTTTTCGAACGCCCTCAAAACGCTCTTACGCTGAAGCAAAACGGTCTACTAAAACGCGTTTTTGGACCTCCGCTTTCCATTCCGCTGAAGCAGGCCGCGCATGCGCAGTTTGGCACCCTCAGAGCGGAGCGGAAAATGGAAACGGTATACTAAAACTCTCTAATATCGTTTTACAGCTACGTGTGATGAAAATATTCTATAAACCTTCCACGCATGTAATAAAAATACCTCTTAAGACGCAGGCCTGCAGAGTTCGCAGCCAATTGCTCAAGATGCCATGCTTGATATATATATATATATATATATATTTGCAGTCTTTTTACTATTATTATTATTATTATTACTACTACTACTATACCAAACGCAACTACACCTGCGATGCACTTCAGTGCGAGTGTCTACCTCTTCATGATAAACGACCTTTTGTGTAGCAAGGTGTTCTCTTTTCTGCGCAAAAATAGGAATTCGGTTATGCTATCGATTAAGTAATACCACCAAAATATACCCAGTGCATTAAAAATGGCGACTAGCTACCCTCTGTTTCATTTCATCTGAAATCAGCCGACAGTAGAAGGCACAGATCAACGATATGGGTCCTAATAGCATTCACGCACGACTAGAGTGACTTCTCCGACCACAAGCACCTTCAAACCGCGTCATGAATAGCGCCAGTTGTCCCTACTCTCCCGCGAGGTCTTGGAGTCACTCCGGCAGAGCCGCCCACTCGGTTCATCTGGCCTGCCGGCCGGCTTCGGCAGCGCCACCAGACGCCGGCAGAAGCTCACGTGATCGCGCCGCATTGGGTCACGTGGCGTGTTTTTTTCCCCCTCTCACGTTTCCTGCTCCCGCGATCCGCGATGAAGAAGATGCTGCCGTCGCCCCGGGCTTCATGAAGACACCAAAGGCGGCTTTGGGTTTTAGTCCGTGTTGCTTTTTTATTCTTATTATTATTTTATTTTTATTTAAAAAAAAAAAATATTTGCCTCCCTTTTTGTATCGTTCGTTTTGAAGCGGAGGGAAAAGGAGTTTTTTTTTTTTTTTTTCGAGCTTTTATGTGTGTAGTTCGTACTCGGCGCCCACCGAAGAAGCAAAGAAGTAAAAGTCGGCGCTCGTTGGCTAATGGCGCTCCTGCTCTTCCGGCGAAAGGGACTCGGCCGCGCCGCTGTTGGTGCTCTTGGGGGAATAGGCCGATGGACGGACGCCGCGGCGAAATAATTCTCGGGCCAGCGCGGAATGTGTGTATGCGCGCTTCGGTAAATCGAGGCACGAAGTCGAGGGGAACACGCGAAAGAATGCCTCGCCCCAGTCCTTCCTTTCTCTCCCCCTTCCCTCCCCTTCCCCCTTTTTCTTTTTCTGTTCCGTGTTTATCCCTTGTTCCCCAGTTTTAACCTTTTTTTTTTTTTTTAGCTTCCTCTCTCTTTGGCTGGCGCGTGTTCCGTAGCCCGTAGTCTAACCGGTCTTCTATACCGGTCCCAAGATTGCACTGCCATCGAGCAATGCCTCCCTTCCACACCGTCGTCGTACACGACGCGGAAAATTAAAGGCGCGAAGGTTCCCCGAGTGCAGGCTTCCATTTAAAGACGTTAGAAAGTAAAACTAACGCAGGCAATCTTGTTTGAAATTCGTTTTTCTTTTCTAGGACGAAACATACGCAAATACAAAAGCTAAAAAAGAAAAAAAAAACCTTAAACGCATTTTTTTTCCTTCTTTCAAAACCGATTATGCATTTGTTTTGTTCTTTAATTTACTCCGGCAAACTGTGGAATCGCTCGATATTTCTGGGGTTCCCAAAGTGTTTTGGGGGTCCCATGTCTACGGTAGTTAAACTCCGCGCGAACATTGCAAAAAAAAAAATTGTTCTCTTGGTGTTCGCGACTGCGGTTGTTCATTTCATTCTTCCAAGCTTTTTAGCATGCCACGATATCGGGAAGCATTCACGCGTCGCGAAGTTTCAGCGAGAGTTCCAAAACCGCGACAAGCAAGACGACGCGTTTGTGACGTTGCTCCGAAGAGCGACGTCACACACTCTTTCCTTCTTTCTTTCCTCCAAAGGTAAGAATGGCTGAAGGCCAAGCGCCGCCGGCCGAGGCCACCGATGAGAAGTAATCACGTCTAGACCGTCGTCGCCAGCCATCTCAAACAAGTGGCGCCTCCGAGAGCCGGACCAGTGCAGAGATACGACTCGGGAACAACAAAAACTAGAAACCGCGGCTGACACAGGGACAAACAAACGACAACGCAATATCTATCTGGGGACGGGGCGGAGAGGAGGCTGCGCAGTTTCTGAAGTTTACACTCGGGACGAAGCCTCGTCTCCGCTCAAGCAGGGAGTGGCAATCAGGAGACGGGAGGAACTGTCTGTCCTGCTTTCCGACACGACTTCCGGTTCCCTTTTGGCGGAAGCGCGGGTCGCCGGGTGAACGGGGCGCGAGGCGACGACGACGGAATGTGGATCCGCAGTCGAATTTCGCTCTCCGCCCTCCGTTCGCGCTCGGCGGACCCCCACTGCTGACACTGGCAAACACGACAATGCGCTGCTTCGCTCCGTCTTTTCTTATTTTTTTTTCGAGTTTATTTGTCTGTTTGTTGCTCTCTGCGCTCCTTCGTTAATGTGAATCTCATCAGCGTGAAATAGAACAATAGAAAAAAAAAAAAAAGTCTAGATTAAAGCAGTGCGCGCATTGGGGTATCGAAGGGCGCGAACAGTCAGTTGCTTGAAGCGGCCATTTTGGAGACTGCGGGCGACAGCGAAAATGTTTGGCCTTAGTGCGAAGTTTCGGAAAATAGCAAATGCGCCTGTAAACAGAAAAGAGAAATGGCGATAAGAAGTGGAATACTACAACGTTGCGTATTGTCTTTCGGACGATATTTGGTGCGGACGCAGCACCTGATGGAAGGCAGCCTTCCTCTTTAATGCCGCAGTCACTCTCCCGATACACCGTCCAAAAGGCGGTCTGCAACAACCGTCTGAGGTCTTCCTCGTATGGTGGTCTCCTGCCCATTAATCAGACAAAAAAAAATTCGTTTGCAGACATTTTTTAAGCATGCATGAAGCAAACATGCTTGAGGTATATCCACGGATAATTCTGTCGCATCGCGTCAGCAGCGAACAAAGTGTCTTTTGTGTGCTATATGATTATTGGGTTTGCGGCCAAAGGCGCATCGTAGAATATGCCTCTTCCAAAATCGAAACGATCCTGGCAGCCTAATTCTGCGCAAAGCATCTTGCGTACTGGTTGGCCACCAAGTTTCGGCTTCGTCTGGCCAACCTCACTTCGCGGCATCACGTCAAGGCCAAATAGAGTGCTCGCATTTTCAAATATGCGACTTTTCCTAAAGTTATAATACTGTAGGTGCTGCCTACCGGAACAGGTGGAATACTGGGGCACGTTGTTGTTGTTGTTGTTGTCGTTGTTGTTGTTTTTCTTTTCGGGCTCTCGACGTGCAGGAGTTTGTGCGCAGGTAAACGCAGGTCGACGATCGCACATGGAAGAAGTACACTGGGCCGGTCATCCTGTTCCATCTGCTCCTTAAAGGGGTCATGAAACGATTTTCCTACTTCTTCTTCCTTAGCTTTAATCCTCAACTCAAATGCGAATTGTGAAATCGCGTCGTCGTTACATTCTTCGGCACCGGTGCGATGACTCCTAGCTTCCACCGTGCTTTTTATGCACACCATAGAACTTGTCATTCCCCAGTGACGATAAGTTCCGTCGGGACACTCATTGGCCACAAACGCGAATTCAAATATTCGTCGACGGATTGATTGTTGACGAGCGTATACGTCCGATTGACGCAGTTCTCGTGTCCAATGCGTGAGCTGGGCTTGGCTGACGTCAGGTTGGCACCGCTGACGCGCTTTGGGAACCGCGGATGTATCATAGTGAAAAGGCGGAGAGCTTTCGAAGGAAAGAAGGTACAAAATAGTCAGCTATATTTTCAAATGTTCGTACCCAAAAAGCTGGCTGTTGACGTTTTACCCTCTTTCTTTTGGCCAACTAAACGATATGCGATTAGTAAAGTACCAATTTAAAATCCTTTATCCCAGCCCAAAATTCGTTTCATGGCCCCTTTAATGTCCTAGGCGTCTTGATTTATCCGTGAACCGGGAGGATTCATGCTGCACTCTGGAGCGGTATTTAGCCTGGCCGCCAGAGAGGTAGAGGACGCAGCAGGCCGCACTCTTATTCCTCGCTAAGCCTAGGCAGGTCCTTAAGGCCGCTGGAGGTCTGTGTTTCAATGGTGGCTCTCACGAAAATTTGTGGGTGCAATGCGGTCGAGCGCTGACTATATTTTTATGGAGTGCTGAGATGCACTACTTCATCAACGGGGCGATCGAAACCGAAACCATGCCACACCTCTCCATGGCCAACCAGGTCATGAAAAGAAAAAAAAAAAGGGAAAAGTTTTTTTTTTTTTGCGTATTAAATTAGCGATGTATTTTTTAAAGAAGCAGTGGGAATAACTCTAAAAAATAATTTTTATATTTTAAAAAGATGAATAGCGTTCAGATTGGTGCCTTACGTAGGATCTAAGTTGAATGCTGCCAGACGTTTTAGTTGTAGAAAGAATTTACATATAAGATGGTGTAAAATGCGCCTTCAATAAAGACGACTTCTACAGTGCATTGTGCATATGTGAATCCTAGACGCTTCTTTACAAGCGGCTCGTTCAAGGAAATGCGTATAAAATGAATGCTATCGACATGACCATCAGTATTATTCTGCTAGCCTTCCGCCTGTTTTCAATTAGATTACGAACGAATGAAACTGTCTTATAGACTATTTTATGCGTTTCAATCCCATAGACCCAGAAATCAACTTTGCCTTATAGTATGCGAAAAACGATCTTAACAATGAGTGGTTACATTTTAAATCTGGAGTCTCGCTGCGACTTTTGCGAGCGCCTTTCTTCGTAAACGTGTTCCAACGCGTTGTATTTATAAAACTTGTGTGCGGTTCCATTTATTTTGCTATTACGATGGTTAGTTGTACTCAACGAGACAGGCCAAAATGACTTGTTTCTAAATCAGTAAGCTTCTTTTTGTTGGCCTATTTCTACCTGCAACACGAGTAGCCAGTGAGACGAGCACCTCGCACACGTGAGCAAACGTGCCCAATTAAACACTGTCACGGTTCGCCCGAGACGGCTCGCAAGAGGAATGAAGGGAACGTCAAGTGGCAGAGACGTTGCTACATTATATTTACAAAATACAAATACAGACAAAGACCAAGTCAGGAAAATAATTACAACGAAAAAGAAAATACAAAAAGAAGTAGGATTAACTATGTAGTTCAATGACGGGCAAAGAGACGTCCCTCAGATAGAATGCCCCTGATAGTTCGTTGCGTGAACGAATCGCGAAGAGGTGCAGCTCACCGTAGTCACCTCGAATCCTGGGCTTGGGAAGTAAAGAGTTGCCGTTGGCAGCTTGGGCGTAGCACTCCTTTCGAAGCTCCTCTTCTAACCGAACCTCGGGTTTCGCTGGCCATCTTCTCTTCTTTTTCTTCTACTCTCCAGCTGTCTTTTTCCGTCTACTCCTTTCTTCTCATTATGGCATGGAGCCGCAGAACCATGACAAACACACTAGTTTCTCCTACATTCGACGCAAGATAATGGTTTGGTTGGTTGGCCTATTTCTAAAAACCCTGAGGGCTCGGGTCAGAAAGGAGTGTCTCGACATTTAGAAGAAAGATAAAGTGAGTGCATTTCGATAGTGAGAACCGAGACCATCTTTCGCAATTGACTCTCATTTCGCTTCCGTCTGCAAAGGAAACAAGGTTTGTTCGGCCGTCGTTCCCACGCTGCCCGTCGCTCGTCTCTAAACAGTCGGATCACGAGCTCTCGGGACGCCTTTGCCGCCGAGAAAACCTTCATTCCCGTTTCCATGAGCTGAAAGCATTGACTACTTCGACCACGGGAGGATCTCTCTGCAGCCGACATAGCGGCAGAAGAGTGGTGCCACTTTTCTGCTTACACTTGCTGACATTGAAAAACAAAATATCGAGCTACTGATTTCTCATGAAGCCAGCGAGGTGTCTAAAGGCTTGTTCACACGATGCATTTTTCTCGCGCATCTAGTGTCGCGAAATGTAGTTTCGCGAAATGGTTGCGCCGTCTGAACGAGTCCGAAAAGGACGCGCGCATCTAAAAACAGTTGAGCGCACACCTCGCTTTTGGAGCGAGCTTTTGCTGAAACTTTGCCGAGTCCTGTCAATCACTCTGAGGGCGCCGCCAATGGCCGCTCAGAAACGCTCTCACGTGGCCTTTGAGGGGGGAGCGAGCTGTTTGAGAAGACCACTTCACTGCCGGTGTTGTAGCCGAGCCAAATCCGAAAAAACCTAAACCACGAACGATGGATACTGCCGGCGCTTCCGCAAGCACGTCAAGCACCACTGAAGGAAAAGTGAGTAGCATATCGGAAATACAATCCAGCGATGGACGAAGACAATTAGCGGGAGTTGGCGAGATTAGAATAGTGCTCATAGCGTTGTTGTCGCGACGATACCACTGGATAATACCCCTGTTACACGGGCACCCTTAACCGTGGTTAACACTTTAACTGCTGTTACGTGGCACCACAGTTACCGCACTATACTCTCAGACAGCTATTCCATAAGAAGTGAAGAGCGCGCGTGCACTGCTTCGATGGGTGCTCAAGATGCTCAAGCGCACGTTCGCCCATAGCTTTGACTGCATAGCCGCAGAATGTTGTCCGCAAGTATTGTGCGCTAACTGTGGCTTAGCCTAACCGCAGTTAAGTGTGCCCATGTAACAGGGGTATAAACTGAAACCAAGTTTGCTTTGTTTACATTCGAACGTGAAACCATTTGCGCTCTCTGAAACAGTGCACAGTAAACTCGGGGCAGACATGGGCGCCGAGAAATAACCAGATTGGGCACGTAGCGTTTCTATGAATACCATGTGCATTGATAGGAGCTTTGGCAATGAATTGGCTGCGTACGGGCTCGGCGCCGGCACATGTCCTGCACGTACAGGTTGCCGCCTCAATCGGCTTTACGCACATGCGAGATCACTCCAAGTATTGAATTGAATTGACTGCATAAAATGCGCAAAGCAGGTCCCCAGATAAATAGCGATCTGATTCGGAGCGCCACATTATGGTCAACACCGAAACCATTTTCGCGAGTCAAAACGTCATCGTTGTTGCACGTGAAGCGGTACGTGTGAACGAGCACATTTCGCGAAACTTGAGTGTCGCGAAACTGTTGCGCGCCTAAAAGATGCATCGTGTGAACATACCTTAAAGGTCTGTTCACACGATGCATCTTTTAGGCGCGCAACCGTTTCGCGACACTCAAGTTTCGCGAAATCATGCTCGTTCACACGTACCGCTTCACGTGCAACAACGATGACGTTTAGACTCGCGAAAATAGTTTCGGTGTTGACCATAATGTGGCGCTCCGAATCAGATCGCTATTTATCTGAGACCTGCTTTGCGCATTTTATGCAGTCAATTCACTTTAATATTTTTTTCTCACATACTGCACTACTTGGAGCGATCTCGCATGTGCACAAAGCCGATTGAGGCGGCAACCTGTACGTGCAGGACATGTGCCGGCGCCGAGCCCGTACGCAGCCAATTCATTGCCAAAGCTCCTATCAATGCACATGGTATTCATAGAAACGCTATGTGCCCAATCTGGTTACTTCTCGGCGCCCATGTCTGCCACGATTTTACTGTGCACTGTTTCAGAGAGCGCAAATGGTTTCACGTTCGAATGTAAACAAAGCAAACTTGGTTTCAGTTTATACCCCTGTTACACGGGCACACTTAACTGCGGTTAGGCTAAGCCACAGCTAGCGCACAATACTTGCGGACAACATTCTGCGGCTATGCAGTCAAAGCTATGGGCGAACGTGCGCTTGAGCATTTTGAGCACCCATCAAAGCAGTGCACGCGCGCTCTTCACTTCTTCTGAAATAGGTGTCTGAGAGTATAGTGCGGTAACTGTGGTGCCACGTAACAGCAGTTAAAGCGTTAACCACGGTTAAGGGTGCCCGTGTAACAGGGGTATTATCCAGTGGTATCGTCGCGACAACAACGCTATGAGCACTATTCTAATCTCGCCAACTCCCGCTAATTGTCTTCGTCCATCGCTGGATTGTTTTTCCGATATGCTACTCACTTTTTCTTCAGTGGTGCTTGACGTGCTTGCGGAAGCGCCGGCAGTATCCATCGTTCGTGGTTTCGGTTTTTTCGGATTTGGCTCGGCTACAACACCGGCAGTGAAGTGGTCTTCTCAAACAGCTCGCTCCCCCCTCAAAGGCCGCGTGAGAGCGTTTCTGAGCGGCCATTGGCGGCGCCCTCAGAGTGATTGACAGGACTCGGCAAAGTTTCAGCAAAAGCTCGCTCCAAAAGCGAGGTGTGCGCGCAACTTTTTTTAGATGCGCGCGTCCTTTTCGGACTCGTTCAGACTGCGCAACCATTTCGCGAAACTACATTTCGCGACACTAGATGCGCGAGAAAAATGCATCGTGTAAACAAGCCTTAATATTCGGTTCTAGATAATGGGCCTGGCGAATCACAGTATGCAAAGAACGTTTCGCTTCAATACTGGAACCTGCGCTGGCGCTTCGAGCATTCCGTGTCAGTTTTCGATTCCCTTCCATCTCGACGTTGGTTTCTACCTCATAGCAAGGTATTTACAGAGAGCAAAAGCTTTGTTTTCAGTGGGTGAGGCAAACACCACATAGACAGAAGGACTCCGCATCGTCTCCTCTCCCTCTATTAAACGTCATCAGAGTCGGATCGTGCTAACTCTGCTATTGGGCCCGAGCCCGAGCTTTGATGCGCTGATTGGACAGAGCCCCAGCCGAACACTGACACAGCACTCGTGCCCAATCTCACACCTCGATCGATCTTACTCTGATGACGCGTGCGGAGGCCTTCTGTCTAGGTGGTGTTGGTCAGAGTTCCTTGGTCAAAATACCGTGGTCAAAGCAACGCCACCTAGACAGAAAGCCTCCGCATGGTCTCCTCTCCCTCTATGAAACGTCATCAGAGTTGGATCGCGCTAACTCGGCTATTGGGCCCGAGCCCGACCTTTGATGCGCTGATTGGACAGAGCCCCAGCCGAACATTGACACAGCATTCGTGCCCAATCTCACACCTCGATCGATCTTACTCTGATGACGCGTGCGGAGGCCTTCTGTCTAGGTGGTGTTGGTCAGAGTTCCTTGGTCAAAATACCGTGGTCAAAGCAACGCCACCTAGACAGAAAGCCTCCGCATGGTCTCCTCTCCCTCTATGAAACGTCATCAGAGTTGGATCGCGCTAACTCGGCTATTGGGCCCGAGCCCGACCTTTGATGCGCTGATTGGACAGAGCCCCAGCCGAACATTGACACAGCATTCGTGCCCAATCTCACACCTCGATCGATCTTACTCTGATGACGCGTGCGGAGGCCTTCTGTCTAGGTGGTGTTGGTCAGAGTTCCTTGGTCAAAATACCGTGGTCAAAGCAACGCCACCTAGACAGAAAGCCTCCGCATGGTCTCCTCTCCCTCTATGAAACGTCATCAGAGTTGGATCGCGCTAACTCGGCTATTGGGCCCGAGCCCGACCTTTGATGCGCTGATTGGACAAAGCCCCAGCCGAACACTGACAGAGCATTCGTGTCCAATCTCACACCTCGATCGATCTTACTCTGATGACGCGTGCGGAGGCCTTCTGTCTAGGTGGTGTTGGTCAGAGTTCCTTGGTCAAAATACCGTGGTCAAAGCAACGCCACCTAGACAGAAAGCCTCCGCATGGTCTCCTCTCCCTCTATGAAACGTCATCAGAGTTGGATCGCGCTAACTCGGCTATTGGGCCCGAGCCCAACCTTTGATGCGCTGATTGGACAGAGCCCCAGCCGAACATTGACACAGCATTCGTGCCCAATCTCACACCTCGATCGATCTTACTCTGATGACGCGTGCGGAGGCCTTCTGTCTAGGTGGTGTTGGTCAGAGTTCCTTGGTCAAAATACCGTGGTCAAAGCAACGCCACCTAGACAGAAAGCCTCCGCATGGTCTCCTCTCCCTCTATGAAACGTCATCAGAGTCGGATCGCGCTAACTCGGCTATTGGGCCCGAGCCCGACCTTTGATGCGCTGATTGGACAGAGCCCCAGCCGAACATTGACACAGCATTCGTGCCCAATCTCACACCTCGATCGATCTTACTCTGATGACGCGTGCGGAGGCCTTCTGTCTATGGTAGTGTTGGTCAGAGTTCCTTGGTCAAAATACCGTGGTCAAAGCAACGTCACCTAGACAGAAAGCCTCCGCATGGTCTCCTCTCCCTCTATGAAACGTCATCAGAGTTGGATCGCGCTAACTCGGCTATTGGGCCCGAGCCCGACCTTTGATGCGCTGATTGGACAGAGCCCCAGCCGAACACTGACACAGCATTGGTGCCCAATCTCACACCTCGATCGATCTTACTCTGATGACGCGTGCGGAGGCCTTCTGTCTAGGTGGTGTTGGTCAGAGTTCCTTGGTCAAAATACCGTGGTCAAAGCAATGCCACCTAGACAGAAAGCCTCCGCATGGTCTCCTCTCCCTCTATGAAACGTCATCAGAGTTGGATCGCGCTAACTTGGCTATTGGGCCCGAGCCCGACCTTTCATGCGCTGATTGGACAGAGCCCCAGCCGAACACTGACACAGCATTCGTACCCAATCTCACGCCTCGATCGACCTGACTGTGATGACGCGTGCGAAGGCCTTCTGTCTAGGTTTTGTTGGTCAGAGTCCCTTGGTCAGAATCCCTTGGTCAAAGCAACACAACCTAGACAGAAAGCTTCCGCATGGTCTCCTCTCCCTGAGGGGATCGGTGGCCGAGTAGTCTAGCGCACACCAGCTCGGAGCACGTGGAGCGAAAGCTCGCGCTGCAGAACCCAGGATCCTGGATTCAGTCCCCACCCCTGCCCGTTTCGATCTGGATGAGCATCGTACCGGCGTGCAGTCGTGTATCCCTACTGCGTGGTGCACGTTAAAGACCCCGGGTTAGCGGTTGTACCGCACTGGCTAAATTGCTCATCTACGGCTGAGACACCAGGGCCCGTTTGCTCGAAGCCGGTTAACTTTAACCGCGGTTAAAAGTTAATCACCCTTCCCTACTAGGTACCTAAAAGTACCTAGCCAAGTTTGACGAAGGCTGGATGAGCGATAGCTCCGTGTTTTATTATGAGGTGGTAGCTGGTGTCACCTCCTGGCTGTAGCGAATATAATTGACTTCCGTGGAAAGGTCCCCGAAATGGGGGGACCCAAAAATGCGCGCTACCGTGTTTTCGCGACGCAGCGAGGCATACCTTTGAGCTCAAGAAACCATTTCTATTGCTCATGGTACAGATAATCGGTAATGTAAAACTAAATTAACCCAATTGTTTGGAAAATTTCTACATATTTGGCTGTCTGAAGTGAAGACAAACCTCGTTGAAATTTCCTTCCAAGTTCGAAATAGGACGACGAAGTTCAGTCCTAGAAACGATGAGAAAGAAGTGAGCAGCAAAAGGCGGGCGTTACCCCGGCAGCATGGTTGGCCAGCATGTAAGAACTGTATATAACACCGTCATAAATGGAAAAACCTGTCATTCGGCTCCAGTGAAAATTGACTATTAGTAAGTTACCCTAACATCGAGGAGAACACTGGAAGTGTAATTCAACGATCGGTGCGCGCTGGCCTTCCACTTATAAAATATTCGAAGTAAATAATCATAATAAATCTTTGACGAACGCGCGTGCACGACAAAATTTGTTGTAGGCTTTTTGCTTTAAAACAGTTACTACTGCAGACGCCAGCACGTGCAGCGCGTGTAACTACACTCGTAGTATGCAACTCGGTGCTTGGAAAATTTAGAAAAAGGTCTATTGGGAAGCTGTCTGCTTTTTTGTGCTATCAGTACCTTGTCGATTGAGTCAAGGCAATCCACTTTTCAAAGACATTGCCATGCCGACAACTATCGCGTTGATTTAGGCTTAGGAATTGCCAGAATCGAAAGACTATCTAAAAAATGCGGCGAGGTCATTGCTCATGCTTTGCGTTTTAAGTAAGGTAAGGCAAATCGAAAGCCTCCTGCACCATTCATTGCTGACAAACGCGCCCAATATTGCAGCTACAACGACGTATTAGTTCCAAAGCGAGCGGCGCTCACTCACCGAGGCACCGCCATGTTTCCCCGCCGTCCTTACTCTGCCAGTCACATGACCTAAAATTCCCCCTCGTAGGGAAATCCGTTTAACCGCGGTTAGTTAATCAGCTTCGAGCAAACGGGCCCAGACGCCACTGAGGCAGACTAACTTCCGGCTGTATAAACATACACACAACAATTTGCTTTTGCTCCTCTGCCTGTATGAAACGTCATCAGAGTCGGATCGCTCTAGCTCGGCTATTGGGCCCGAGTCCGACCTTCTATGCGCTGATTGGACAGAGCCCAAGCCGAACACTAACACAACATTCGTACCCAATCTCACGCCTCGATCGACCTGACTGTGATGACCCGTGCGGAGGCCTTCTGTCTAGGTGGTGTTGGTCAGAGTCACTTGGTCAGAGTCCCTTGGTCAAAGTGGTCAGAGTCCCTCGGTCAGAGTTTTGAGTGTGGGGCTTTGAGTGTGTGTGTGTGTGTGTGGGGGGGGGGGGGGGGGCGTGCTTCCACTGGTTTAGAACCTAGGGGGTGGGAGGGGGGCGCGTGCACCCACTGCCCCCCCCCCCCCCCCCGGTTCCGGAGCCCCTGCTTACATAACGGACGTAAACGTAAGCGCAAGAATTTGAACGATTTTGTTTAGACTACAAGCAATCGTGGTCTGAACGAACTCCTTCCGCTTGTTGCACTTAGGTTTGCGTGTGTTATGAAAAATCGGCGCGTTGCGTCCGTAGTGTGAACATAGCATTACATGTCATGTTTTTTAATCACTTTCATTCCATGCGTAACGTCACGTTTCACGTTAGCGTTGTTTGAAATTCCCGCGCGAGATCATGTGGCTGTGACGTCATGACCCTATCGATCAATCAGGGTTTTCCCGTCACGACGCCACCGACGCCGGCTTTTCTGCGACACGAGTTCCCTACACTTTAAAAAAAGCCCGTGCATCTACTTTCCCGCACAACATTGGGAGAGCCAATCATCGACACGTACGGAGGCAGCTCAGCGAATGACGATGCCGAAACATATGTTTAGACCAAAAAACGCAGTCTGAGTTGTTACATTAAGCAATGCAAGCATGACGTTTTGCATTGCTTAATGTCAAGACTCAGACTGCGTTTTTTTGGTCTAAGCATATGTTTCGGCATCGTCATTCGCTGAGCTGCCTCCGTAAGCTGCGGTGATTGGCCATCCGAGTGTTGTGTGGGAAAGCAGACGCACGGGCTTTTTTAGAGTGATAACACTATAGCGCTAAAATTAGTTGAATAAGACAGAAGCATCAATGGTGACGTCCCGCACTAAGAGTCACTGTCCCGCCCGCTGGTTCGTGCACTCTAAGGAATGCCTGCGCGTCTACTTACCCACAAAACACTCAAAGAGCCAATCTCTGCGATCTCCGAAATCAGCTTAGCGAGTAGTGAGGCGGAACATCCGTTTAGGCCTAAAAATGAAGTCTGCGCTGTGGCATAACGCAATGCAAAGCGTCGTGCTTGCATTGCGCAATGCCACAACGCAGACTGAAAACATCTGTGAAGATGAAGATCCAGTTGACGCCAGCTCCGTCGGCTGATATTTGTATGACGTTGTGAACGGTCCCTGCGAGTGTGCCATGTCTCAAGCACGGAAGCTGGGAGGGGGGCACAGAGTATTCTTGGAAACACCAAATGCCTGAACAAACAGGAAAAAGGAGCTATCAGGGTTTCCACTATAACTTCGTCTACAACTTCAATTTCCGCGAACTCTCGCTCGGAAGTTCATGATAGACGCCTTCGCGAGGCAATACGAAACCATCATATACACAATCAGACAGGTTAAAGCACACAAGAAGCTCTTACACACACACACACACACACACACACACACACACACACACACACACACACACACACACACACACACACACACACACACACACACACACACACACACACACACACACACACACACACACACACACACACACGCGCGCACCAAGCGGTAGAGATGCCGACGGACCGTCACACGAACGTATCGACCAATGAGACGGCGAGCGCAGCTTGTGGGCGCGCGAAACGACCAGAGTGGCGTTCGCCTCAATGTTGTCGGCAGGCGAGGCCGCGCACTACCAGCAGTCTCCTACTGATAAGCGAAACTTAAAACGACGCCCCGGAGCTGAGAACTTTGCCGCGTAGATTGCTTCTTCTTTTTTATTATGACTTTTATTATTAGTAGTAGTAGTTTTTCTCGGTCTCTGCCTTCGGGTGTTCCCTCGAACTCTCTGCTTTTTGTTTCTCTCTCTTTCTCCTTGTCTCCCTTTCTTTACTTGTTTATTTTCTTTCTGGTATTCTTAATGTCCTCGGAGGTGTCCCTGGGCGAAACAACCCCCGCTAATTTTTGTGCGACTCCGGGAAAGAGTGGTGACGCAGTCCCCAGCGTCACCTCGTTTATTGAGGCCTCGATTGGTCTCCGGGGTGCGACTTCTTCGTAGACAACGGCTCCGAGCGCCACTGGACTCGCTCCTTCCGACTGCCCGCTTAATCATGAGCCTTAACGTCCCATCCGCCATTTTGTTGGTTTTCTGCTCTCGCGCTGTTGCAGTTCGTGTTGCTCAATCCATTTCTTTTTTCTTTGGGAGGGGGGGGGGGGGGGGAAGGGGAGGGGGGGGGGGGGGTCTGTGTTTTGCTAGCTTTCCGAGAGAAAAAACCGACACTCCGTGGTTTTCTGTGGCCGGCGGCGGGACGCCTGCCGCGCTGCGGGAAAAAAGAAGACGAAACGTGCGTTTGTGTTTCTAAGCGTCGGGAGGAGTCTCCCCATAAACGACTTCGATATATTTATAGCGCGTGGTTTTGTCCTCGCGCGCTGATTTCGTTTCTTTATTCATTTCTTTTTCTCGAAAAAGGGATGGTCGCTTGGTCGGAACATTAGACTATAGCTCGGGGTTCTAACCTCACGGGTTAGTTATATCGGCGGGATGAAAAAAAAAAAAAAAAAAAAATAAAACGTAAAAAAAAAGGGCCCGCGCCACGTTCTCAAGCGCCCGACATTAATCGTCAATGGCGGTTTCCCTCGAAAAGCTTGGTACCGAGAGGGTTTGATATATATATATGTTTATACCGTGCATGCGCAAAACGTTTAGGCAGTTTTTTTATATATACGATTGACAAAAATTATTACACTTATTTTAATATATAAAAAAAGGCATTGTTAAATCATCATTCTTGGATTAGCAAGAACACTGATTTTTTTACTGCTTCGAGACGAGTGGAAATGAATGCAGAATTGTCACATCAAATGACTATTCGGGTTATGTATTATGTATTCGGGGACTTTGTATGTATCGTCCGAATTATGGAGGAAGTTGGATACCTCACATTCAAAAGCGCGATTCTTGTATCTTGAAACATCTTCAGAATTGCGGATGGGAAATTGATTAGCGCTTTCAAACAAATCTTTTCAAGACGTTTGACAAGGCCTAGCGCCCTCTATTCAAGCTACTCTTTACACAAATAAAAAAAAAAAAAACATTAAAAGTTAGAAGCCTTTAACGGTTTTCTAACCCGAAATAGTTCAAATGAAAGAAAAAAAAAAGAGAGGTGTCGCTTATGGGACAATCGATCAGTAAAACATGCATAAACCGTTACCCCTCTCTTTTTCTTTTTTTTTCATGTGCCCGCATGTTTCTGCGTAGGAAGTGTACGTAGCGAGAGAGAAAAAAAGCGCAAACTGCGAGAACAGAAATTGCCGCGAAACGCAATTTTGCTGAACGCTCTTGGGCGTTTCCTGCTGGGCCACACAGCGCGCGCTCGCGCTTCGAGTGTTTTTCGTCCCAGAGCTCGCCAAAGTGATTGTTACGCGAGAGCGAGAAATGAAGGCACCCTTGGCGTTCATCGCCTAACGAGCTGTGAGTACCGTGCATCCGCTTCTTTTCTTCCTTCCGCTCTCCTGTGTTTACACCAGCGTTTGCTGCTTCCCGAAATTCCCGCATCGCTTTGCCCCCCTAAAACGTCGGCCGAATGCGAGCGGGTAACCGGCCACAGCGAGGCCTTCTTTGCTTCCCGTTGCATTTGCGGGGTCAGTCTGGCCTCGGGGTTTCGGGGCTGCGTTTTCCTGGCTCCGTACTCAATACGGGGGAATGCGGGGTAACACGGGGGAGGATTTTGTTGTTGTTGTTGTTGCTTTTTTTGCTTTTATTTCTTTTCGTTCTATCAACGTGTTCGGTGGGTGTTCCTAGTGGTTTCTGGAAGCACCACTGGGGAGGTCGCCCAGCCGCTCAAACAACTTTAAGGTCTTCTTTCCCAGAAGCGAAATCATTCAATGTGCGCCGGTATGAAGAACTTGAGCGCGAGTTTAAGGTTCAAAATAGGGCTGCCGCTTCCACAGGTCGGAATTCGGAAAACGGCGAGTTGTAGAACGCTTTATCTCCTCTCGAACACGGAACTTTATAAACTGCCGCTTCGCGCTGTTCATGTTATTTTTTGTTTTTACATCGTAATTTCTTTTTTTTTTTTTTTTTGTCTGGGCAATTGCAGGGAGAGAGCCGTTTTTGCACATGAGAACGTAACTACGTTTAACCACCTCCGGGTCTCTCTGCCATGCGAACATCGCGGAGTGCTTCTCGTCACATGTGCGGTACCACAAGGAGGTTTCCAAAGAAGCTCGAGAAAATACTTTAAACGGGCTTAAAGGTTACGCATATTACTCACTTTGAAATATGCGCTATTTACTACACTTCATTAGATAACAACCGCGGTGCCAATCATTTCCATCTACGAAAGAAGGTCAACAAATAACAAGACCGGAAGAACCAACTAAAAGCCGTTTTCCTTTTAAAAACGAAGTCAGCGGTACGACAAAGGTTATAGCTTATCGTTTCGCTAAAAGCGTCAACAGTTTTCTTTCTTGCTTTTTTTTTTTTTTTTTTACAAAATTGTAAAATGCGCGTGGATTTTTTTTTTTCGCATTTGAAAAGAAAGTTAAATAACCGGAGCTCGAGGTAAGGCTTAATTGACCGGAACAAATGTAGTGCCTGTTTAAGTGTACCAAAATCGACGCCTAATGCCGCGGTCCCGCTGCTCGTACATCACACATAAAAGACAGTCTGCAGAGACTGGATGAGGCGTTCCTCGTGTGACGGTCACATTGGCCATACAAACACTGTCGGCAGACATGTTCGAAATATACGTATAGTGAATGAAGGAAACATGCTTCGGATATGCTCAGGGCGTGTCCGCAGATGATTCTGCCATCGTGTCTAGAGCCAACACCGTGTATTTTGTATCACGTACCATCCGAGGGACAGCGGCTCGAGGCTCCATAGGTGCTCGTTAAGTAGCGACGGCGCCGGCTATGGCTAACGTAAACACTGCGGTTACAATCGATCGTTCAAAGTGGAATAAAAAAAAATAAAAAATCAAGGACCTACTTTCACCCGTGAGATAACGTTGTTAACATTGTATTAATGCCTTTCAGGCTGTATGAAACGATTTCATCGGTCTTAATGGAGTTTCCTTTTCCTTTTTTCTTTTTTTTTCCTTTTTTTTTATGTTACGGTTGACACGATATTGGTTCCATAGTAACGATGAACGTTTTTCGTGATCTGTGCCGCCGCTGCTCGTTCCGAATTTAATCGATCGCATATTTTCACTCCGTGGCGAACCGGAGCCCCTACCACCTTATGGTTGCGTCTGGACTGCCGAAGCGCGTCAATCGGCTGCCGCTCTTCCCCGCTGGAAGCTGGCTTCGCCAACGGCCACTTAAGGGTGGCAATGGGTTCCGAAGCTCCTTCCGCTCGTCCAGATTGAGTGTCAGGGTACGTGCTGCGCCGCCACGGCAGCCTCACTCCGGCGCCCCCCCCCCCCCCCCCCCCCCCCCCCCCCCCCCCCCCGTTGTCGACCTCGGCTCTCCTCCTGCGCCGCCCTCGGCGGAGCGCGAACTGACGCTCTGCCGAACCCATTTCCGGTGTGGAATTGCAGCGCCCGATTTCGGAATGAGCGCGGAATTGGGCCAAGTTTTTGCAAGTCGCCCCCTCCCCCCCTCTCCCCCTACCTCTGTTCTCTCTCTCTCTCTCGCTCTCCCCTCCATGCCCTTTCTTTCATTTTTAACTCTCATTCGTTCCTTCGATGAACCGCTCAATGGTCGCTCTTTTGCCTCTTCTCGTTTTCATTTGCAGGCGCGCACTCAATTTCGGTTGGACAACTTTCGAAGCGACGAAAGTAGAGCAGCAGATATGAGCGTCCCAACGAGGTTTTACGCTGATTTGAATGGTTACGTCAGTTCTGCTGCCAAATGAGTAACAAATTGTATTTATAATCTTTCACATGGCTTCCGCGAAGGAGGTAGTTTCTTCGCTCCTTGGATGGAGGAATAAATAGATGGATCATATTGGCTATGCCTTTGTATCGTGCGGTAGCTTGCAGCCTTGATCGTCCGTGTATCGTCAGAGTTTATCAAATTCGATCGGCAGAATAGAAATTTTGTAGTATTTATCGACAGAGAAAAAAAGAAGGCAACCTTCTGAATATTTCTTAAATCACAGGACGCTTTTTGATATCTTAAAAACACACATTTCTACACCGGTTATATACATATATATCCCCTAAAATAACTGATATTTTAGCATTTCTCTTTGTTCAATATATGTCACTTATAATGAAAATAAAACGAAACAATTAATTCTCCACGAATGACATCTCATTTCGGCTGTAGTCGATTCCGGCTTTCGGTTTTGATCGGCTGCCGTCGACATCTGTTTCCTGCAAATAGATGGACCAATACGAGCTTCGCAAGCGGATCCAACATGCAAAACGGAGTGCCGGTTAGAAACGAATTGCGATCCCTGCAAAAATAAAACGAAACGCAGCCAGCTTTCCCATTATATCCTAAGTTAGCAGGGACAGACCAAATATAAATGAAGAGTGCGCGCACGAAGTTACACTGATCTGAATACGAAATCCCTATCGCATTCTGCTACCTCCAACATTTTTTTTTAATTTAATTTACAATTTTAAATTTAGCTTTTGATGCCACATGGCTCACATGGCTTGCTACTCCCTGCAATTTTCTTTTCTTTTTTCTTTTTCTTAAGGGATATTTAATATTATTATTAGTCACCATTCGTCTTACGCCCGTCCAACTGTGCTTGTAGGAGTCTTTGTGAACGATCATTCGAGCAGAAAGTAAGACTGAAATGACGTTTTAACTTCCTGTATGAAAGAAACATTTAGGATGAAAACGAACGTCAAGGGATTCGTAAAGTGTGCAATGCGTTAGTGACGTCGTGATGACCGGACTTAAAAATCTTGACTCGGATATTAAAAAAAAAAAAAGAGGGCCCGAAGGGAATGTTATAAAAATAGCCGTTTGTCGTCATCTGAAGCTATTCGAAGAAAATCTAAAACGCTGTACCAAGCCCTTTAAACAAAGCCTGGCAAACTGCCCTCAAATGAACTTAAAATAGGCGGTACAGCTTACAGTGCTTTCCATTTTGCAATTACACTCGACGCTTCATTGCTGTCGCATGGGACCGGCTATTATCGACGTGCGCGGCCAAAAGCGTCACTGTGGTCGGCTTTCTACGATTGGCCAAGCCACGGGAATACGAGCACTGCTAGTCTGTCAACTTCCACAATGTTTTGCTGTTGTTTTTTTAAACACGATTACTCCTATAGCTTCCACTGTACTTTATAAATACACCATAAAACTTGTCATCGTAACTTATCATACGTTTGCAGGGTTACAACTCGTGACTTCCAGGTAAGGCAACTGTGGCAAATCGGGTCGTGGCGTCACGGATTGAAGCCACAAGTGGGATCCACCGAAACATCTCGGCGCTAATAGTAATTTCTTGACACACGTCGTTTTCTACCATTCTTTTAAGAGCAGCAGCATTAAACTAATTGGTATATTCTAACAAAACAATCGATTTTTTTCTCAAAATTCGGTCTGGACACTTCGATAACTATCATCACCTGAGTGTATATTATCTCATACATGTTAATGGCGGCCTTTTGGGCTGTTAATTAAGAAAGAAGTTGAAAACAGGCACCGATAAGGAGCCTGAACATTCCAGACGTCAGTCCGTTGAAGCTCATTAAGCTAGACCCTGAAGTAGTGTAAAAAGCAGCGACTGTACCCCATTTGTCCTGTGAAGCCAAGAGTGTTTGAACGTCGCGCGTGGGGTTGATATCGAAATTCCGATGAGCTTGTGCCACTCGTGCTGAGTCCTGCTGCACTTCTGTGCCCGCTAAGATTAAAACACATGCTCCCGCCTCATAGTAGCACTTATCACTCTTCTCTCACTCCCAATATATATACGGTTTTCTAAATATCTTGAAAGACAGGACCTTTCCGTCATTTGCAAGCTGAAATGACGTGCCACGGTTGGGGGGGGGGGGGGGGATGTGGTGTATAAAACGGGAAAGGGGGTTTAACGGCTATGCGAAATGTTATTCTCCAGGCAGGGAAAAGACTCGCATAGCCAAAGGGGAGAGGGAAGGAAAGATGTGGATTGAGATGGGTTGAATAAAATATTTTGGAAGTTACTAGGGGAAAGCGCCAATCAAATCATTTGTAGGGTAGAGGGAGCGGCAAAGCGTTGCTAACACACGGCTAAAACATGGTTCAAAGTAAACGTTCGATAAAACGCGCAAGTGCCCACAGTCACTCAATTGCTCCCAACATTTAGTCAATTGCACAAGTACAGCTCGTCGCCGCGGAGCGGCGACGAGCTGAACCTGTGTAACATGTCGCGCCGCCGCTTGTGTTTCACAGCCGCAGTTCCGCAGTTCTGCCACAACACAGTTATGTTCACTGGAGTTTTGCATCATTGTCATGTCGCAAACGTGTGACGAGATCTTTACCGGTTTCCGAATTGCGCGCGGCAGTTAGAGGCGGTCTGAAATCTCTGTCACATGCGCAAACTCGAGCACTGCACGGAATATGACCCGCGCCCGTTGCTTGCCACCAGTAGGGAATAGCAGTTCCTCTGTTGTGGACACCTGTGCCCCTGTCGCCCTAACCGAGGCTAGTAATGTTTTCCGTGCTTTCTCGTATTCCGGGCAGTGCCATAGTATGTGATCGATGTCTTCAACCTCCCCGCACGCAGTGCAGTCAGCACTGCTTCTCTGAGACGTCCTTCCAAAGCGATGCAATGTCTTCCTCGTGAACGCGCTATTAGTTCGGAGACGATGCAAAAGCGTTGCGTCTTTCCGCGTCAGTTTAGAGGTTGGGACTGGTACAGGACCTTCTCCATTGGCTGTCCCGGGATCGGGGTGTCTTTTCCTGAGATCGCGTGCGATGAGAAGGCGCGCCTCGTGGAAGCGTCGCAGGTTGTGCGTGGTAGTCGAGATGCTATGTGCCCTTGTTGCCAGGGTATCTGCTCGTTCATTTCCAAGAATTCCGCTGTGGGATGGCACCCACTGAAATACCAGTCTCCAACCGTTGTCCTCTAGCTTTGTTGCTATGTGTGCAGCCTCCTAGGCGATCAAGGGAGCGTGCTCGGGGTTGGCGATGTGAACTAGCACACTTCGGGAATCGGTTAGAATCACAGCCTTACCGATTGCAGGACGTTCCTGCAGTGCCGTAAGTGCCAGAAGAATCGCAACCGTCTCCGCTGTGGTAGAGGACGTCTCGATGTTTAAGAGAACCGCACTTTCAGTTGATATTGCGGGGATCGTGTATGCCGTGGTTGCAGTTCCTCTCTTCTTGTCAACTGAGCCGTCTGTGTAGACCTCAAGATGTTCAACGTATTCATTTTCGAGAGTCACAGCGACAGCTGTGCGGGCGACAGTTGGGTGAATATCTTTTTTCCGAGGCAGGTCTGGAAGTGTTTCACGCACGTCTAGCGGTGGGCGTGTGGAGTGTGGGGGACGTGAAGAATAAAAAACTCCAGGGCTTCCGATGTTACGCTGAAATTGTGCAGCTAGTTGACCAAGATGCGACGATGGTCGTTTCAGCAGGTTGGCAAGAATGTACTGTGCCGACGGGGTCGTGTGCATTCGCACTAGGGAATGCATTGCCACTCTTTCCTCTCGTAGGATGATTGGCTCTTCTTGTGCCTCCGTGAGCGTTGCCACATTTTTCGCGTATGGGGGAAGTCCCAGACAGAGTCGTAAAGCGACGCGGTGAAAACGTTCGAGCGCGTCTAGCTGGGGTCGCCTGATATTGACGAATGGTAGTTCATATAGGAGCTTCGATTGGAGAAGACCTTTGTAGAGTGTCAGCAAACCATCCGGTGGGATACCTCTCTGGCCGTATGCACGGAAACTCCGGAGGACGCCCAGGAGCTGTCGACACTGTCCTAAGAGTCTTTTCACTGCCGGCCGCCATGTCGCGAGGTCATCGATTAAAAGGCCCAGGTAGAGGTGGGTCCTACTCCTTGCGATTTCTACGCCGCAAAGTGTAATTTTGACGGTCTGTCGCCTGCTCCTGTTGGTGTAGAGGAGAGCGGTCTTTGAAGCAGATAATGTCAGTACCAGTCGAGAAATTTCTTTTGCTGTTTTATCCAGAGCAAACTGAAGAATTTGCCCTGTCATGTGTGCCTGGTTGCTTAACCCAACCGTCTAAATTGTGACATCATCCGCATAAATGGCGATGCTTGTCCGTGGCGTAAGTGAATATGTCATTGGCGGAAGCACAGCAGGTAGTGACGCCATTGCCAAATTGAAAAGAAAAGGACTTATCACGCTTCCCTGCGGTACTCCTTGGGTCACAGTCTTGGGGCACTTGTTGTTCCCCGGACGTTTACAATAAGGGTCCTGTTTTGAAGAAATGCACGGATGTAAGCGTAAGCTCTACCTGCGATGCCGAAGAGAGTGAGTTGGTGGAGGATGGTGGCATGAGGTAAAGCGTCAAAAGCCTTGTGGATGTCCAAGAAGGCACAGTACATCGTTTTTCCAGCAGCCCGCGCTTCTTCGAAAGATGTTGCTACTTCTCCTATGGCGTCGACCGTAGAGCGATGTGTTCTGAAACCAGACAGTTGGTCAGGAAGTGTCTTGTTGGTGCCAAGTTGCCACGTGAGACGGCGAAGAACGAGGCGCTCAAGGAGTTTACCGACGCAACTTGTCAAGGAGATAGGTCTGTACGATGACAGCAACGCGTGAGGTTTACCAGGCTTCGGGATCGGAATCACATGGGAGACTTTCCAGGCAGCCGGGAGTTCTGCGGTGCGCCACACCTTGTTTAGTGCCTCCAGGAGGGCGGGATGGTGACTCTTATCTAAGTTTCGCAGTGCCTGGTATGTCACTCCATCAGGTCCAGGAGCGCTGCGCTTCGTGCACTTCCGTAGCGCGTATTCTAGTTCGCCTCTGGTGAAGTCGTTATCTAGCTGCACGGGGGCGCAGGCATCAGACGGGCGAGTTTCTGGTTCTTGGTATCCTGGGGGTAGCGGAATAGCTTTTGAAAATTCATCCGCCAATAGTTCCACCATTTCCTGCAGAGGCTTTTGAAGTGCAACGGCGAGTCCGGATATGGGGTGTTGAATCTGCTTTGCGGAAGACAACACCTTTGCCATTTTCCATGCTTTAGAAAGGCCACCAGCCGATCCGAAGGAGGCGCAGAGTTGTCCCCATTGCTTTCGCTGAAGACGAAGTGTATGTCGACGAAATTTGGCATCAATCTTGTGGTGAGTATTTCAATATTTTGGATCTTTTGTTCTTCCTGCCTTTCGTTGAGCTCTCCGGCGCGCGGCGCGGAGGTTCAAGTATACCAGGTCTGGCGCTGGCCTCCAGAGTGACACCTTTATCGTCCTCGTCGAGAGACTAAGAGCATTGGCGATTGCTATGATTGGGTCCTTCAGAGGACCTGCTGCTAGTGCACTGTCAAGGTGCCGTCGGTACATGTCCCAGTTTGTGACCCTGCATCGTCTGTACTTCGGTTTACTAGCATGGGAGAGACAATGTTGATAGGAATATGGTCACTGCCCCATGAGTCGGGTTGTGGAGTCCAGTTTGCAGCTACATCCGGTGGGGCAAAGGATAGATCAAGAACACTCTCGTTTACACCTCGGCGAACATATGTTTCTGTGCCGTCGTTTAATGCTTCTAGGTGAAGCGAAGACGTGACACACTCGAGCAATCTGCCTCTTGCAGTAGTTCGCCTGTCACCCCAGGCAGAGTTATGTGCGTTAAAATCACCGCAGAGCATCAAATGGCCAGGGCATTTAAGCGCTATCTTATTTAAATCTCCCGCGTCCCAGCTGTTAGCACGCCCAGGAGCGACATATGCAGAAATTATAGTGAAGAGCTCGCCTCGGACTTCAATCGTGGCAGCTGCAAATTCTGCTTTCTCTGTGGTGAACGATGAAAGATCAACCGGGTTGTGTGCTAGTCCTGCGGTCACAAGGAGTGCTGCTCGAGAACGACCTCCCTTTCACGCTGGCGTACTGTGGTGAATGACGTAAGGGAAAGACCTGAAGTCGCCCGGTCGCGTCATCGGTTCTTGGATGGCCAGGACGTCAGCAGGAGAATGAATCAGGTGCTGTCGTAGGTCGGGAAGACGCCTTCGAAGGCCACGCGCGTTCCATTGGAGGATGGATGGACAGGTTAGGTGGGTATTTCTTCCTCCATGACGTGCAGCACGCACAGACACTGCCGGGGTCGCTCTGATTGAGTGTTGTGCGTGAGAAGACGATGGCACTAACATCCTTCAAAAAGGGGAAGCAGAGCTTGTATCATGGTAGTTAGTGTCGTTGCCCAGGATGTTTTGAGGCTTCTAAGTAGGGTGAGAGCGATATTGACTGCTGCCTTGACTAAAGGAATCCATCCTGCAGAGTCCCCGGAACTTGACGGCTTCGCATCCGCCTCCCTTACTTGACGGCGCTGGCACACAGTTGATAGCTGCAAATCAGACTGAGTTGTCTCAGGGGGTGGTGTTTCCGACACAGCAGACATTTGTATACCCTGTGATGTTGATCCTTGTCGAACTCCTTGAGATTTTGGTGCCTTGGGCTTAGTTGCCTTGAGAACCGATGCATATGGTGTTGCCAAAGCTGTGGGCTTTTTCGAATGTTCGTTCTTGTTCTCTGCAATGTCCTTGAAGCCAGAAGCAGCAGCCAGATCTTTCGTGACACTGCTGTCAGCAGGAGTGAACTCAAGCGCCGGAAAAGTTCCTCGTGTTCTAAGGCTGATTTGGCAGCGTGGAAGTCCACCGAGTTTGCCTTCGAGTATGTTTGAATCGTTTCAACCTCTCTTCCTTTCGGACAGGACCGTGCTGTGGCCTCGTGGTTTTGCCCACAGTTCACACATTTCGCCGACAATGACAGGCATGTGCTGTCCGTTTGGTCGTAATGTTGTGCGCAGTGTCTACATGTTTTCAGGCGTTTGCAAGCCACCTGTTTGTGACCAAAACCAAAGCAATTAAAGCATTGGATTGGTCGGGCCTTGAACGGAGACACCGGGTGGCGCACATGCCCTAGCAGAACGTAGGATGGGAGTCGGTTTCCACGGAACGTTACTTTTACAGAGCTGGTGTTTCCGAGCCGTCGTACGCTGCCAATCTCTGCATCCGCCCTCAAATTTGAAGTGATATCTTCAATAGAAAGTTCCTTGTCGACGCTATGAATCAGTCCGACTACAGTTGGACCAGCCAAGGGAGAATAGCAAAGTACAGGAATGCTGCAGAGTGTTGTCATGCTCTGTAACTTCTTGGCAGCTTCTTCATTCAGCGCATCAACTGCAATGAGGTTTAGTCGATGGTTAAACCGAACCTCGCGAACGCATTTGGGGAATTATTTATCTAGTGCATTTGATACCTTCAGGCTACTGAGATCTGTAAGCACCGTTTCGGCTTTCCCAGGAGCGAATATTACCGTGAGCCCCTCTTTGACAGGCTTTGGCCGTATAATCGTGTCCGAGCTCGAAGCAGACAGGCTGTCTGCGCGTCGCGTTCTTTTTCTGGTTCGAACTTCGTGCCATATGCCTCCAGCGTCGTTTTCGGGGTCCATGTCGTCAATTTCAGTTGAGGACGATGTCGTAATCGTAATCGTAATCGTAATCTTTATTGGCTCAGGAGAGCCGTGGCACCGCGGAAAGGCGACAGCCCGTACCATGGAGGCCCGCGGTGCCACGTCTAGTGATAATGATTATGAGATGATATATACAAAGGGTGGACGACGGGGTCTTCTCAACATCGTAAGCCCCGTTGCTTGAAAGTTCGGGGTTCGCCAAGACATTTCTCTGTGAGAAGTGTCTTGGCAAAGGGTGATGTGCGGAGGCTTCACCGTGCGTTCCGCCTGGGAAAGCCTTGGCGGTTTGATGGTGATAAGGACGACGTGCTCTTCTGATCCGCCGCACGAGCCATGGAGGTTCGGCGGCGGTTCAGGCCAGTAGGCAAGCGAGCCAAGGTGACCTTCGGTAGGCTGCTCAATGGACGTTCTTGATGGTAAAGCCCTGGCGGTTGATGGTGCGCTCGCTCGCTTCGTTGAAGGCAGCGGCTCCAGGTGGTGGCCCAGCCAAAGTAGACGGCTGCCACCCCCGATGCATTGACGTCCAGGGCTAGAACGTAGCGCCGCGGTCACCCGGTGTAGCTTCCTGGCATATGGCACGATAGATCAGAAGAACCAGGTTGTCCTTCTTCCATCGGTGTCATTGAGGGCGCTCCATCTGTTGCATGCTGTGCAGGTGTTATGCTAAGCGCCATATTTTCGACGTCGGTGACGTTTCCTTGGGCCGATGTCATGCCGGGTCACATCTATGGGGAGCAGCGATGGAAGGCTGCAATTCCTTCGGGGTGCGTCTGCTTCTATACGGCGTTTGGGACACCGATATATATATATATACCTGGTTCGCAAATAGTTTACAGGTATCTGGAGACTACAAGGCAAAAGAATTATCGAAATTACCGGGAGCGGAAGATTTGGCGTTCCTCATACAAAACACTTCGTCGTCTTCTCCGTGCCACGGCCGTCGCGAGCAGTCTCGATTAAAGCCCCTCTATCCTGAGAAAAGTGGCGCCATTCTTTGAACAAGCCGCCGCGCACACTATTGGCCAGTCGTCACGTGACATCTTGCTTTCGGTTTTGGACTTCCGGTAGCAATTGCTTTCCCAAGTTGTTTCTACGCCACTGCTAACGGGCTGCTGCGCCTGCGGAAAAATCGGCAGGAGAGCCTTACAGTGTTTCCTCTGGAACGGAAAATGAACCTCGGAGGAATATCTTGCTTCACCGAATAGGTCGAAAAGATTTCAACCCGACAGGAGCCGTAAAGTTAGGCGATGTATGTGCTCTGTATAAAGCTTACCAGAATGCAAAAAGACTGCTGTTTAGAGCGAGTTATGCACTCCATTCCACTGTAAGCGCGAGCGATGTAATAGCCATCACAACACTGCCGACTCGACATGCACGGACGCCCGTGCCGTGGAGGAAGAGTCGTTCAAAACGGCCTGCGCCTGCTCGTGCTTGGAGCATCGGCGTCGCTCCCACTTGCGGGTGCGTGCGGAAATGCGGGGTACGCTCGCTTGTCAAGTGTGGAGTACGTGCTTGCGTACCATGCTTTGTTTCGCACGAAGTTCACAAGCTTGCAACAATCTCAGGGCTGCGGCCGCGAGCATGTGGGTGTATTTATACCCCGATTCAACATAAGTGCGAGCGAAGCCAGCGCGACAAGCACGAGTATGGTTTCTCTCCCCACATTAAAAATAAGTAGTGATTATCTGAAATCGTGGAGAGTACACTTGCGATTTGGCGGTTTGATATGATATTTAAAGACGATGTGCGATCCCTTTGAAGCCGAAGGGACGAACAGGTACCCACGAGACACTGGCCGATAATGCAAATGGTTAGGAAAGACTGGGACGAGTATCCAAAGCACTTTTGGGATCCACGGTTGGACGAACAGATCTATATCAGCTTCAGGGCGGTCGAATGCGAATGCGGGCTCTAAATAAGATCATTGCCACACTTATACGATGAGATAAGTCCACACGACCGGCATCGCGCCGCTCTAACTGACCGAAACGTCGAGACGCTTGGGAACATCCAAAGGGCGCCTCCGTCGCAAACCGGAAGTTAGAGGCGGGGTACGGAGGATTTTTTTAGAAGGAGGGAAGAAAATGCGCCACTTTTCTTAGATACAGGGGCTTTAGTCTCGATAAGGAGGTAGGGCCATCTATCACTACGTGCATCAAACTCGACTCGGTCGCCTGCGTCGCAGTCCGCCGTTAACCCTGGACAGTTTTTTGGCCATATGTTTTTACAAAAAGGGAGCTACGCCGTGTAGTTTTACAAAATAAAGCTGCCCTGTGAAATGCATATTTGACGAAAAGTTTTAAATTGCTACGTGCAGTTCAAACGTCGACGGCCTAACGTCCGTCGACGTTTCGACAGCGGCGCTGTCTTCAGGGCGTCTTGAAGTAGACAGTACCACTTCGAAACGTCGACGGACGTCAGGTCCCTTTCTTAGTTTTTTTTATTCATTTTATTTCTTATTCAACAATCTTTTGAAGTTTTTGTGTTTTAACTTTTATTCCGTCATTTTTAAGTGTAGTCTCCGCGTATCTAGCGTTCTTGTTTCTTTCTTGTAAACTATTAGATATTTTTTATCATCCCACGGCTGTTGTGTCTGCGTATCCGACTTTTGCCTATATATATATATATATATATATATATATATATATATATATATATATATATATATATATATATATATATATATATTGCCGTTTCTTTCTTCATTGGCCTCCTCATTTTCGTGACATATATCACCAGCAAATATTCAGCAATTTAGATGCTTCTCTTGTTTATAACAATCACGTGTAGTAATATTAAAAAAAGTATGTAACAAATTTGTTAGTATATATCCGATGTTCTACAAGTACCGAACAGAAATCCAGCGCATAAGCTAGCACCCTGGATGCTACTTTTACGGCCTTTATCATACCCTTCGCTATGCTCAAAGTAGGTCGATGCGTAATTCGTCTTTAAGTCATACCATAAAAAACAGTGTGTTTGAACCTATAAAGAAAACAACCGAACGTATTATTTCCTTCAAATTACATCAGGTCAACAAAATTCAAGGCGTAATCTTGTTCACGGAGTATAAAAGAAAAACAAAAAAACACTTGCAGGCTTAAAAATTTATTGTACCGCGCTCCTGTGAGTTGCGTTTTTTTGTTTCCAAATTTCTTTCACAATTTTACTGCTCGCATCGGGAATCAAACTCGACTTTAGATGTTTGGACAGTGTGAGGTCGGTCAACCATAGTGTGGCGACACCTGGGATCACTCTGCCTTTGAGAAATATACCCAGAAGAGTACGGCGCGCCTAATTAACATGCATCACACAGTAGCTATGCGCAACCGCATGCCGATATGACGTTTATTCAGATCGAAATGGACAGGGTGGGAGAATTATTTTTATAACAATATGGAAACGTTGTTTTATCTCGTCGGGCACATTTGGAAAATTGTATTTTGGGGGTGTGAGGGTGCCTTCGACATTATCTTCTATACCCCGCATCTGAATAAAACAAGAAAATGTGTGAACGGCATACGACTCACGGTTCGTCAAGAACTGAGCAAATAAAAGAGCGTCGTGTATTCGATCTCTTCACGTTCGGAGGGCGACCACATTAAATTTTATTCCTGGGCTCGTAGGAAACATCAGGGTAAAAAAGAAAAGGAAGCAGGTATGCTAACAAACTTACCGTCGCTTTGAACGAAGTTTCCAAATTACATTCGAAACACTTCCCCGGATCAAAGAGAATTCGAAAGCACCCTTCAACATCAAACAGTTCCGTCACCTCAGACAGCCACCACTCAACTCCACATTGTTTAGTGACAATTTGCATTTTTTAGGGGACGGACTCCTTTCAAGTCGGACGATAATGTTGAACGGGATAAGATCGTTAACATAGCAAGGTTTAGAGAAACCCTGAAACCCCTCTGAATCATCCGTACACATGCAAATACTGTCGAAACGAAAGTTGCGTTGTATGCTCGGAAGAAGAGCGCTTTGTGGAAGACGCACTTTTGAGAAGTACAGTGCACTTCTAAAGGGGAGATGTGATGTAATAGACCTGTGTATTTTATATAACTGCCTTCGCTGTTGCCTCTCTTTGCTTTGTGTTTTCGTTTAAGTGATTGTTAAAAAAACACGACTGACAGTTCAACTTCAGTTTGTATTACTATAATCGGGGTGATATGATTAAAACGTGCCCAGACGATAGTAAAGCTTCAACACTTTATTTTATGAGTTGCAGCTCAATTATCAATTACCCATCGGGTTTGCATTCAGATCTTTCGACTTTGCTATCCTGATGAACATTCCGCATTCAGACAATTCCTCCATTTAATATGTGAGAACGACCTGCAAAACTGCGTGACCTAGTAAATAGATAACGAAGAGTGTCTATAGAGACCAATGAATATGAGGTTACAATAACGGTCATTCACACCACTCCGTACGCTTGTGTTTGTGTGCGGACCAATCCAATTTTATCGCATTCCTCAGCTTCACTCTCCAAGATTATAAAATAATACTCACGTCACATAGTTCCCTGGTTGTGTATCGGAATTTTTATTTTTAAAAAAATAAGTAAAAAAAATACCGAAAATTGTCCAGTGAGATACCGAATTCCACCCAAGACGGGGCGCATGCTTTTCAGATTCCTAGCTTTGGTTTCTAAGTGTTCAAACGCTGCGCGTACCTCGCACTTTCTTTCCATAGTCAACCTGAATCAACAAGGCTATTACGCAAAGTCATTTTAACTCTATTCGGAGAGCAAGTGTTCCAAAACTCATCTTTGGTGCATCAGAACGCAGGGAGATGCAAGTCAATCAAAGTGAAACTTCGAGAAGGCGCAGGAACGCGCTATGACGAGACAACAAAGCGCGTACCGCCATTGCTTTAGACCGGGGGGAAACAAAAGCACGTGGGTTTGTCTGAAGGGTCAACAAACGCGTGAGGTGCGCAAGGAGCAGACAAGCTTGCACGTTTTCATGCTCTGGTTTTGCAGAATAATTCATATTGTGACGAATAAGACGAAGACGCTGGGCTAGCTTCGCCTAAAGCCCCGCCAAGTTTCAAAAGTAGCGCAAAGTGCGTCGACGAGGCATGTGCAACGTGCACCCTTTGGGAAGATCATGGCAGCACAGCGCAGCACTGAGCTAGATTTCAGACGCCATGTTCTTCCCAGAAGTGACGCGCGGCACGTGTCTCGAGCATTTCCACAAGTAATGGCGCCACTTTTCCCAGGAGAGAGGGGCTTCAGTTTCGCCTGATCGTGGCGTGCTATAGGCTCCGCGCGCACGGCCCGGCTTCCAAAAAAATGTTTCTGTCTCAATGGACGTTTCCACTGTTTACAAAAATCACATTCCACTCGTGCTAACTCAAAGTCCAGCCTGCACTTGCGCGCAGTTGCGACCAGCCAGAAAGTGCGCTTGCATAACACAAAAACACAGCAATGAACTCGCCCTCAAACGCTTTTATGGAAAGGTGTATTAGCGGCGAGAGGTTTTTGTGGCGCCCACCAATGGTTCACTCTCGTGACGTCATTACCTCTCGAACAACAAGATCGATGGTGTTTGTAATAAGCATAGTGGAAGCTTAAAACCATTGCGCTCTGAAACCAACGCTGCCAATACCGCCACAAGAGAAGTTCTTCCATTCCTCTTATTTCCGTCGAAGAGAAATCCTTTGCTGACGTCATAGTCAGCATTCGGTCAATCGTGGAAGGCCGATCACAGCGACGCTTTCGATCGCCCACGTCGTCAATAGAGACTTTTAACAAACCGCTACCATGTTCCGCGTACCGCACTATCAGAGCCTTTGAAGCATGCTTTTAAGCGCGCGCCCAGGTGATACCGTGACCGCGGGGCGCGCGCTTAAAAACATGCTTCAAATGCTCCGGTAGTGCGATACGCGGAAGACGATAACGGTTTGCTGAAATTCCCCATTGGGTAGACGCGTCTTTGTCATTTCTGCCGGCCGCACATCTTCGTAACAATATATTTTCACTTGTGTAAGTAATGGCCATGCCCAGTTAAGAATAATACTTTTTTTTTTTTTTGGGGGGGGGGGGGTGGATTGTCACACAATTTAATTTGGCAATAACGATGTCTTCCCATCATTAAAAAAATACGCATAGAGCCGAAAGGCTGACTCGAAAACAGTTTTTACATAACTAAACCGATGAAAAACGGTATAGCAACTGGGACAAACTTCCCGCAATGCTACGTCAAATATTCTGAGAGGTGGTGGAGAGGAAAGCGTGATGGGGAAGCACGTCTAGCGCGTCAGTCTACGGGGAGAGATTGTATGCATTCACCCCGAGCAGTAAACCCTACACCGAGCCGCCAACGCGAAGTAAGCGTGTAACCGAGTCTCCACGACGATTCGGCGAAGACGCCCAAACGAACAGAGAAAGCCGAAAGCCAGCACAGAATAAAAGCCATCGTCCTGCCCGTAAGACAATAAAAAAAAGAACAACAACCTAGTCTGCCTCAGAAAGGCACTGTCCATTAGTGCAAGCAAAGAGGCAAAAGCGGAAAGCGGGCGTGCACAAAGGGGCTTTGTTCTCGGCCGATGATCTGTCATAATCAGACGTGATCGATTGTTTAGCAGACTAGAATCGCGAGGCGTTTCTTTTTCCGAGCCGCATGGATATCTCGCCGACTCGCGCGCTCGCTCGGAGCGTCCCACAGCAGCCTGGGTTGCGGTTTGGCACCTAATAAATTAATAAAGTCCTCCTTGAAGTAAAAGAGGCGCCTTCGCGAAGATGAAGCCGCGGTGGAAGCTGCAACGGCGTCGTCGCCACCCCAGCGTCGCCCGTTCCCACCATACGCGCCAGAGCCGGCTGCGCGTGTTGTCTGCCATCTCTGGCCAACCACCCTCTCCGGTTATGATGTATAGTGCGCTCTAATTAGAAACAGCCCCCCCCCCCCCTCCACCCCTAGTTTGCATATTCAGTACTTTATGGGTGGACCCCCTGCAAGGTTGCAGGAATGCTCATTTGTGCTTGCAGCTAAAACTCTGTCTTTCTCCCTTTTTTTTTTTTACGGGGCTACATTTTGTTTGTTCTTTGTCACATCGCGTTGAGATTATCGTGTAACTAGGCGAGATCCGTGACGAATTTAAATGCGCCAACATGAAGATGCAGTGAAGCGTGTAGTGATAGTTCCAGACAGACGCCCGTGTAAAATAAGGCGGGAATGTGACTTCACGCAGCGCTAGAATATGGCGTTATTTACATATGACATAATAAAGAACACGGCTTAATAAGATCTGCTCAAACGGTAATTGTAAGTTGAAATGTGAAAATGTTTGCGGCAAGGGATGGGCTGGCACTGAACACACGAGGTCATACCAACCGACAAAACATCTGTTATAAATTCGTGTGTTCACCCAATATAGAGCTCAACATTTGAATATGTCACCTAGTAACTGTTTTCGTTCATATTCAATGCGTGTCAGATGTACAAAATTTCGGTATGAGCTCGACTTCACCGCTGTTACTTTGGTTCAGACCTTCTAAGAGTTTTTCATACCACGGGCTTGAGAAATTCTTTCAAGAAAAGACTACCTAAAAATTTCGAGAAAAAAAAAAAAACGCCCATTCAAAGGAATCCTAGCAGATATTTTGTAGCAGTTTTTGATTCTTTCTAAGCCAGCGTTGTTCTTATCTCATGTCCCCGCCACGCAGGCAATAGATGTCGAGCAGTCGGAAGGCGCTATATAAGAAAAGGTGGGACGTGTTCTCCCCTGAAGCCTGAAACGACGCAGCTAATGACGCCGCGATACGGGGTCGTTATTTGAAGCAGCGTCGCTCCCGTTTTCCGCTCCGTGATTGGCTTAATGCGTTAATCTATAGCTTCGGAATGGAGGGATTAAATACCCATCGCGAAGGATTGCCCAATACGTCACGACGCGAATGACCATGGAGTTATTTGTTAGTTATAATGCTACCTCTTTTTTTTTTTCTGACTTTTTTTTTGCGCACGTTCTTTCGTTTTTGTATTTTTTTGCGCGTGAACATGTGTGACCGCTTTGGTGTTTTTGTGGCGTTTAATTGAACACGCGCATTTATGTTTACTTTGTCGTTCGACGTGCTTATCATTTTTGAGATCGCAGTTAACGCTTGATTGCAGAAGAAATAAATCATCCTTTGTACACCAGGAATCCACGACTATCCATCTAGACATTGAGTCGATATTGTGTTGCGTGAATTAGCTCACGTATGCATGGTTTTGAGAAAATTGCTCGTTTTACAAACAGTCTTTGACAATTATTTATATATGTTTCATTTAGTTTTGTCTAGCCAGCACGGAGAAAATTTGAGGCGCCTTATGTGCGCATTGAGGCCAAGTTTGTACTTGGATGATCATCGCATGACCTCTGACATTGCCAATCCAAATCAAATCAAAATCAAATCAAAATGCTTTATTTTTCTCCGTTTGGAGAGGGAAGACAGAGAAAAAAGCAACATAACAGTTGCTTGACAGGTCTCCATCTCCCCTCAGCAGCAGCCGAGACAGCACACAAAACAGTTAACACAAAAAAGAAATGGTTTATGTAATTATTCGTTTGATATAAAACAAAAGCAAAAAAAGAAAAAAAGAAAAATCACCACACGTCTTGCACCTACACTAACACTGAAGGCTCAACAAAAAATGAAAGCAAATATTTGTTTACCGAAGTCAAAAGTTCTATGTTTAATTCCCCCAAACGATTAAAAATCCATAAGGTGTAAGCAAGCATCCTTATTGTGAAGTCCATCATCCACAAACTAGGGAGCGAAGTTGCGAATACACCCTTTAAGTCTGAGCGAAGCGGATACTACAATCGTAAGGGTGTTGTTTTGAAGGGCGCTTGCACTGCACGAACGCGCGTGCACGAAATTTATGATCAAAGTACCAGGCCCGAGGATCTAGCCTTGGCTTCACTCTCACTTGTGATGAAATTCGCAACTTTCAGCGATGGTGGTACCACGGTGTGATAATCACGCTCCCTAGCTCCTGGATGATCGGCTCCACATTAAAGGTGCTTGCCAACACCTTCCTGACGTAAAAAATAAACTCAGGCTCTAATATTGCTCGTATATAGCGAAACTAGAATTACTCACGCGTCGGAGATCCAGCCTCGTACTGCTGTTGAACGACGATCATCCAGGTGACAGCCATTTTGATTGGCGCCAGGCGTTTCCTGTGAATTCAGATTAAGCTTCAGATAGCTGGCAACCATGGTTTTAAGCCCCAAGATGGGTAAGTGGCGTTACTCCAAAGCGTAGCTTCTTTAGTGGCTCTAATTGAGCTCAGGCTCCCTGGGTTCTGCAGCGCGAGCTTTCGCTCAAGGTGCTTGGAGCTGCAGCGTAGAAGCAGGGTATAAACATTCATGCAACACTGTTCACCTTTTGCAGAAATTTAGAGAGCGCCTGCTCGCAGTCCTTGGAATGCCTGCAAGCAGTGTAGATCTGCCATCTTGTCTGCAGTGTGCGAGAGACGATCAACCTCGCTTACCTTGCCCTCTTCGAGAGAAAGCGTGGTTTTCGATTTCCGTAGGCGAGTCTTCGTAAAACCAAACCGCCTAGCCTTCCCGGAATGTCAACACGAGATGGCTTACGCAAGGACAGTATTTCGACATAAAGAAGAAAACAGACTTCTGATCACGAAGAAAGAACGAAGCAATGGAAACAATCATGGCGTCGCCACTTCGTGAGTATTTATTTCTATAGGTTTTTTTTTTTTTCACGCTGACACCATGTGAAATCTGCCTATAAGGAGTATTCACTAGGCGGCATATTTGGGGGTGCTGTCTAGAGCGCATGCTCAGAACGAGCTCACATTAATAGGCTGCTAAGACCGGCAATCTTCAGGGTGCGGAATGCACGTTACAAAAGAACTGTGGAAGCTCGCCATCAGCACGCGCTCAGCAGTCGCGCACGCAGCTATGGCTGCCAGTGAATACTTCCTATTGAATGCCAGAAGCGAAAATGTGCAGGCGAGTTGGTTAAGAAACATAATATAAACCCTTGTGCTGTCCGTTATCTTATTTATTTGTGTGTCAGGGTTTGGATTATGAGTATTGAATGTTTTAACCTTTATTTTAAGTCATTGCATAATTTTTTCTTCAAAATAATGCTTAAAGTGCAGGCGAGCTGGTGTATATTCAACATGGTGGTAAAGCATGAGTCTTGGATGGAAAGAATTTAAAACTGTAATAAAGGTAGAAACTTCAGACGCAGTCTGTCCCCATTTTATTTTCTGTCTCTCTTACTGTTTAACCTTCCACCCTAGTCAGAAGGTTTACCGTGATGTTAAATAGTTTTCGTTTGTGTGGTTTCGGCTACTGTCTTGTACCGAAAGATTTCTTATTGCTTTATCGTGTTTTCTGTGAGGCAGATGGCTTGAATTCGTGCCGCGACGAGGTGGAGTTTGTTGGCAGATAGAACCGCGGTCCTGGAAGAGCTTCGCAAGGTCTGAGGGATGACGACCCAGTGGTCAGTTTTAAACGCAAACGGGATTTCCTCGTCCTGAATAATCGCAATTCGGAGACCTAGAGATGCGACGAATATATCTACATATTGTGGTTTTACCTTTTCGGATAAAGATCACTCTAAGTTAGCTCGTTGCAATTATGATATGCGCGATATGAAAATATTTGCGATCGACAGCGCACAGTGCTTACTAAACTTAAACGGAACACGCGGACCGTGTCGTTTCTCATGGGGGCGCTATCCTGACAGCAGCCGGATGACGGTTTTGTTAGGTAGTACCGAACAAGCCATCGCAAAGCGCTACTTCAAAAAGCCGAGTTGTTCCGTATCATCTAGAATAGCGCTGTCAAAAGAAAAAATGCACAGTTCGCGTGTTCCGTTTCTCATGCTTAGAGAGCACTGTTAATTAAAAACAATGTTTTCAGCCATTCGGCTCTCGCAATAATAAAAAAGTGTGGAGCTGTAAAACAAAAAAAAATGCTATAGACATTCTGCACTCTGGAGGTCTGCACAACACACATCAAGTCGTTTAATGCTCAAATCGAATACGGTTATACAAGTCTTGCACTTCACACAAAATTGAACACGTAAGTTGTGACCCTGTCAAACAAACAAAAAAGTAAGGAACGTTATGCAATGTGGGGTTAGCAAATACTACAAACGAAAATGTTGATTTCACGTAAAAGAAGAAAAGTCACAAAATACGCTTTCTCAATAAAGTGGCCGTTATTCGCTGTCTTCTGCTGACGGCGTATTGAAGAGCTGCATGGAAGTCAAAGACGGCGTAGCTTCCTGCGAAGAGATATGAGATCGCATTATAAGCACCGACGGCTCAAGAAACGTGGGGCTGGCTCATCATGTCAATTTATGCTACTTGCTTCGTTATTGGTTCTCGGGCGTTCTTATCAGCTAATGCCGCAGTCTCATTGGCTGCGAGGCGATTATGAGATGCCCGAGACTCGCCAAGCCCTGTCTTTACACTCTCAGTGACTATGCGCTGAGAAACTGAGGGAGAGGAGGAGGGGGAGGAGAGAGACCGCGCGGGGACCTCAGTACGCCAAGCTCTGGTTCCATCGATTAGTGGGTAGACCGTGCGACATCTAAAGGGGACGCGGCGATCCAACTGAACGCCTTCTACATGTGTGTTGATTTTATTGCCCTAGGGCTAAGAAAGGGGTGTTACCATTTGATTCTAATCACGCGAAAGTAATTAAGAGGGGCATTGCCCCTACATGCCTTAGGGCTTCCTTAACGAAGTCCTGCCAACATAAGATAGAAGACAGCTTTAGATTGCAAGTTGTGAAGCTAGAGGAAGGAGGCCTTCCACCTACACCTCTTGTGGGGGTGGCAGAAGCCCTGATAAAAAAACTTCGGGGAGGATGTTGTCTTGTGAGAGAGAAGCCAAGGCGTAGACAAGTTGTAGTATCTCATGTGCATAAGGTGAGCCACAATATAACGAAAGTGGGGCAAAAATCATGGGTTCCTGTATTACTCTCAGCTCCTCGAAAATTGGGCAGATTATGTGGCAAAGTGGGACGAGAGGAGTCACGCGTCGGTGTCTGTCAGAAGAAGCATAAGACCAGGTATGTGGAGTGTAGCGAGGGCATGGTTTACAAGATTCATTTATCGTGCGGCAAAGTATACATAGGCCAATCGGGACATTGTATAAATGATAGGCTCAGGGAGCACGCATTGTCAGTTAGATCGTCACCCTCGGGAAATCTGGCTGTGCATTGTGACAAATGTGGGTGTGTCCCGAAATTTGACAACACCATTATCTTAGCCCGAAACCGAAACAAAATGACAAGGGAGATAGCCGAAGCGTTTTTCATATCGCAGTGCTTTGAAGGCACGTGTGTCAGCGCTCCATTGATAGCCCTGTTTGGCTCTGAGGTGGCGTTTTTAAAATCTTTCGTAAAGTAGATAGCAGATAGACGAGCACTGAATGGATGATGTCGCATTTCTGTCGTACATGTCGTGATTTCACGGTGTATATATATGTATGCTTTCCGAGAATAAACTTAACTTGCAAGTAGCGCTCTGTGTTGTTCGCTCCTTTTACTTGTTCGTTGTTTTTAGCGCTTTTACCCTCGGAAATATGGATCACCAACTAGCCCAAGTGCATACCCTTCTAACGCCTTCGACGAGTGCAGTGGAAACAAAGGCTGCTATCTTGAGGTCTGCCGACTAATCGCTTCAAATCAGAGCTCGGTGTTCTGACGTCCCCGCGCGCTCTGGTTTCCTCCCCTCCCTCACTTTCTCGGCACATAGAAGACAAAACTGCTCCGCGCCGAGGCAACACCGCCTGAAATATTCAAGGCCCGTAGACGGGTTCCTCTGCCTCTACGTAACGTCGTCGGCAACTGGGCCCGAGCCCGACGCCGAGAGTCGTTCGCCGCATTAGCAACTGGACACGAGGCTCAGCCGAACGCTGCCGCAGCCCACGCGTCCACCCTGCGTCTGCGCTTGATCTCCCTGTGATGACGTCGAAATGCTATCCCGTGGGTTTTGATTCTTCTAGGTAGGATCGGCTCCAGAACGATTCTGTTCCGAATTTGTATAGCGAAGTACGGGATGCGCGATGGTTCGAGGCCGATTAGTAAGTACAAGGTATCCGTTGAGAGAAGTGAACAGTGTTTTCTCGCCACAAAAACTAAAACTACTCGTCGTGGAATTCTTCTCGGCGTCGGTGCGAATGTAACGCCGGCGGTTGGGATTGGATTAAGAAACAGTCGATGCCTCATAATGTCTCTCAACGCACACACTAGGAAGGAAGAAGGAAGTAGTCACCACAGTACGATTTACGCTGCACTTCATTGAGACGCGCGGATTTCTTTTCTTCGGACGTACCACACGTTATAACTTTCCGATCCGAGCGCAATTTGCTTGTTGTCGTAGGAGAGCAAATAAAGTTTGGGGTCAATAGATATTCCGACTATTGGTCGTGTTCGGGCCGTACATGATTACCCAAAGCTCCGCAGACACTGGTATCGGAATATTTAGACCAGGCTACCAATCAAAGCGACAAGTTGCGTTCGAAAAAAAAAATAATAACATACAATGCTCTAAACGAGAAAAACGTTTCACATGCTTGTCCGGAACTCGCCCCTAAATCTCTGCAGGTTTCCCGAGGCTACCTTATATCTACGTTAAGCGGGTATCTCACAGTAATCTTATGTGGATATCAATAGTGTGAGAAAATTGCGTTCGTCCCATTGAAACGGCCTTTAAGGAAGGTAGAAAATTACACACTCCTTTAGGCTTGGCTCTCTGTCAACTGTCATCCGCTGGGTTCGAGGAGACCTCCTGTTTCTTCCTGCACCTGCCTCATCCACTTGGTCTGAAACGCAAACAAAAGTCTTTAAGAAAGCAGGGTGAGGTAATCTGCGTGTTACAGGTCCGGGATCAAACGTTATTTCAGTGAAAATATGGTAAGGGTGCAGGCGAGCTGGTGAGTATTAATCATGTTGAATTAACCTGAGACAGGGGAAGAGGAGAAACATCAAAACTTAGAAATAAAAAATAGATAGGACGACGTCTCAAAAGACGTCGTCCTTGAGACGTCGTTCTGTCTATTTTCTGTCTCTTCTACGTTTTGATGTTCCTTCTCTACCCCAGTTTTAGGTTAATACAACGTGGTTATTTCAGTCCTTAAGGGGAAGCTGAAACACTTCTTGAAAAAAACAAGAAAGAGGTGAATTCTGGCGTATTTTTATCCCGTGAATCTGAATATCACGTTCATTTTCCCCGAACATGTAACTTAGCGCGAGGAAACACGAAAAAACTCTGACCAGTCGTGACGTCATACTAGGATCTTTGGGCCGCCAAGTGCGTTCCGCACGTGTGGGCAGCGCGTGCAATTGCAAGCTTGACAGGTATATATTTCCGCACTGACCCCAGCCGTGACGTCTCTTTCTGACCTTTTAAAAATAGCAAGAGTGCGCGTGCATAGCTTTCACTGGCGCTGAAGATGCGCGAGAGCAGAGATTCCGAAAACTCCTAGTGTGACGTCACGCCCCTGAAAGGAGGGGCTTCGACGGTACTTTAAAAATTAATTTATGCAGCCTCCGTGCACCGAGTTGAAAAATGATCTCGATATTCGTGATCCTGGAGGCCGAATGAAGGCCATTGAAGTGTTTTTTCTTAAATACAGAACCGCTTCAGTTTCCCTTTAAAGCTCCCAAAGATTCCACAGTCTTTTCTGTACACTGCAGCGGTCAGCTTATATTGTACAATGGGCCAGACAATTTTTCTAGAATTTGCTACTCCGGCGAAAACTGGCCGCTGCTAGCCCGAAAAAAACAAATTCATAAAATATGCTGAGAAATAAATAACGACCCCCCGCTTGCTATACGATAGCCATAGACCAACCCGACTCCCTGCCTTTCCGCACTGTGGTTGCGCTGCTGACGGTACTGCGCATGCGCAGACGCTTCGCTCCTCTGGAATTTGGTTTCTGCGCACGCGCAGTGCCCACACCTGGTGTGGGCAAAGCGGGCTTGTCTGTAAACACAGTGTTAGTGTATATTACGGCTAAAGTTCCGTGTTTTTTTTTATTTTAGTTTTCTTCCAATTCGGTGTGTGTATGTGTGTGTGTGTGTGTGTGTGTGTGTGTGTGTGTGTGTGTGTGTGTGTGTGTGTGTGTGTGTGTGTGTGTGTGTGTGTGTGTGTGTGTGTGTGTGTGTGTGTGTGTGTGTGTGTGTGTGTGTGTGTGTGTGTGTGTGTGTGTGTGTGTTTGTGTGTGTGTGTGTGTGTGTGTGTGTGTTTGTGTGTGTGTGTGTGTGTGTGTGTTTGTGTGTGTGTGTGTGTGTGTGTGTTTTGGGGGTTTATTTTATGCGTTAGCATTAGTGCCCTGGTATGTGCGCTGACCTTGGACTAGTTTGGAATGCACTATATAAAGTTTGCAACATCGCCACGGGATGATGTCACAGCCCCACTGACTGTGGAAACTGGCAAGGAAACACTTTCTGCAAGCGCCGACAGATGGCGGTGGGGTGCATGTTTCGAAAAGCTTGGCGATAGGACGCATACTAAGTGAGGCCACACTGGACTGGCTGGTTAGAGGGAGTGACGCGTGACGTAACACCTAGCAACCGATGATCGCCGGCGAGGTCCCCCTTCGCCAATTTCTGCGCCGCGCAGTGGGGGACAGCGGGTGTATCACTGGGGCGCGTGTAACCCCCCCCCCCCCCCCCCGAAAACACGGAACTATCATTATGACTCATCATGGACCTGGCCGCCAAAACCCCACAATCCACGCTTGCGTTTAAATAAAGGGAATAAGGTAAACTCGTTTGGTTAGATTTGGACTATTTTGTGTTAAATAGCGTGAGCCTTATCGTTTTTTTTTTTTTTTTTACTTGAGTAATTTAGTTTGGTAAGTGCAATAAAACAGAAGGTTAAAAATTGCAAATACACCCTAATCTGTGAGGATATACCTTCTGATTTATTCGATTTATGAAGACCATATATTTTGTTCATATTACATTGTTCCGCCGCTCGACAGTTTTGGAGACTGGGCCTGTGATGCTCTGAACGGTAGGTGAAAGTCACTGTTGTTATTTCCTTTTTTGGTAGATCTTTTTTGTTGCTTTTGCGATGGAAGTACCTTGTATTATTGTATAATTTCTTGTGGTTTTTTTATTTTACTTTTCTTACCCCTGCTTTGTACTTGAGGGGGGCTGAGAACCAGTCAAGCTGCTCAGACAGATGTTTACCCTCAGCTTGCACCATACTTACATGGTAAATAAACTATTGTTATAATAAACCACGAGCTACACTTAATATCCTTAACTTACGTTTACCATACCACCGCCCATCCATAGCTCTTCAATTATTATAACACTGAGCTCTGGTCCAAACTTTGCAAAAAGCAAGGGGATGAAGTCAACTTGCCATTCCCCGACCCGCCCTCCGTGTTCATCGCCTTGGTATCTTGAGGAGGCAGACCTACGCTCGATCTTCTGCAAACGATTTAGCCGTCAGCATGTCAGGAAACAAACACGGTACCCTGATAGCGTCCGAGCGAACACTACGCAATTTAAATAATTGCCCTCTGACACTGCGCTCATTTAATTATATTTCTAGGACTTTACTAACGCCCCTGAATGCAAATGGTCGTGACATGTCCTTTTCCCTCCAATGCGCTATTTTTTTGCCTTTTTTTTTTTTTTTGCTTTTTTGTGTATTGTGATTGTCTCAGAACAATAGGCGGCATTTCGACATTTATTTTATTCTGAAGTCGAGCGCACTGGAAAGCTAAAAAAACACGCACATGCGTACGCACAGACCATTCTTAGCAAATAATGACCAAACTCTCTACATATACGGCTCAGCCGGTACCCTGCCGTGCTGCCATCGCGCGCCGCGCGATGGTACCAAGCGCAGGATCTAGAAGTGCGTCCTGCATGAGCACGCGGAGTGCGAGGCTCTTTCCTGCCCCACGCGTCACACTTCAATGCACAAAAAATACGGGAAAGACGCTTCACCCCACGCCTCTTCGAGCAGAAATGCACCGGTACCTTACCGGTACCCTGGCCACAGCGCTACTTTTTCGTCATGAAGCGGCGGCACGTGTAACTACAAGGAGGCGGAGCGATCGGTACACCCAGAGCCATATATGTAGACAGTTTGGTCGCTAATTGGTAAGAATAGGGCGAAAATAAGGGCAGGTTATTGGCCGCAATTGTTTCAATGACCTTGAACGCGATGATTGACAGCTCTTTTGACCAACCATTAGACACAAATATTCCCCTAGCGGAGGCAATGAGCCTAACAAATACCCTCCAATTACAATTTCTAGGTAGGATGTATTCAAGAATTTTATTCCAGCACGCTAGAGTTGAAATTTGCGACTCATTTTTTTTTTTGTTGTAACTGAAGGGGCAATGTACGTGACGTTGTCGTCACGGCGACGCACTCAACCTTTCCTTCGACTACACTCGCGGCCACTGCCGCTGCCGCGGCCATGACGTAGTGGACGGTAAAAACTGCAGATGATTCGGCCCCGTGGGAATTTCGACCCAAACCCCGAACGCGCACCCCACATTCGCAGTTTCGCCTAGTGCTTCACGAATTTTTTTCCTCAGTGTCACCTCTCTTGGCTCAGTAAACGCCCTCAGCACCTTAAACTCCCCTTTTCCACCAATCTCTCACAATTATACATTAGTGTACTTTCAGCCTCATCCAGAACCAAAACATATCTGCGCCGCGCTACGCGAATCCTTCAAGGTCATCCCAGATCATTCTTACTTGGCAAGTTCATTACGGGGGGAATATGCGGCGCTGACGGCGGCGCGGATTTCCCGCTCCACCCCGGCTGCCGCCGGCTCCTCCCATTGACCATACTCTCCCTCTCTATGGCTCTGGGTACACCTAGTCCTTTAGCCACCATATTGAGGGGGAGGAAACGCTGCGCGTTTTTGTCGAATTTTCGCTGCGACTGTCATTGCGCGGAGAAAAATGCCAACGCGTGTTTCATAGGTTATAAATGTCAAGGAATAATTCTAAGCGGTATTTACGAAAAGTAGAAACATTGTTGCATCGCTCCTTTATAAGCAGCCCGTGACTTTAGTATGCTCCTATCCAGATTCTATTGGATACCCCAAGCTCAAAGCGCGCGCCTCAAGTGGTTCAGTTTGTTTCCTCAGCAAGCTCTCGCATGACGGAAAGTTTCCAGACCTGAAACATTTAAGGATCGCAAACATTCCTATGAGGAATTTTGTAGAGTCCTGGATTCTAGCAGAAAGGAAAACACACTCTTGTTTCACGGGGACTTAAACAAGAAGGCCTTCTGGGCAAACTTCTTCAAACCACTGGCCAACCAGCGCACGTTGACGGACATGCGCAGAGTCTAAAACGCGAGCTGATTCGCCGATCATTTAAGAGAGTTTATTCTGGACGTCTTTTATACTTCGTCTCATCCTACGATGGACGGAAGGCCAAAGCCACGGGTCGCCAGGTCAAATCACGTTCCACGCTAAACTATGACACGCTTATCATTGATTTGGTTCGGACGAATAATGTTCCGAATCTAAAAACGCTGCGTCATTTTTATAGCTTCGACACTGCAAAGAGCAGTACGTTGGGGCTTTCTTTGCAATGTAAAATTGCTGAGTCACTCATCGCTCAATCCGAACCACTGTCCGCCCATTCCCATCACTGATCCGAGACGTGGGCACCGATGCGTGCATCGATGCTAAATACCACGCAAGGTCTAAGTGGCTCGTGATTGGATCTGGCGGTTCGTAGCTTCTGCATTTAGTCCATCGTAGGGTGAGACGAAGTATAGTTGTCCCAAAAAGTCTGAGCAAATACGCGACGACATTTTTTTTTCTCACTTCATTGTTCACCTTTTTGTGTTAAATAGGATGTTAGACCTTTTTAAACAGTCTGGGCTAAGATATATTAATCAAGAGTTGAAGTATTTTCGAAATGTCTGCAGGTTAATTATTCGCTCATCTTGCCCACCTTCTGAGGACGCGGCTCCTGGCCGGCGCAGGAGGAAGTGCCGAGGCCGAGTCCTCCAGTGTGTTTGGTCCGGGCTCGGCTTGCTCAACTACTTGGAACTCCGGCTCCGGAATTTCGTATTCTTTGTCGCTCCTTATAAGAAAACAATTGTTACAGGGAGAAGTGTAAAGCATTTTCATATTATACCGAAACCAAGAAAACGAAGCAATCCCCTCCCCCCCCCCCCCCCCCCCCTTGTTTTAGGGTTAGACAACGGAAGTCTCCGAAACTTTGGCTGAATAGCGCCTCTAAAGCAAAATGAAACATTAAGTTGGCGGTATCCTCCTCGAGTGTAGTCGACCGTATTGAAGATCAACCCCCCCCCCCCCCTATCAGCTGATTTTATTTTACATCGGTCATAGTTCCCAAAGTTTTGAAGAAAAAAAACAAAAAAAAAAACAAGCATACTACTACTTTGTTTTCAATTTGTTTAAATCAAGTGTTGAGGGGTGATTGAACTGAGTCAAAGTGTTAATCATTTTAATTTTAGATTAGACACAAGGAAGCAATGTAACTGAACGTTTTCGGAGGTGCGCAAGTCAAACTGGTGAACATTGGACGTCGAGAACACGAGAGTGGGTAGCGCATAAGAAACGTAGCACAAACCGAGCGCCGATTTTGTTCTTAACCCATGAATGGCCAGGTAAAGAAGTTTACGATACTAAATGAAACTACTTTTTTTTTAGGTGAGCGCATTGATACGGTGTAAAAACGTAAGAAATAATTAGACATAAAAAGACGGCACACGGACAGCAAAATGGCCAACACTCGGACACACTCAATACAAGTAGTTTCCTGTTTTCTTTCTACGTTCCGCAAGTCCGCAAGGATGTCGAAAATCCAGCTAATTATGTCTGTAGAATCATCCAGAAATTGTTGAGAATGTCTCAATGCTTAGGAAAAAAAGAGATCATAGCTCGGTAAGCTGTTTTGTACGCACAGGCACTCGAGTAATAGGGCGCATCTTCTAACGTGCCTTTCATAACACTGTAGAGCAGTCCTGAAATGACTTGTAATACTAAATCATACGCAGACAATAAAATGTTCAGCCCGGTTCCATGTTGGCATGGGATATTCACTACTTAGCTCCCACATACCCCTCTGTATCAGAAGCATTGTAGGTCGAGAGCTCCGGTTTCTTGGAGAGCAGACGAGCTCCAGTGTCCTTGAGACGAGCTCCAATCTCCTTCAGTGGAGAAAGCTGCGGTACGGGCAAATTCAGCCGCCATTTTCCACGTCTCTTCCTGGGTTCTGTGCTCACCATCCGAGAAAGAAGAACCCATTATTAGGTTTTTAGTGACGATGAAAATCAAGCAACCGTTAGTTTACACTATACTTCGTCTCACCCTACGATGGACTAAAGGTCAAAGCTACGGACCGCCGGATCCAATCACGATCCACTTAGAAATTGTGCGGTATTTCGCTTCGATGACCGCATCCATGCCCGCGTCTCGGATCACTGATAAGGGGACGGGTGGACAGTGGTTCGAATTGAAGAGCACTGAGTGACTCAACAATTTTACACCACAAAGAAAGCCACGACATATAGGCTTTTTGCAGCGTCGCTTTTAGATTCGAGCATTATTCGTCCACCCCTAATCAATGTTAAGCGTGTCATAGTATAGCGTGGAAAGTGATTGGACCAGGCGGCCCGTGGTTTTGGCCTTTAGTCCATCGTAGGATGAGACAAAGTATAGGAGGCTTCAACGTTTGTTCAGCGAGACATATTGTTTACAAAGACTAACACGTTTGTCAATGTGAACAAAAAAGAAGAAAAAGATTTCACCACTGGTAATGCACTCAGAGAACATAGCTCACAGAGTAAAGCCCCTTGCATCCGCCTGGGAGGAGATGGAAATTCTTGATATAGATGAAAGGCCTTCATTTATTTTAGGCCGGTGTTAATTGCGAGTGAAAATAACTTTCTGTAAGAAATGGCACCCGAATCGCACTAAACGTACTCTTGATGTGATGTTTACATATAAATACAAAGTAACGCCTTTTTTTACTGCAAATGGTGCCAGAATTGTGCATAAGGTACCAAACACATAAAGAAACTTCTCAAAGTTTCTCAAAATTATTAGCAGATGTGTCCTTTTATTCCAATACAACAGGAAGCAAAATTACGAGGCAAAAAGCTGAACACACGAAAAGTTCCCGTGTCCTCGCCTGTTCCAATACAAATAAATATGTGCCTTCTGATCTATCATTAGTCTATCAGTGCTGGTTTTGTAAGAAAACGAATGCTATAATGACCTTCGTACTGTGGGAAACAAACAATTGTTCCACCTCAGGTTGTGTTGTCGTTATAACTCTCACCAACAAGCAATACACAATATAAACCGAGAGATGGCGAATTTGCTTGTTTAAATGGTTTATTGTGTTTCATATATTAAAGCATTAAAAAGTGCTTAATTTCAACTGACCTTGTGGATGCGCTTTTAAGTGTGGCATTGCATCCTTCCTTCGAGTCGATGAGTCTTTTCGTTCGACGACTGGCTTTGACCCAGGTGCATCGACTGGAGTTTTGCTGCATGTCAGGAATAACTTATTCGTAAAAGGACCGCTTTGTTTTAATTTGAGTCAAACGGGGTGTCTAGAGCAGTGTCTCCTATATACTGTCAGTTTCTCGCAAAATGGCCTCCCGAGGCCGTCGCGCAACCGTTCGTGGCGACCGCGTCAGCGCGCTGGGTTAACAGGGTCTGCCTTTAAAGCCTAGATTTAAGTGAGGGAGCAACTATGGAAAACGTTAGCAAATGAACGGCGGGCGCCTCTCAGAGTGTCGAACCGGAACCGAACCGGACCTAAAACCGGAGCCGAACCGTTTTTTAGTCGAACCGGAACTGAACCGAACCGAAATCTTCGACGCCATCTTGGAACTGAACCGAAACTGAACCGGAACAAATATAAATGTAACCGGTTCAAAACGGCTCACGCTACTTTTTTTTTTTTTTTAGTGTCACAAAGTGAATATTTGAGAATAAAAATGTGGCAGCTCTATTTCTATGTATTGATCAAATCGCCACATACAGAATTGCTACGTATCAGAAATTGTGGGTTTTCGAGTCGCTTTTGTATTGGCACTATGATTAATTATGTGTCACGTGGTCACGTTACGTCATGGTGTTAATACACGCTGTCAAGTAGTGTCACGTCACGTGGCCCCGTGACATAGTCACGTGAGTCACTGCATAAAGTCGATTTAAATTGAGAACGTCACTAGATATTAGCGTTGTTAACACCCTGATGTCACATGCCATCTCTACTTCGCATCGCGAGTCACGTGACACCGCGACATACTCAATTGTCATGAACCCGAGTCGAATGCTCGGGTTTATGACAATCAGCATCGCCTAACATTCGGGTAATGGCTCGTGTTCAATCAAATATGAGAATAGACGAACTCTAACAATGTCTGAAGCTCAGCCCATGCTCTATACTTTGCCAACCGCAGCACATGACTATGATAAACACTGATGGTATATAATTAGCGTCAGATCACGTGGCCACTTATTCTAACATTGTGAGAGTTGAGGAGAGGAAATCTGTTTTGTTTTCTTTATTTTTTGTGCGTCTGCTATTGCGCGGAGAGAAAAACTATTGGGTGTTTTTGCAAGTTATCAGCGACAACGATTAGTTCTTAGCGGTATTTACTGAAAGTACAAAAAATGGTTGCACAACCCATTTTGCATGTACAAATTGAGGCACCTGAACTTGTTTTTGTTGATGCTGAACTGCCTCAGAAAGTTGTCTCCGAGAATAGAAGCATTCAAAGGACTAAATGTGACTTATTAATCCGACGTTACATAGAACTGCAGGTGTGTACGGGACGGATACCTGAAAATAAAGATCTCAGTGGCCTCAGAGGGACAGCCGAACGTTGCCAGCCTTTCTAGTCTCGCAGGAGTATCATTTTCAAGTTCTTCCCAAAGCTTCGACCACCTCCGTAATTTGCTTAAATTTCCCAGTGCTTTCGTGCGAAAATAAAAGCAATGGCGGAATAAAGTTAACAAGTGACACAAATTTAATTGCCATATTATCACCCCCAAACGGAGGAGGAAGTCCCTAAGGAATAAAAAGTATTCTCTGGAGAAGCAACAAAAAAAAAAAGAAGAAAAAGAAAGAAAACAAAAAAAAGGGGGGGGGGGGTATCTTTAGAAACATACTGTGTTGTGTAAGTTCGTTCGCCCCGCATCTTCGGCACAGACAAGAAAGCGCGGCCCCGGAAACTACTTTGTTTGCAAAAACAATTGCAGAAAGCGCGTTTTCGTGGTGTCAGGCGCTTGCGCCATTCCTCACGTTACAGGGCAGATTTATGGGCCAGGGTTTTTTTTTTTTTTTTTGGGGGGGGGGGGGGGTGAGAGATGACGTTACGGTCGAAACGTTGCCCAGATCTATTTTGTTGAGCTAATATTTGCTATGTCACTATCAATTTGCTTAATTAAAAAAAGTTGACCTTGGGGAGCTTAGGAAGGGCAGGGGGAGGGGGGGCCAGTCGCCGCCCCTCCCCCTTAAATTTGTCCATGCCTCACTAGGTTGCACCAAGCAAGAATAATGTCTGGCTCTCAAATACATGGCTTGTACTGAGTGCGAACCTCCTTCAGCGTGCATTTTGCCCCACCGAATTTGATATTCTCAGCAAAAACAAATCGCAATTACCATCAACATATAGTGCGATAACGTCACGTGCAAAAATGTTAAACTATTCAGTTTTCTGGTGAAATTCAATGTTCGTAACACTAGGAAAAGTAGATGTCCAAATTGTAAAGTTTCGCAGTTTATATAGCAGTCGCCTGATGATATGCGGCAGCCTAATACAATATTAGAGCGTATGGCTGATAAAGCACAGAGTTGTAACGTGAATTCCCAAAATAAGTGCACGTAAAACCGAATATAACAATAGCCTCCCGAGGCAGTATATAGGTATATCGTGAAGTTTGGAGCTCGTGCAAGTTGAGGCCTAAATGTGATTTAAGTAAGGAGAGTAAGAATCTTCGTTTGTCCTTCGCGCTATTTATGTGTAATTATGAATATCATTACATTTCTATGTATTTCTTTTTGCAGTAAGGCGCTGTGTATGGGCTTTTCAGAAGAATGCCATTTATTACCTCTCTTTTTGCACATTTTGTGTATTTGCCTTTAGATGTATCATGTGAGTACAAGCCATTTTTGCCCTACCCCACCACCCGGTGTGTCACACTGCCACGCAGCGAACAAAAAAGCACGTTTACCCAAATTGGCTCAACATGTAATTTACAGTCATGTCGTACAGTTTCTAGAATCAAATTCTTTTTTTAGCGTTCATCAACACGGCTTCAGAAAAAATTACTCATGCGAGACTCAGCTTCTATCCTTTACTAATGATTTATTCTCTGCTGTAGATAGTTCATCAACTGTTCACTGCATTTTCATAGACTTTTCCAGAGCTTTTGATACTGTCTGCCACAAATTGCTATTGTACAAACTAAGTAAGCTTAATCTGGATCCTACCGTTTTAAAATGGATCGAATCCTTCCTGTTTAACCGCACGCAATTCGTAACCGCTAATGAATTTAACTCCTCTCTGTGCCCTGTAATGTCTGGCGTCCCTCAGGGGTCAGTGCTAGGGTCCCTGTTGTTTCTCATCTACATTAACGACTTACCTATTAGCATTTCCTCGTCAATAAAATTATTTGCAGATGATTGTGTCATCTACCGAAACATTACGAGTCCTTCTGATCATGTCATTCTTCAATCTGACCTAGATAACATTTCTTCTTGGTGTGATACTTGGCTCATGAAACTTAACACTACTAAATGTAAACTCATGCGAATTTCACGTCATGCCTCCGATGCTACGCCAACAGTTTACTCACTTAACGACGCTCCCTTAACCCAAGTTAGTTCATACAAATATCTCGGCGTTCACATAACTGATAACCTTTCTTGGCAAACTCACGTTGACCACGTAACAAGTAATGCAAATCGTACTCTCGGGTACTTACGCCGAAACTTTTCTTTAGCCCCCTCTAGTTTGAAACTTCTGCTCTATAAAACGTTGGTAAGACCAAAACTTGAATACGCGTCATCAATTTGGGACCCTCATATAAACTCGCTCATTCTTAACATAGAAGCCATCCAAAATCGTTCTGTGCGTTTCATTTTTTCTAACTACTTCCGCACTGCCAGTGTCACATCAATGAAATCAAACTTAAACTTGCCAGAGCTCGCTTTACGCCGAAAAATATTTCGTCTTTGTCTTTTTCACAAAATCTATCATTTTAACCCGTTTCTCAGTGACTTGCTTTTCCAGCCGCCTTCATACATCTCTTCCCGCAACGATCATCATTTCAAGGTTGGCGTGCCCAACAGCCGAACCAATTTGCATTTTTGTTCGTTCATTCCCACCACATGCAGTGACTGGAACCACCTCCCCGCCGCCATCGCTTCCATCGCAGACACCAACCTGTTCAAATCTGCCATTTATAACCATATATTTTAACCCTGCCTATTCATGTTTGCTTTTGTTGTTAAACCTTTTTGCCCATTACTCTCTGTAATGCTTCGGCGATTGAGAGTAAATAAATGAAATGAAATGAAATGAAACAGTTGGCGTATTTTTGAGTATCGTCCTTCCGTGTCGGTTTCAAGTAGCTAACGTCAATTCATAGAGTCAAATTTATTTAATTACTGACTGAATAGTTAACAACATAAATGAAGAGCCGATCAACTTAAAGCTATACATCCTAAGCAAAATTCACCGCCAAATTATCTGAAAGATAATCTGCAAATATTTTCCGGCGTTTTTATCCTCGATAAGCACGTAAAGTGATTTGAGAGAGCCTCGAATAAATTTCTGATTTTTAAGCTCATTTAAATAACTGTGTGTTCCTGGCACATATATAACTTCTATAACATATAGAAGCCTGTAATTGCCTCTTTTATGCGATGAACGTATATTTTATGTTTCTGTGGTCTGGACAAATACAAAGTACACAGGGGCGCGTGGCAGGACAATGACCATTACGCACACAGACCGTGAGAAAGTTACTAATTAACTGCCATGTCGAGTGGAGCATAAAATACTACTTTGTTCTATCTGACAAAAATAATCAATTATCGAGGCTAATGCTTATTTTCAAATTGAATTGACCGGCATCTTGTCCAGAACAAACCTCAACGGTCAGGCTATGCCAGTTTATCCTGTATAAGAAAATGTTCACTTGGGTACGCGCTATTTTAGGCCAGGTTTGACCTGAATACAAAGGTGCGTATATATTAGAGTGAACAATTTTGATCACTCCTTTCAGCCTGATTCTTCACCTGCGTAAGGGTGCTTAGTGTAAACAATGTTGGTTAAGAAGACAAGCACTGTGATTGCCGCTCTGTGTTTCTTCAAAATGTATACCGAAAGGGCTTATCCTAAAACCTTCGTGACATTTTTTAAAATATTATTGCTTTTAGCTCAGTTGCGTCTTCATCATATATATTGTGAAAGGTAATTCTTGAACCATATTTCACGATATATACGGTGACGAGGTCCCCATTCCATGATTTTATGTACTATAATTAATTCCTTAGTTAAAGAGCTCAAATACGATTCAACACTTAAAGGGACACTGACACCCCCCCCCCCCCCCCCCCCAAATTTTTTTTTTCCTTTTTTGTCAGGCGATTCATTATGGTGTCGGAATACTACCCAATTAATATTTTGCTACAGAGTCACGTATTTTTTCAATAAAGCCAAAAAACGCAACTGCGCGAAACCGAAACCGAAACGGAGAAGTGGAGAGAATAGCGTGAGTGGCGGAAGTCACGTGGCTACACCCGACCGCGCGTTTTATTTTTTTTTTTTTTTTTTCTCTTCCTCTTTCCGCACGTAGCGCCGTAGCAGACGAAATGCGTTCGCTCGCCGTGGTATTCCTTTGCAGTTGTTTGTTCCGCTCGCTGTTCTGTATTTCAAGATGAGTTGTTTTGTACATTTAATTGGCAATTAGTAGTGAGTGCCCGAGTGCCGTGGTGAATTCCCGTGATCAGCTCCGAAAAGAATACTCCCAATATGTTGCGTGAAGAGTTGCCTCACATGTCCTGCATCTGAAAGTGGCCAGAGTTATGCCAGAGTGCACAAGTTTTCGAAAGATCAACGGGTCGGGATCAATGGCCGGCTGAAATTCCTGTAGAACCATTACGCGAAGCTCGGAAAGCGGACGCTACCTGATTCATATGCTCCTTGCATTTTGTGGAAAGGGATATACATTGAGTTCGCAGGTGTCAAAAATGAAATCCATACCATTTAGTGCAGCGACGTATCGTCCACAAAAAGTTTTTTTCTGTGATAATTGTAAAAAAAGAAATGTAAACAGCGCAGAATGCTTGACAAAAAAAAAAAAAAAAAAAAAAACTAAGAGGTACACCCACACCAGGTATCGAACCCGTGCGCTCTGCGTGTGAAGCGGGCGTCTTTCCAGAACTCTATCATGCGTAGTTATGCAGCGGGTAGACTGTATGTCGGAAGTGTGCTGCCGATTTCCCGATTTCCCTTCAATACGTGCACTCCCGGCTTGAAGTCGAGCAGCACCAAGCATAGGGCACATTCGCACCTCGTAAAGTAACCGTACGCGTGCGTATTCAACTCGAAGTACGCACTTCGTGCTTGACGTTTGAGCGAGCGATGTCTTCAGCCACGAGAAGGGACGACGGCTCGGCGACGTCTTCCTTCAATCGGCTTGCTGGTCGGGCGTGTCGTACGGGATGAATATCAGTTCTTTTGATCGGTCCAAAATTTCTCTTTCGAAGAAAGACAGAATTCGCCAGTACCGTGATCGACAGTTCTGAAGTAGAGGTCCAACGCCCGTCGTCCGCTGCCATCCGCTAGTGCTAGTCCCACGATACGTGAAACGACGCCATGTCGAGAATTATGCAGTGAACGCACAGAAAGCTTCCGGTTGTCTGTGCTACCTTTTTTTTTTTTCAACCAACGTATTTGCAGCTTTTTTGAAGCCACAAAAAATGGGTTTCATATTTTTTTCTATTTTTAATATTGACTGTGTGCCTTTAATGACCCACGACTTTGATTAAATTTGGTGGTCGCATCGATACCTTACAAAAACGGCCCGTGACCACGGAAAAGAGAGTGAGCGAGACTCGAACCGGCCAGTTCTCGATCGGCGGTTTTCGGGCGGAAAGAAACCGAATTTCGAGCCGCAAATTCTGTTCTGGGTAGTTGGGCTCTCATATGTCACGTACAACTAAAAACCTCGGCGAGCATAAATACCCTGTCAGTGTCCCTTTAATAGTGCGACGCAAAGTTCTACCACTCACGGGAATTTTAGACGACCTACCACACTTCGCGACAACGTTTTGAGTCCGGTAAAATATGTGCGATTGATTTAAACAAATGGTTGTTGAGTCGCATAAACACGATGTGTTGCATATTAATCTAGATTTTATTTTACTGTTGCGTGGAAATTTGAGAACGCAATTTTTATTTTTTGTACCTGAATATAAAAAGGGACTGCACGAGCGATAAAAAGACTATATAGTTACCCCTTTCACGGCGGAAATAGTGCCTATTGTAAAAACAACGTGGAAAACATATCCTCAATTTAGCTGTTCAAACCGGTTCGAACCGGTTTGAACCGTTATTTTTGCTCCCAGGAACTGAACCGAAACTAAACCGAAATCCGTGAGCCTAACCCGAACCGAACCGATAAAAATGTCGGTTCGACACTCTAAGATTCACTCTATTCCATGTTAGGCAGGGTCTGCATCGTCTGCTTCGGTCTAATATTGCCTTCGGCGTTCGACATGGTTTGCGTGATCTCGCCGTGTAGATACGTTGAAAAAACATACTGTCTGTGTGCTCCGCTGGAAGTCAGACGAATAGAAAAGGTCAGAACGGGTTTCTTTCATGACGTCCCTGCTGACACTAACCTAAAAGTTAATGGTTCTTTTATCCAACGAAAAAGCTGGACATTAAATGCGACGTCGTGCTACTCAAATGTATGCAATCTGCTTTGCAAAAAAAAAAAAAAACTTTCTTTTTCCGGTAGGGAAATTGCGGCGACTTAGAAAAGACGGTGGTTTTCAGTGCAAACATCATAAGACTATATCTAAAATTAAGTAACAACGTTGCGATTTTGACACAAAGTAGAGGCTGTCGTTCGCTGCTACGGCCATGCGTGTACACCGTAGTGGTGGCGACGACTAACGACCCTGTTTCAATGGCGCGCCAAGCGGTGAAACGTTAAAACGGCAACGGCGGCTCATTGTTTTCTGACTCTTTTGCCAGTCATTGAAAGTATATAGGAGGCACTGGTCTAGAGCTCTTCTAGTTGAGATTGTTGTGCACGCTCCGAGGTGTATATTTTCACGTTACTTTTTAGTTTAGACGGATCCGTAACTAGCTTTCGGCTATGACTCGAGATCATAAGTATATTTGTAATTTTTTCATATATATATTCGTAAATAATAAAGTTTTCAAATCTTGAAGAATGTTTCCAGCAGCGACACTCTGCAGGTTCAGGTGAGTGCTTAGACAGGAGTAAAAATGTACTTAATTACCATTGCTCCTGGAGAAATAACATGCAGTTGAAGATTTTCCTTAAAAGCACGGATATAAGGAAAACTCATGGCTCGATATATATATATTTTTTTTTGAAACAGGATTCTTTCAAGTAATTGTAATTATAGTGATAGTATGTCTTCAATTAAGAACAAATTTGTTTAAAAAAAACTGAGAAAGATCGCTTGACCCTACCCTTAACATTTCAGTCGAACGTTTGGTCCCCAGCCGACATTGTCTACCATGAGCAGACAATAATGCTTCAGAAAACTTTATAGTCGTAGCGACAGTTACTACCCTGATCAAGTGTAATAACCGCTCATCGAAAACGTCAATGAGCAATGTTGCGAAAAGCGTAAGTGTGGTGGGCTCCAAGGGGAAGGTGTGGCGATAGCTCGATTCTCTCAACGGCCGAGAGGGGTCCCACGCTTCGTGCCTCAGTGTCACTATCAGCGTGGTATCATCTGGAAGCTGACAGCAGCGCCACAACTGCAGTCCGCACTGCATCCGAACTTGTGTTGCCGAATCTGGGGGACTTCGACATACTGCGGGGAGAACGTAGCCTCCAAGGGACAACGGTAAACATAATTTGAACGCACGGTGAATGGGGAAATTATTTTTAGACTATTTCTTATTTTATATGCGTTCAAATGAAGCTTCCCTTTGTCCCTTGGAGCTACGTTCATTGAAAACATCCCGCGATTTCGCAACACAGTCGGGTCCCGAGCTACTCTCACACTTCTACCCTCGCCCGCACACTTTCTCCCGCTCAGCGACAGGAGAATCTCTTCCCGTCTAATACACTGCTGGGCAGTGGAAGCTTCGTTCTTGCCGGACCAATGAATCGCCTGCCTTTTATCGCCGGACCCCATTCTTTGCGCGATAGTAGGTGTACAAAGTGCGATCACGCAGCGCAAGACCAACTGTTGACTGGTCCGACGAGCACGCAGCTGCCGCCGCCCTGTCAGCTTGTCGGTGAACGGAGTGGAAGAGTGCGATGTGGCGCTGCTACCCCGCATGCATATTACGCTCCGCCGCGTATGCTTGAGTCGCGGAACCGTTCTAGCCCATGCAATCGTCACACCTCCCCTTCTAGCCCACCACAGAAACAGCTGACAATACACACGCGCTTGCTACATCGAATGGGCTATCTTACAAGTTGACGATAACACATAACACAAATGTTTTCTTTTTTTCACTCTTTCTTTACTTACTCTATGTCGCTTTGCTTTTATATCAAAAATCTTGTCTTTAAATGTGGTGGATATACATTGGAAGAATTCAAAAGTTAGAAGCAACAGTTCGAGTTTTAAGAACGACAGAGTTAAGAAAAAGGACCGCGGCTAGCACAAAAATAGCAAAAAATTATTCAGACGAATTCCCTCACTTCACTTCTTTTTTGGCCCCTGGTAGGTCCTCGGAGAGGCTTATGTCGTGCCTCGGGTTGAGAATGTTGTCCAACACCTCAATCTGTCGCACGTGGTTTGCCTGCAGCATCCGCAGGACCTCGACGTTTTCTGCCAGCCACGTTCTGATCTATACACAAAGCAGTAAGAGCAATAAAAGACCAAGCTGAAAATGTAGGCTATGCTGTGTCACCAGGCAAGCCTAAAAAAAGGTGACACTTACATTTTCGAGTGGAGCAAGTCAGATGTTACATATTTCAGAAGGCCGTATCGTGAGACGATGCGCACGTAGTCATTCGTTGCTCTACAGAGGCGAATTATTCTTAGTTACGGGGAAACCTCTGTTATCTTTTCACCTTGTCTCCATAACCTTCCGAATTTTTTGTTTTTGTTTTTGTTTTTAAAGTAATGCTTTGATTACCCAATAAATGTCTTCTGAATAAAGACGACGCAAAAATAGCACTTTGAAGAAACGTATTACGGGTGACAGTAAGTTATCTGGATTACAAGGTGCTACCAAATAGCAGTGATAACGCTGCACTTCTCATTCAGTGGGGAACAAGACAATGATATATCCTTCTCTGCTCGCACCAAGATTTCGCGGGAATTAGCCGCTAGGAAGATCACAGCGCACGCATTTGAATCCTCCGTGGCACCTATTTGTTGAACCACTTCGAATCATCGATAGAGCGGGGAAGTAAAATTTTCACTAGCCCATTTATAATATAACCGCACTCTAAACAAAATCTGGTCGTAAAAGAGCTCTTACCGCCGATTTCGCAACCCTCACTCCAATGGATGCGCCCGTCCACTTCCTCAAGAATGGCGCGAGGGCCGACGCTGGCCAATCGCGACGACGGATAGGCGACCTTGGCTGCTTATCCGTCCTAGCGATTGGCCAGCGTCGGCCCTCGCGCCATTCTTGACGAAGTGGAAGGGCGCCTCAATTGAAGTGAGGTTTGTGAATTCGACGGTTAGGTATTCTTCGGGTTGCCCATACTTTGCACCCTAAAAAAGTCATTTTAAGCACCCCCTAAAAGGGTTATTCGTGAAAACCCTACAAAGGGTTCTTTTAAGCTCCTCTTTCTTTTATACGAAACAGTTCTTCATCTCTCAGTTGCCTTTCTAATGCGCCAGGGGGCGATAGTGCTTGAGGAGAAACCCTTCTTCACGTGCTGATAGAGTTCTTGGGGCGTCAAAAAATCTTACAATAACTTTTTTTTTTGTTTTTTTTTTTGTTTTGTTTTTTTTGTTGACGGCATATTTTATATTTGTTAAATTAACGCATAAATAATTACCAGCGGCAGACCGATGGCGAATATTTTCGCATTGCGACTTTCGGCGGTTTCTTTTTCCTCGAGGCGCACCTTTGCCGACTCCAGTCTTCGCGCCAGGCTGCGGTTGTGCGCCGAGAGGCGCGCGATTTTCACTTTCAGGCGACCTGCATAATTTAATCCCCAAAACGTCATACCGCTGTTTTCAAATGCCTCAGCTTGGACGGTGGTTAAACACGTAGCCCCTGACCGAACAGCGTGAAAACCGAAATGCAAGGCATAGCACTGCATCGTACTATATGCGCCAAGAAACTGAGAAAGAGAGAGAGAGGGAGGAGGAGACGAGAGGGACGTTAGAACGCCGAGCTCCGGTTTGAATAATTGGTGTGTAGACCTAAAGCTAGCCGCCTTTGTCTCCATTACACTGGTCGAACGCTTTCGAACGCGAGAGCCAAATGTGATGTTCCTGACATACGCACTCGTAAATAAAGAAGAAGTGTTGGGGGAGCTCGTGAGATCGAGGCAGGATCTCGGGGCACAACGCTTATAGAATGGACATGATTCTAGTCTCAATCACTGACGTCCTAACATAACAAACTGACGACGAGGTATTCCGTCTAGGACTGACTTCAAGGAAGCCGCTCAGTGCTACGACACGGGCCATGTCAACGCTTGGAAGCATCGAGCCCTTCGATGAAGCGGAAGGGCGAACCGTTGTGCCCCGAGATCCTGCCTCGATCTCACGAGCTCCCCCAACACTTCTTCTTTATTTACGAGTGCGTATGTCAGTAACATCACACCAAACGCCGGACGCCGGCGTTCCGCGCTCTAGCGCGTTCGACGAGTGCAGCTAGCTTCAGGTCTACACACCTATTATTCCAACAAGAGCTCGGCATTCTGGCGTCCCCGCAGATTCTCGTCTCCTCCTTTCTGTGAGTTTCACGGTGCATTCATTGAAAAAGTGCTCATGCAATTTCGTTTCCTGCAACAATTGCTGCCTACAATGGTCAGACGTCAGCAAGACTTCAAAGGTCAGACGGACAAGATCTTTGGCAGTGAGCCGAACGGTAGTTTGCGGCAGGGTTGGGCAGCAATACTCGAAAATGTATTTGGAAATACAAATACTGGGATACATTAAAATAGTAGCCAAAATACAGATACTAAAATACATCTGTAAAAATGTATCGCGATACGTATCGGAAATACGTTTTAAATAGAGACAAAAAGTATTTGAAAATGCAAATACAGGAATACATCTTAGGGAGGGCAGAAATACAAATACAGAAATACTGATACTGCAATACATTTTTCACATTTGTTAGAAACGCCAACTGAGATGAAGCTTGAAGTTTGAAGTGGAAGTTTTTGATCCCAAAATCACTTTCCCGTAGGCTTGGCACTTTGCCTTGAAGGTAGTGGTTTCGGACGACGAGGAGTCTTCAATGGGCTCAGAAAAACGTTCCATCAAGGACTGACCGCGGTCCCTTCCTAGACATCCTGTCTATCTGACGAGGGATGCGAAATACTTCGACCTCTAAATAAATTCTGTCATCCTAAATCCCATCAAAACATCACCACGCCCCTGTCCAATAAGGACGTCCTTGCCAACATTGATCGCATGACGTCACGGTGGAATGAACTGGTATTCTTTATCTGTAGGTGTGGCCTTGAACATGAAACTTTGCCACGCTGATGTATCAAAGTGCAATAGGTACTTTCGTTGTAGGTTACCTCGTTAAAGATCGTGCAGGCGGTGTCATTTGGAATTTTCGAGAATAGTGGGCCACCTGAAGCATCTTGAAACACGTGTCTCATCTTCTGTTACGGTTGAAAAAAAAACGATACGATTGCATCCCTGTTGTGAAGGTCCTTCCTGCAGACCCTCCGCTACCGACGTATGGATTGCAGTCATCAAGTTTAGCCTAGCATCCCCCAAACAGAGACCACGGGGATTACGACCTGATATTGCCGGCACAGGTGCGAGCTCTCCGAGAAAGAGCGCGCTCGAGACGAGTCACAGGTGTACGAAGGCTGGGTCGGCACAGCGAGGCCACGTCTGGGCCTCCTTCCTGGGTTTCGGATTCCCAGAGCAGCGGGTCACGTTCACGTCGGCTGATGACGTACCCGTGAGCCGTGCAATATTGCGGACGCAGCCGCAGACGCATTCGAATATGTGTTAACTTCACTGCGTGAGTCATCCTACTATTTCAAGTCAACCACCGCCAGGCTCGTGCAGCAACGGACTGGGTGTGACTCAGCTTTGCCGGCTGGGTGTACTGTGTACGCTAAGGCAAGAGATACATTTATAAGTGGACATTGGATGCTAGCAAACAATGACTCAAGAAATTCTTACCTAAAGGACCTACGGCAGAAGATGCTCCTGACTCCAATCCAGGCACGCCACCTGGTTCGAGTTCCCGGCTACGCAGCACTTCTCAGAAGAGAGAGGAGGACGCACAGAAAAATTGTTTGGAGAATCGGAAGAAACCTTGGTCAGCATAGCAACAATGCCCCAGCATCTCTTAACCCTGATGCCATAAGAAGTAAAAAAAAAACAAAAAAAAAAAAACGCGTTTGGGTTTTTTTTTTTTTTTTTTGGGGGGGGGGGGGGGGGGTATTTCTCAAAACATGTAACGAAATACATTTCATGCTGATTGTATCGCGATACAAAGAAACATTCCAGAATGTATTTCGATACAGAAATACAAATACTGGTGAAAAAAATGTATCGCGATACAGAAATACAGATACGAAATGTATTTCTGAAATACTATCGCGATACATTTGTATCGCGATACTGCCCAACCCTGGTTTGCGGATGCTGCACAAATGCTCGTTTAAACCTCTATGGAAAGAGCGAGTGAGTACCGAACGTTAGCCTACGGTACTTACTGCGGCTCGAGACGTCTAAACTGGGAGCGATGTGGCTGCGCCGGCCAATGTTGCGAGTGACCTGGCCCGAGCCCGATAGAAGGACCCGTCGGGACGAGAAACAAAAAAAAGCAATACTTCCAACAACGCTCAGGAGAAACCAGCTTATACGGGGCACTGAAAAGAAAATGCCTTACCTTTGCTACTGGCATCTTCGCTCGAGATCCTCACGACAAACAAGAAGTTCGAATGATGCTGCGCGTGATTTGCGCGAGGGACGTGGCTCGCGGAGGCGTGACGGCTACGGGCCTCCCGCGCTGAAGCTTTGAACAAGCTGTGGTGCCCTCTCTTTGGGTAGTAAAAGCTCACCTGATTGGGCCTCGCACTAGCTATGGCACATTCGCTGAGCTTGTTCTGTCTGTGTCATGCTGAAGAAAAAAAAAAAAACACCTTTCGACGTTCGAAATCGGCAAAATTCAACGCCGCAAGGCAATCTTAATTGCGAGATCCATGCCACCACCGCTAGGGTACGCGTTTCTTTTCACTGCGTGGTGACGTTAAAACATCTGGCATCCCGACGCGTTCTTTTTTTTTTTTTTTATTACTTCTTACTTTAGAACGCGTGAAACGGCGTCTCTTGGCTCGCGCTGTTAGCGTTTGAGCTTTGACCTGTGCTTCCACGGCGTACGAAATTTTTTTGTTTCTTTGTATTCCTTGTATTTTTTTTTTGTATTCTTTGACGCGTGTTGCACCAAAGAAGGCACGCTTTTACAGGTGTGACTGGTTGGGATGAACAAGTCTATACTACCCAAAACAAGTCGTTTTTCGCAGCATTCTCTGGGAAACGCAGGAGGCCTATGATTGATGATATATCAAAACACTAAAAATAAGAATGTGAGGTCATGCAACATTTTAAAAAGGGTAATTTTAGAGTACGTCTGTTGTTTTTGTTTTCTTGCTTTCACTGCTTAAAGTTTGCATTTTGCTGCAGGAAGGTGGACCCTTTCTGTAATTGCGGACAACATTCTGCGGCTATGCAGTCAAAGCTATGGGCGAACGTGCGCTTGAGCATCTTGAGCACCCATCGAAGCAGTGCACGCGCGCTCTTCACTTCTTCTGAAATAGCTGTCCGAGAGTATAGTGCGGTGACTGTGGTGCCACGTAACAGCAGTTAAAGCTGAGTTAACCACGGTTAAGGGTGCCCGTGTAATACCCCTGTAACACCCCTGTTACACGGGCGAACTTAACTGCAGTTACGCTAAGCCACCGTCAGCGCACAATACTTACCGACAACATCCTGCGGCTATGCAGTCAAAGCTATGGGCGAACGTGCGCTTGAGCATCTTGAGCATCTATCGAAGCAGTGCACGCGCGCTCTTCACGTGTTATGAAATAGCTGTCCGAGAGTATACTGCGGCATCTGTGGTGCCGCGAAACAGCAGTTAAGCTGCGTTAACCGCGGTTAAGTGTGCCCGGGTTTTAGCGGCGAGATGTTTTGGTGGCGCCCTCCTGTGGTTCCCCCATGTGACGTCATTACCTTGCAAACAACAAGTTCGATGGTGTTTGTTATTAGCATAGTGGAAGCTTGAAATCATTGCGCTCTCAAAGGAACACTGCCAACACCGTCAAAATTAAAGTTCTTTCATTCCTCTTATTTCCGTCGATGATAAATCCCCTTTCCGACGTCATAGTCAACGTTCGGCCAATCGTGGAAGGCCGACCGCAGCGACGCTTTTGGTGGCGCACGGGGCTAATAACAGGGGTATTACACGGGCACACTTAACCGCGGTTAACTCAGCTTAACTGCTGTTTCGCGGCACCGCAGATACCGCAGTATACTCTCGGACAGCTATTCCATAACACGTGAAGAGCGCGCGTGCACTGCTTCGATAGATGCTCAAGATGCTCAAGCGCATGTTCGCCCATAGCTTTGACTGCATAGCCACAGAATGTTGTCGGTAAGTATTGTGCGTTGACTGTGGCTTAGCGTAACTGCAGTTAAGTTTGCCCGTGTAACAAGGGTATAACAGGGGTTTAAGTCAGTCTACCCGTGCACCCTATGCAGAGGTAAACTATACTCCTAAGCTGAGTCTAGAAGCTTCGCCTTCAGCTCGAGCTCGCTGGTTTCCGCAGTGCTTTGGTTGCGCGTGTCTGCGGGTTCACACTTGTGTTAGAAAGGGCAGAAAGCTCGCGCTGAAGGCGAGGGTGCGTTCATTGCTGTGTTCGTGTGCTATGGACGCGCACGTTCTGGCTGCGCTGGATGGACTGTGATTTATTTAACACGTGTGAAATGTGATTTTTTGTAACCAGTGGAAACGTGCATAGAGTGAACTAGAAAGGATGAGCTTGATCACCGGAGTGCTATTTCTGAAGCTCCGCATGTGGAGAAATAATTAGAGGGCGCTAACTGTGGCTTAGCGCCCTCTAAGGCGAAGTGGCTTGGATTTGTATGAACAAGGAGTGAACGGACGCTACAATATAAGCTCTTGCCCAAACGCGCAAATAATTTTTAACACAGAACGTATTTTATCAGCCGTTTTTTTAATGAAAAAAGCGTTGCGTTCGAACGCCACGCTCGACCGGCGCACAGCTAAGGTCATAGAAACAATAGAGCCCGGGATATATTTTTACACAAGCTAGACGTCAGCCGTCACGTCACTACATAACGTCACCGCGACCTGACGGGTCGTCACAATGCCATGAGACATCACGACGACGCCTGACGTCAACGTCGTCGTCGACGTTGACGACACGCGTTACATGACATCAAGACTGCGTTCTGACGTCATATCGCGTTGACAACGACGTCGATGTCAACGTTGGTGTTGACAACGACGACGACGACGTCATGCGACGCCAAGACGACGGCATTCTTGTCGTCAACGCGACGTCATAAAGACGCTTGGCGTCAGGTAGTCGACACCGTTGTCAACATGACGCAACTCGTCGAAATGACGCAACTTGTCGACACGACGACGTCCCGACAACTTCACAACGTCGACGTCATCGTCGACGACGACGACGTAACACGACATCAAGACTTCGTTGTGACGGCGCGTCGACGCTGATGTTGGCGAAGGCGACGACGTTACACGACGTCAAGACTTTGTTGTGACGTCCTTGTGACGTCACGTTGACGTTGACGTTGACGTCACGCGACGTCAAGACGATGTTAACGTGGCGTCATAGTGACGTTTAATGTTGCGTGGGGCGTCGACGTCAACGTAGGAGTCGACGACCACGTCGACGTCGTCCTCGACGCGGCGCAACGTCACGACCGCGTTACAACGGCGACTTGATGCCGCGTAACTGCGTCGTTCTAGGCGCGAGGCGACGTCACGACGTCAAACGACGACGACGACGTCACGACGAAAATCCAGGCGAACCACGCCGCTTTAATCGCAGCGCCACCACGCCAACTTTCCACATTTTGAGCTTCAAATGAAAGCATGAGTGGAGCCTGCAGCTCGCTCCACTCAATCATCTTCCAAACCCGATGCTATAGGGAGTATTCACTGGCGGCCATAGCTGTGTGCGCGACCGCTGAGCGTGTGCCGACGGCGAGCTTCCACAGTTCTTTCGCCACGTGCATTCCTCACCGCCAAGGTTGCCTGTCTTAGCAGCCTATTAATGTGAGCTCGTTCTGAGCATGCGCTCTAAACATCGCCCTCAAATATGGCGTCCAGTGAATACCCCCTATAACGGCAGCACTACACAGCTTCTACACACCAGAAAAAGCGAACGTTCTCGAAAGCATAAAGCAGAAAGGGGAAAAGATGTTGGTCCTTTGACGTCATTTTCGATTCACAAAATCGATGGTGTGTGATTTAGCCGAGCATGATTTCCTATCACCGCCATTGGAGTGGCATTCTTGAAGCTTTTTGGACTGCCACAAGCTGACTCTGACTTTTGAAAAGGGTCTTTAATACCGTAAGTGGGACGTCCCTGCTACAAGAAAACATAGAGGTATTACAATACACGCTAGAGGCTCAGCTGACGCTAGTGTCTACGGGACTTCCGGTTGCAAATTGAAGCAGACAGCATGCAGTCTACTTTTACAGTCTTCCTGTGTATTCCTATAGGAAAAAGCGCGTGAATTTTGTCTCTTCGCCGGAAAATAACATGAATAACTTTTGTTATTTCGGTTGTACCGGATAGTATGTACCTTTATTAATATTGTGGAAGTGTAATTGCTTTAGTTACAGCATTTTTTCTTTACCACTGAACGATTTTAAACTTTGCTATATTTCAGGCCCAAACCTCTGTTCCATGGCAGGTATATAAAAACGAGCAACGATTCTAAGCAAAATAACGATCGAAAGGAATGTAGAGTGTGTTCAAAGTTTGTCAGCATTCCGCTGGTGCTTATATATTGCCAATATGCCCGTTCTGTCACTATATGAAAATGACCCCATCGTGCATCTTTACGAGTGGTTAAAAAAACGTTCGAAACGTAAAGGATAAAGTACGTGAACTACTAAAGGTGTTTTTTTCTTATTATTTCCTTTGTCGGGCAGTTTTTATCGGGCACCTGTTCCCTGGATTTGAAGCGTCCCGGTGATGATTTGAACCCAGAACAATTAAGTATCTTCGAAGATATTCATGAGCAGAAAGAATAAAGCAGAACTTATTTATTGCAAATCGGACTATATCACGTGAGTTTCAATTTATTTTGATCGTCTGCATGCACAAGGAGTTACTTATCCAGTGTTACTTCGTAGTTCCTGCCGTCTCTCTTGGGTTTCCACATGTGCTTCGTTCGTTTGGCACGTATATCACCCATGCTGGAAAGCGTCGACGCCGTGTTCGCGCTAACAGTGTCCGACAGTGCACATAAATGCATGTACGAAGCGGTTTTAGCACCGTTTTTCATGTCAAGATTTTAAATTAAAAACGCCGTAACTGACCAATTATTTCGTCTGCGTGACTGGGAAATGTTCCAAAGTGCCTAGTACGTACGAATTATTCGCGATATTTGCTCTTATAATCGAGCGCAGAGAGGAAATGCACTCGCTTTTTTCCATAGAAATGCATTACCGGAAGTCAATTTCCGACTGCTTGCTGTCTGCTTCAATTTGCAACAGCACACTAGCGCCAGTTGAACCTCTAGCGCACATTATAATAACTCTATGCAAGCAAACCGTTGCCAGGTGTGTTATAAAAGGCAAATACATGGAACTGGAGTTCGCTCCGAAAGAACGATTGCTCAAAAATCGGACGTAGAATCTAGACGTCTAAAAATAATAAATATAGGAAGCCTGGATTTTCCACTTACCACGGCAGACGTTTGCCGAGAATCAGCTGTTTCTGAAATGTTTGCGACGGCAACTTCCGGTCCTCGACACGTCTCGAGATGCCTGCTGCAGACGACGAACGCATGACGAACGCACACACAATGACTGAAGTATGCCGTCTGCAATTTTTAAGGGGGATTCAACCGCTCGTCACTCAATGGACAAATTTCGCTACACAAACCTGAGTTTCAGGAATGCACGATAGTATTCATTCTTTTGGAGGTTAATTATGAAGACGTAATGAAGGTTGTACGGCCCTTGAATTTTTCTTTTGGAGCGCTAGGGATTTTTAATAAAATCCAGAAATATGACCGTTTTGACTGCTTTTAGCGCGTTTTGAGGCATTTTTGAAAATACAATTATTTAGAAGACAAACGTGACAAAACGCTTGGCCGTACGTACTAGGGGTGCCTCTAATCTTAATTTTAAGACCATGACGAGAACGCAAAATATTGTTGTATTTTCGTATTTGTGTAAATAAAATCACCCTGTTAGTTTTATTTCCAACTTGTTAAACGAGATGGCGACACTAGTACTAAATGCCTCAAACCGGAGGTTTTCTTGCTGTTGCTGTTGTTGTTTTTCTCTCGAGCGCAAATTCGACCGCGATGTCTCGTTGCTCGTGGATCGGTAGCACGTGTAGCGAAAGCTCACGCTGTAAAGGTCACTGATCGTGGATTCAATCCACTGCCTCTGCCCATTTCAATCTGGATGAGCATCGCACCGGCGTGCTGTCATGTATCACTAATGTGTGATGCACGTTAAAGTCGTCAGACAAGCAGCGGTATACTGCACTGTCTTTCATCTCCAATAAAGACACCAGATGCCCTCAGAGCTGACTAACTTCCCGCTGTATAAACATAGACACAACAGAATTACAATTGACGGCTCCGGTGGTCGGCACTTTTTGAACGTTGCAAAAGAGTGTAACTAGCCAACAGGAGACTCCTAGCGAAAGGCCTGATAAGGCTCTGAAGGCGATACTTTTGTTGATTCTATTTTTTTGTGCGTGCTATGTTAGCGCGCGTGGTCAAACGCTTGCGTACGCTACAAGCGTGGCTCGTAAGTACCCTAAGATCGTGCCGGGTTGGACAGAGATATCCTAATATGTAGGGTGCCTCAATGTCCCTCTGCTTAGGGTGATGCCACCCTTTGTAGTACCCCATAACCCGATGCCGAAAGCACGCGCTCACGGGTAAAATACAAATAAATCGACGAAAACTAAATGTCGCCATAGCACAGTCAGCGCCCCAAGCGCGTGCCGGAACACGCTCTTTCACGCGCTTCTGAACAAAAAAAAAGAGAAATAAAACTGTGGGACAAAATGGCCAGATGTCTCCACACTAAGCAAAGCGCACATGAAGGCATCCTACTAATAGTAATATGTATTTGGAAATAAAAAAAAAATAGTTGAATGAGTTGCAAAGAAGGCTAAAACACTTATTCCGGACAACATTTATTTTATGAGACATTATTTCAGATATTTTCATTCTTTGTAGACCTTGTTTGGTGGCTAGTGGATATGAAAAACAAAAAAAATGAAGCATGATTTCTATTATTTTGTGCAATTACAATTTATTTTCTTAAGCAACAAACAGGTGCTTACTCTGAGATGCAAATGGAATTTTGACGTTAGCGTTTTTGGCGCCCGAAACAATTTTTTTGTTGTAAATTTAACACTTCCCGTTTTGCGGATTACTAAGAAAACCAAACTGGCCATCAATAGGTAGAAAATACGCTTCTACCTAAGGTGAGGCGTACGTTTCTTTTTTTTTTTCTTTTTTTTCTCTTCACCTTTCTAATTTTAGGCAAAATCAAATGAACCTCTAAATAACTTTAGTGTCTTCATAAATAACCTCGGGAGTTCACTATGCTATAGACCCTTTCCGAAATTCAGTGCCATCTGGTGGTTTGTAAAGCAGTTTAGGTTTTGTCATATCAATGGCGGAAATAAACTTGTATCGGCACCGTCACTTTCGCAAGTCAACGGCATGCGAGGAATTGTTCAGTGTGAGTTCTTTCTCAATTACTCTCAGTTCGATGGTGACCAAGAACCCGCATTCTGAACAAAGCTACAACGCACTCGGATGCCTCGAGAAAATTCTAATACACCAAAGTGCTTCAAAGCCGATTGTGTACCGCCCACAGATTGACTGAATCTGAGTTATTAGAAATAAACGCTTACGTAGCTCTTGTGTTCGTCCCGTCGTCGCGTCGTACTGACCCGTCAGTATTGACCCGTCGTACTGACCCGTACGACGCGACCTACATCGCGTCGTACTGACCCCCTGAATGTACAGGCCTCGCAACATTCGCTTAGGAGCATCTTCAACGTCTTCCTTTATCAGTCACTAGAAGGCCGCCATTCGTATGGCACAGATGCCGTTCCACAGATGATGATAGTGATCAAAGTGGCCAGACTGAATTTCGGAAAGGGTCTATTGTCCGTTATGAACACCTCTTTCAACCGTGATCTTACTATGTCACGGTGGAATGAAGCGGTGCTACCTTACCTGTCTGGAAACAAATTGGGGTGTGTGTATGTTTATACAGCCTAGAACATAGTCTGCCTCAACGGGCGACTTGTCTCCCAGCTGTAGATGAGCAGCAAAGTGGAAAGTTGGGCCAGTTGGTTCATGGTTCTTTAAATAAAAGCGCCGAATAAGACAAGGACGAAGAAGTGGAACGACACAATGAGTAATTTAGCCAGTGCAGTGGAAGGTACAGTACAGTGGAAGGTACAATACACTGTACAATACAGTGGAAGGTACAGTAACGCGTTCCCTCTCTCATTTTGAGCGAAGTAAAGCTGTGCGCGGGCTCTCCTCCTCTCCCCATTTCCGGGAGATGAGGAGAGCCCGCGCACACTCAGAATGGGAGAGGGAACGCAGGCCTGTGCCTTCTACTGCATTACCAAGAAAAGTTGTCGCGGAGTATAGCCTGAGTTCTTTAACGTGCATCACGCAGTAGTGATACACGACCGCACGCCGATACGATGCTCATTCAGATCGAAACGGGCAGGGGTGAGGATTGAACCCAGGATCCCTGGTTTATACAGCGCGAGCTTTCGCTCCACGTGCTCCGAGCTGGGGCCCTAATCTGGACACTTGGCGAAAAAGACGACGAGAAATCCGGCGGCTCTGATTGGCCGCCGCCAAGGTCAAGTGCGGAGTTGGCCAATCACGGCCGCCAAATTTCTCGCCGACTTTTTCGCCAAGTGTCCAGATTAGGGCCCCAGGGGCCCTAATCTGGACACTCGGCCACTGTAGAGTGCCTTCATACACACGCGCGCTTTTGCTTGAGTGGTGACATCTCAGCCATTTTCACGCCTTATCGTTTTTTTTATGCATTTTGAAGTGCGCGCAATACGGTGTCAATCAGCTCGAGCGCGCAGCTTTGGGTAATGCATAGACGCCATTTTATCGCCCAAGTCACGCACCGAGTTCGCGAGAGTGTCACGCGCTGGCACATTCAGTGCAACAATGGATGTCTTCACCCTGAGACAGACAGATTAGATTAGATTAGATTAGAACGCGATTTATTAGCCAAAAAATAATCAGGGAGTGGGATTGGGGAGGGCACCGGTGACTGAATTCGAGGTCTGGGTGCTGGCATATTAATAAAAATCAGGTTATATGAAAGAGTCTACTTTGGCCTCATGGACGAAGTCCAGCAGGCTTCGTAGAATCTTTCGTTGTCGGTCTTCATTTCCAGGAGGGTGAGTCCAGCCTTCAAATGAATCAACGCCTTGGGGTCTATATATTGCTCTTATGTCTTGATGTTTGGGACATTCCCAGATCAAGTGTCGGATGTCTGCTTTGACACGCATGTCGCAGTGGGAGCATAGAGCTGATCTTCTACCCTTGCTCCACAAGGCGAGGCGGGCCGGGGTTAGGGTGGCGTCTGTTCTTACTCGTGTGAGCAGCACTTGCCCTCTGCGACCGAACCCCTTGGAAGGGAGTCCGGGAAGATCCGGTTCGGATAGGCGCTCGTCTAGTCTCGCTTTTATGTCTTCTCTGATCCTCGCCCTCTCCTCAGCCGGGTCATACTCCTGATGTTCCCAGTCGACGGGTGACAGAGCCCGCTCCTCAGAGCGAGTTGTCCGGTCGTACCGGTGATCGATGCGTGGATGTGGCGGCTCACCGTCTCGTTGCCCGGGAAGAGCTAGAAGAGACGCGCGGGCGAGATTGTGAGCCGCTTCGTTTCCGGGAATCCCAGCATGGCCTGGAACCCATTCAATTCTTGTTGTGACTCCTCTCCGCGAACAAAGTTCTGAGACGAGTTTCTTAATTTTCCGCACTTGGATGCTGGGACTGTTGTGGGTGCGGCACTCCTTGATTGCCTCCTGAGAATCTGTAAATATTCGAAGATTCTCAGGAAGGGGGCCAAAGTGCACGCTGATGATCTCGAGTGCGAGCCGAATGGCTGCTAGCTCCCCGCCCTTGGTTGACACTCCAGGTGGAAGGGCCTCGGCTGCTTCCAACTCCAAGTCAGGGAAAACCACGGCGGCAGATTTTCGGGTGATGGGACCTTCTAGCAAGGCCGTGTCCGTGTATGCGGCCAGTGTCGATCCGCAGTGTTGCCAGCTCTCAACCATCTTGATGTGCGCTTTTACGCGTCTTTCTTGCTGTTTGGAGTCCTTCTTGCGGAGCTGTGGTTTGCTGCTGGTGATCACCGGGAGGTCCTCCCACGGTGGAATCCGCTCCGATAGTTCGGGAAGATGTGGAGGAGTGACCCCGCGAAGGATCTGGATGGCCCTGCCTTGCGGAGTTGCCCAGAGACGAGCTTCATGTGCATCCTTCCTAGCACGCACGACGTCTTGAATTTGATTGAGTTGCGCGTACTGCTTCAGCTTCGAGAGAGGGGTGAAGCGGGGCAGGGCCGTAATGACCCTCATTGCCTGGTTGTTCAGGGCTTCAAGCTGTTTCCACTGCCGCGCCGTAATCTTGTAATGAATGGCCCCATAGCACACCCGGGACACCACGAGGGCCTTGACCATTCGCTTGGCGACGGCTTGAGTTGCTCCTCCGCGTGCGCTGCAAATCCTACGGATCATATTGAGCGCAGACCTGCCTTGCTTGAGTGTGTTGCGCAACCAGATGTCACCCTTGCCGTTCGGCTCGATCGTAATACCGAGGATCTTGACAGACGTCGATGGTTGAATGCGTGTCCCGGTAAGTATGAGGTTGAGTTTTGATGCGTAGTCTTCACCTCGGTTGTATAGGCGAGGCGAGGTGACGACTGTATAGTTTGTCTTTTCTGGTGCAGCCCGCATCCCTACTCGGGCTAGGTGGGCTTCGATTGTGTCGAGTCCAGCTTGTAGTACCATTTGCTGCACCTTTAGATCTTCCATGTAGGTCCAAATGGACACATCGTCTGCGTAGACGGTGAATCCAAGACCCGGGATTTTGCTAAGTTCGTGAGGTAGATCTGCCATGGCCAGATTGAACAAGATGGGTGAAAGTACGGATCCCTGCGGGACCCCCACTCGGTTCGGCTTGGGCTCGCTGTCATGCTGGCCGCAGCGGACTGAAAACGTTCGCCCAGCCAAGAAGTTCTTGATAAAATTGAGAGTCCGCCCCGCGAGGCCTAGCCGATTGGCTTCTCCAATGATTGTGGAGTGGGGCACAGAATCGAACGCCTTTTTCACGTCGATTGCCACGATGGTTCGGAACTTGGATCGGTGCATATTATGGATTACGTCGTCGGAGATGAGTGTCAGGCTCTCTTGAGTGCCAAGGCACGATCGGAACCCCGTTTGCGCCGGGTGGAAGGCTCCCGTCGTTTCGAGGTGCCAGTCGATTCGAGACAGAACCATCCGCTCCATAACTTTGCACGTACAAGACGTTAGAGAGATGGGCCTATAGTTGCTCAGCGTGCCCTTGTCCTTGCCGGGCTTCGGTATGGGGATGACTAGAGAGTATTTCCAATGTTCGGGTAGCATGCCTGTAACCCACACATGGTTCACCAGCTCAAGTAATTGAAGTTTGGTGGACTCCGGAAGATTTTTCAGCATGGTCATTGTGACCCGATCCGATCCCGGTGCAGTGCTGGACTTACCCTTGTGGAGGGCCCACTCAAGCTCCCCCAGCGTAAATGGCCGGTCCAGGCCGTCGTCCGGGGCCAGAATCTCCATGTCGTACGGTGATGAGTTGTCGCTCGCGCTGTCTGGCTGGGGAAAAAAGAGGTCCCCTGCCATGTTGGCGAGCTGCTCGTCGGTCTTGTTCATCTTGAGGGCCATCGCCGAAGTGGCTCCCTTCTCCTTCCTCTTCCCCAGAAGTGTTCGGCTGACCGCCCAGAGCCTTTTTACCGATGTCTTCTCTGAGAGAGAGGCGCTAAAATCGAGCCAGCGGCTGGAGTCCAGTTGCTTGGCATAGATCTTGGCTTCCACCGTGGCGCGCGTAATCGCACGCCGAGCATGCGGGGTCCTGGGGCCGTTGCGGTACCGTTGTATCGCTTGCAGCCGCTTTGCCCATAGGCCCAGTAGTCGGAGATCCGGTGTCGGCGCGTCCTGCTCGACGCGAGTTTCGGTGGTTGCCTCTTTCAGCGCTGAATGCAGAAATCCCTCGAAGGATGCCGCCGCGGAGGAGTCCCCTTGTTCTAGCTCTTGACGAAACTTGTCCCAGTTGATAGTGCGTGCTATGCGTTTCTTGCCTGTCTTGACATTCCTTGTTGGGGAGAACTCAAAGTAAATCGGGCAGTGGTCGCTTCCCCAGGAGTCCCGGAGACACTTCCACTTGTGATATTGGCTGTGTGGATTAGAGGTCCAAGTCAGGTCCGGGGTTGTATCTTTGCTCCGGGCGTCCCCGATCCTCGTCTTGATTCCAGGCTTGTTTACCAGCTGTATGCGATGAGCTTGCATTTCCCCAATGAAGCTCTCTGCGCAGTTGGTGTTATGATCATAGCCCCACAGATGGTGCTGCATATTGAAGTCACCCCCATAGAGCTTCTGGTCCTTCGGGTAGAGATCGTGCAAGTGCCCAATCCACCCGTGATCCAATTTTTGCTTGTTACTTCGGTTGGGTCTGTAGTAGGAAGAGGTAAAAACGACGTTCACGCCCTGGTGCACCCTGACGCGGACTGCGACGACTTCTTGCCTCTCGGTGCAGTAACTGCCCAAGTCGATCTGGTGCTGCTCAGCCCAATCCGACCGCACGTACACGAGGGACTTCCCCGGAGGGTCGTCTCTCTGGCCGGGGCGAAGGGAAGTGATGGACGGACATGAATATACATTGAATCCATAAAAATTAATGGTGCGCGTGTTGGTTTCCTGCAGCAGGATTACGTCAGGCTTCTCTTCGGGTTTGTCGTGGAATTTTGCACGAAGTTCAGCTGCCCGTTTGCTGAGCCCATTGCAGTTCCACTGTAATACCCGAATCACGTTGTTGTGGTGATGAATGGGCTGGTAAATAAAGTTTTCATCTGTGAAAACTTCGCCTTATACTGATTGTTCTCCTCTTGCTGGGCTTGAACCATGTTCTTGAGCCGATCCAGCTCAGCCTTGAGGAAAGCGCATGTGTTCCTGAGCTCTTGCACCTCTGCCGACTGTGTTGTCGCAGGCGCCGCTGGCGGTGTCGGTGGTTCGCGGCCGCGTTTGACCATATCGGCCCACGTGGCGGTGTTGGGTGGAAGTGGGACTTTGACTTCCCGCGCCGCCTCTTGTCGTTGTTGTTGTGCCTTACTCAGCTCTTTGTGTTTTTTTACCTCTTCCCGGATTTGCTTGTTCGCCTCCAGCCACGTCGGGCAGGTTCGGTCAGTGCCTATGTGACCTGCCTTTCGGCACCCTTGACAAAACAGGGCGCTGGGGCTCGGGCAGCTGACGTCTTGGAGGATGTTGTCATGTACGTTGCCGCAGGTGGCACAAACCGAAGCATTGGGGCAGATGTCCGGCTTGTGGCCCAGGCGATGGCAGTTGGTGCATGTAACTGCCTTCGGCTTGTATGGATATACTCGCATATACCGTCTTCCGTATAACACGGATCGTGGTATCCTGTCACTGTCAAAGGTGAGCATCGCCGTGGTAGTCTTGCCCAGGCGCCGGGCCGCTACCACAGGAATCTTCTCAGAGTCCAGTTCGAGGTTTAGGACCTCGTCCTGCGGATCTTCCTTTAAGGTGTGGATGTCATAAATGACTCCCTTGCAGTAAGCGACTCCATATGCCCGGAATACTTGCACGGGTATATTTTGTTGCTCTATAACGACCTCCCGGATCTCCTGAATGGACTTGGCAACCTCCTCTGAGTCAGTCCTGACTGAGATGGTGTTGGCCTTTTCCATCAAGTGCATCGTAAATGCTGCCGTATCATGTCGTGTCTTGATCATGGTTTTCAGTTGTGGTAGTAGCGGCTTGATCGATGTCCTGGTCCGAGTAAGGCGGATCTTATACTCGATGAAGCGTTGCTGACAGGGCTTCGCTGGGGCCCCGCCCTGTGTAGCGGTAGGAGGATCGACCTGAAGGCGTTTCCTCTTCTTTTTCTTGTTTGTAACGGGGGTCCATTCGGAGCCGTCATTGTCGTCCGCAGGCGCGCCGCCAGCTACGTCGCTCACCTTATTCGTACCGTGAGTGGGCGTCAGCATCCCTTCTGCGCCGCAGGGCTGGCTCAGCATTGGAATATCTGAAGCAATGGTGGTTGGATTTGACGAAAAGTCCATTTCCTCTGTTGTTGCTACAGGAGCTATCGGGGCTTTACCGGCCGCCGAATTCTTCTTCTTTCTCCGCGTCGATGCCTTGACCGTTGCAGAAGAATTGCCTGTTGAGTCTTCTAGAATGTTCTTGAAAATGTTGACTAGGCTTTCCCTTGGAATGCTCCGAAGCAAGGTCCGTAACACTTGCTCTACGTCTGAGGCCGGGCAGGTCGGTAAGAGTGGAAGTTGCTCACTGATAGTGTGGTCTACGGTTGGAAGTGCCTGAGAAATCCGACAGTCCTTGTCCGCCGTGGCGGCGGCGGGCTTAGGTCCTGCGGCAGATCCCTTTGTTGCCGTGTCCATATCTTCAAGTCCTTGAATGCAGGGGCCAGGTGCATCGAACGCCTCTTCGAGGTTTCCCAAAGATGCGGCCGAGGTCGCCTGGCTGTCCATGCTTGTCTGAATTGCCTGGACGAGAGCGGTGGTAGGTTTAGGCCTAGCCGCTACGGTTCCGATGCTTATCTTCGGACCCTTGAAATTCCCTTTTCGGGGACCTCCAAGGGTCCATTGGCGTGTCGGCTGGTTAGCTGTGGCGTCCTTGTTGGTCGTCGATATCGAGAGTGGCTGCGAAGGGGTGCCAAGACCCCTTCGAATTGGAGCAATGATTAGGCCTCAGGTAAGAGTTCACGAGAGCACGACTGGTCTCCTCGAGAGCTGGAGCCAGAATCCGACAGACAGACATGTAGGCACCCTAGGCCACCGATTCTTCTTTTTCTTCTCTTTATTGCACTTGGCCACCGATCCCTCTTTATCTGTCTAGAATAATAATTGGGTTGTGTGTATGTTTATACAGCCTAGAACTTGGTCTGCCTCGACGGGCGACGAGTCTCCCAGCTGTAGATGAGCAATTTAGCCAGTGCAGTACAACCGCTAGCCTGGATTCTTTAACGTGCATCACGCAGTAGTGATACACGACCGCAAGCCGGTACGATGCTCATCCAGATCGAAACGGGCAGGGGTGGGGGTTGAACCCAGGATCCCTGGGTTCTGCAGCGCGAGATTTCGCTCCACGTACCCCGAGCTGGTGTGCGCTAGCCCACTCGGCTAAAGGCCCCTACGCACATTAACGTTTGAGAGCGTTTGAGTGCGTTTGACTGCGTTGCGGCTGCGAGAAACCAGGACATCCCTGCTGCTAATATCGCGTGCCAAGATGAGTCCTTGAATTGGATTCCACGCTTCATACGAAGCACAGATGTGCCGGTGACTGGCTTTCGTTTCGCGACACAACGCAGTCAAACGCTGTCAAACGCGAATGTGCGTAGGGGCCTTAACCGATCCCCCTTATCTGTCTAGACTAAATGCCGGTTCAGACACTTGCGTTTGAGTGCGTTTGACTGCGTTTCGGCGAGAACCGAAAGCGAGTCACCGGCACATCTATGCTTCGTATGAAGCGTGAAATCCAATTCAAGGAATCTTCTTGGCACGCGATATAAGCAGCAGGGATGTCCTGGTGTCTCGCTGCCGCAACGCAGTCAAACGCAGTCAAACGCAACTGTGTGAACCGGGCTTAAAGCCCTTCGATGTGTTTGCGTTTTTCTTGCAAGTGGCGTCAAATTCGCCAGTGCACGAGGCCCGTGTCTTGAGCGGCCCCTCCAAGCACTTGTCGGCGCACTACTGAAATGAGCGGCCCTTGGAAGCGAATGGTAGCGGAGCACCCGCTCCTCGCACGTGCCTTGCGCGTTTCCACAACAATGGTTGGCGGTACTTGTAAGCGTGAATTTTATCAAATGAGTTTAGCCTGCAGGAACTCTAGTCTGCACCTGCCGGCAGCGCCTTCAACGTATGGAATTTACGAGGATAACTCGAGTGCAACATGGCTTTCTGTATTTCAGCCGTTCTTTTTCGCTGACAGGCAGACAGATGGAAAGTGTCCTTTCTTGCCATACCCGTTGCCAATCTTGTCAGCTGCTGGGCACTTGGCGCGCGTTCGTGGACGAGTAGTAGAGCCGCGCCACTTGCTTGGACAGAGAACTCCTTGATACAGTTCACGGGTGAGAAACGGTTGCTTCTTGTTGCTTTTGACTCGACGCGCAGAAGTGTGGACCTCTTCGACGAGGTCCACACCTCTGGACGTGCAGAAGTATGACCCTCGCCACGCAGAAGTGTGGACCTCGCCACTAAATGAGCTATGCTTAGGGTCGGCACTCTGTTCCCCAATATTGCTGTGGGCGCCGCCATCTTGGTGCTTGTACAGAGCAGACGCAACTGCCGATCGCCATGATTCAAAAGTGCGACTTCCTCAGCATTAGATTCGGTGTTAGGAAGCTCATGTAATATTGCTTTGCTCTGTCGCGAAGCGTTTAAACATTTCTGGAGGACGGAAAAGCGTTTCCTGTGATTTCAGATAAATTTTCAGATAACTGGCAGCCATGATTTTAAGAGACAATATGGACAAGTGTCGTTACCCTGAAGAGTAGCTTATTTAGTGGCACTAGGGAAGATCATGGCAGAACAGCGCAGCACTGAGCTAGATTTCAGGCGCCGTGTTCTTCTATATATAGTGCCACTAAATAAGCTACGCTTCAGAGTAACGATACTTGTTCATACTGTGGCTTCAAATCATGGTTGCCAGTTATCTCAAGATTTTTCTGAAATCACAGGAAACACTTTTCCGTCCTCCACAAATGTTTAAACAGTTCGCGACAGAGCAAAGAAATATTATATGAGCCTCCTAACACCGAATCTATAATGCTGAGGAAGTCGCACTTTTGAATCATGACGATCGGCAGTTGCGTCTACTCTGCACAAGCACCAAAATCTCGGCGCCCACAACAATGTTGGGGAACAGAGTGCCGATACTCTAAGCGCAGCTCACTTAGTGGCTCTATTAGCGGCGAGAAGTTTTGGTGGCGCCCTCCTGTGGTTCCCCGTTGTGACGTCATTACCTTGCAAACAACAAGTTCGATGGTGTTTGTTATTAGCATGGTGGAAGCTTGAAATCATTGCGCTCTCAAAGGAACACTGTCAACACCGTCAAAATTAAAGTTCTTTCATTCCTCTTATTTCCGTCGATGAAAAATCCCCTTTCCGACGTCATAGTCAGCGTTCGGCCAATCGTGGAAGGCCGACCACAGCGACGCTTTCGGTCGCGCACGGGGCTAATACTTCGTCTGACCTTAGCACGGACTATTGTTAGCCGCGCATGCTAAAAGCGCAAGCTAGTTGCTATGGATAAAGCCTCGGCGGCTGCACGGGCGCTCGTGCAGCGGGTGCTATACAGTCAAGGCAGTCAAGGCTACCCGCTCGCGCATGCACAGCCTTCGCAGTTTGTCCATGCTAAGCGGAGACGAAGTATAGTTCTTCCCAGAAGTGGCGCGCGGCACGTGTCTCGAGCATTTCCACAAAAATGATTGGCGCCACTTTTCCCAGTTATAAATGGGCTTTACTCCACACATCCTGGGAGCGGGTTTGCAAACCAGTATTCAGACGAAGAGCAGGCCGATATAGGACATAGGAAGTGCAAAACTGCCATTTTATTTCTTTTTTGTTTTCTAGCTTTAACTTAAGCTCTAAAATATTTTTATTTTTTTTTTGCAAAACAACGTTTGCGTGTTAAATGTGGTGGTCCAAACGGTCGCAACGCCGCACCTTGTGCTTTCGATAATTTCGAACCTGGATGCAACTTCAAATTCTTTTGGAAATCAGAACTTATTCTACGTTTCGTAAGCCACTGTAATCTACGATGTACTGGCTCGTATCTCGCGCCGCCTGTTGGCCGCTTCCTGCAGCGGCGGACGCAGAGCGAAGAAGATCTATACTTCGTCTCACCTTAGTATGAACTATTGTTAGAAGCGCGTGCTAAAAGCGCGAGCTAGTCGCTTTGAATGAAGCCGCGGCGGCAGCAAGAGGGCTCGTGCAGCTAGTGCTCTAGTCAAGGCAGTCAAGGCGGGCCGCTCGCGCTAGCACAGCCTTCGCGGTTAGTCCATGCTAGGGTGAGACGAAGTATAGCTCGAGATCGGCGGCGAACAGCCCGTGGCCCGAGCCAACCTCGAGCGCCCGACCTGCATGCGCAGCTGCGAACATGCAACTCGTTTGTTCCGGAAATATTCTGCGCCATCTATGAGGAAAAGGGTACAAATAAATAGCGGTTGAATCCCCCTTAATCGTCTGCATAATGATGCGATTTTGATCTCCTATTTATTGGGAACATAGCAGGCCCAAAAAAAAAACTCATGAGGTTCATAAAAACGAAATTTGCGTGCGATACGGGATACCTTCTGACGAAAATCATCACAAGCATAGAGATCTGCAAAAAATACAGCGAGAAAAACATGATATCAAAGCAGCGTCGGGACTTTTTTTTTAATTTACAGTTCACGTGCATTGTAATGAAGGAACAATTATTTGAACTCTAACATGAGCGGTTAAAGACCACAAACTTCGTTTTTCAGGTTCGCAATATGGGTGTGTGTTTCGTACCTGCTTGTAATCATTACTAAAACAAAATCCTACTGATTCTTAAGTTTTAAAGGGATACTGAAAAAATAATTTAGTGCCCATAATAAGTGGCGCACGTTCTTTCCACGAACCAGCAGCCGCCGGTGTGCGCGAGCACACGCAACGAAAATGACGTCAAAGACCCCCATTCGCGGTTAAGATGACTGTGAAATGCATGGGCTTCGGGCCAAAGGAGAATAAAGACAGGCTTTTCATCTCTACAAGTAAAAGCTACGTGCTTGTTAGACCAATTAATCGCATACCTTTTACACCAGACACCACTGTGTAGATGAAAAACTTGTCTTTATTTTCCTTTGGCCCGAAGCCCATACATTTCACTGTCATCTTAACCGCGAATGGGGGTCTTTGACGTCATTTTTGTTGCGTGTGCTCGCGTACACCGGCGGCTGCTGGCTCGTGGAAAGAACGTGCGCCACTTATTATGGACACTAAATTCCTTGGTTCAGTATCCCTTTAAGTAAGACCCCAAATAGCGAAGGAGCCGGATGGCTGTATAGCCGACAAGAAAGCGTGCGACAGGGAGCACCGCGACATTAGAGCGCACGTCACAAGAGCGCATGTGCGCTTTCATGGCACGTGACGCGTGCTCCCAAGTTTTGTTACTTTTTCAGGTCGCAAAATTTACAGATCTAATGGAAATCAAAAAAAAACATTTTAAAACGCGTGTTCAAAACGAAGGAGAGGAGCTCACTGGGGGAAAGCAGAGCCGTATATTAGGAGAGTTTGGACAATAGGCGGAGCAAAGGCCGCCGCCAGCGCCGAATATTCCCCCCACGCTTAGAGTGTAAACTAAATTTGTGACACAGCGTCGACCAATCAGGAGACCTCTACTCCATCTCACAAATGTCGACAGTGAAGACAAAGGCACAGGCGCGTGAGCCTAGCTCAGCGAAACGCTATTGTTTGTACGAGACCTCGTGCATAGGAGGCACTTTCCAAAGCCACGCGCTCGTGCCCATGCCTTTGTCTGCACTGCTAGAACAGCGTCCTGAGACTGGCTGAAAGAAAGCAGTGCAAAGGGTGGGGTGCGCGAGCGTCTTGAGACGCGGAGTTCCGCTCGGCACGGCTCAAATTATACTTCGTTTCACTTTACCTGCGAGCGAAGCCAAAGCTAGAAGCGCGAGACCAGCGCTTTTTGCATTTCTCCCCAGCTCGCGCACTCGAGCAAAGCCTGAACGCACGGAGCTTCCGTGCTCACACTTCCAGTTTTGCCTTCGCTCGCACATAAGGTGAAACGAAGTTTAGTCGTGGCACAAATTTAGAGCACGCGACCACCGCTAGGGGCTGTTTCGCGGCCTGTGGTTGGCCCGAGATGCTCGCCTATTCAAACCAATGTATGGCCAAACTCTCTCAATAAACGGCTCTGGGGGAAAGGTCCCTGGGGTAGTGCAATCTGCAAAGCTGGCTGATGAGGAGAAAGTTCACCACTCTTTTGACAGAAGAAGAGAAAGGCACACGCATAGCATTGGAGCCCGCTAAAATTCAAAGTGTTCGTCCTACACTCTAAAAAATGCCTACTCGTCCACTTACCCGCAAAACGCTCAAAGAGCCAATATCTGCAATCTACAAAATCAGCTCAGCGAATGATGGTCTAAACGGAACATCTGTTTTTTAGGTCTAACGGAACACCCGTTTAGACCTAAAAATGAAGTCTGCGCTGTGGCATTGCGCAATGCAAAACGTGATGCTTGCATTGCGTAATGCCACAGCGCAGACTTAATTTTGTGGTCTAAACAGATGTTCTGCGTCATCATTCGCTGAGCTGATTTCGTTGATCGCAGAGATTGGCTCTTCGAATGTTTTGCGGGTAAGTAGACATGCAGTCATTTTTAAGAGAGTAATAAATTAATGACGAAACATAAAGATGTTGACACAACTATGCAGTGCAAGCTACCGTAGAGCACAGTAACATTTACAATTGCTCAAGATATGTTATTGCTTTATTGTTCATTTGCCGACTAATTCTAATATAAAAAAAATAATTTGATTGAACTAAGTGTGCACTGAATTGAGATAAAAGCGGCCTTGTGCAAGAAATTAAGCTGGGCGAAGTTGCACAAGCGTGCTGAACGCAGCAGTCTGCAGTCGTACCATTTAAGATAATTTATTCTTTTCGGGTTATCTATCCTAACTCAATACATTACCGCACTCAGTTGTCATCGCTGCCTCTCGTAGAGTGCTCCTTTTGAACTTGGTCACTACTTTCGCTCTCGAGACAAGTTTACTTCTCATGTTTGTGAGTTCTTTACTGAGAGCAAGGCTACATGAGTCGACCGTGCGCGCAGGTGTTACATCAATATCATGCCTAATTCTGGCAAACGTCGGGAAAATATCGAACTTGGAACGCGCTAGAAATTATTTCGTTCTTTCCTATGTTTAATGATGAAATATAAAGCTGCACTCACATATTGTGCAGTGCTGGCTGTCGCGTAACAGTTAATTAAATGTATAACAACCAAGTTACTAGAGAAGGGGATTCAATAGTTTAATGTTCTGCCACGGGGAAAAGCACTTTAGTGACTGCAGCTGTTCAGTGCTCTCGTGACGCGCGCTCTAATGACACGCGCTCTCGTGTCGCGGCGCTCTCCTGTCGCGCCCCCTGCCGTCTGCGCTGTCGTGTCGTGCGCTCTAGTGGCGCCCTCCCGAGCTCGCACACCCTGGGTACCGATCAAATCTATGCGCGGGCCCTCTTGATTTATTCTGATGTGCCATGAAAAGCTGCCCCCGAGTGGGTAGCACTGGTATCGTGCTCGCCACTGAAATGAAATGAAATCAGCCTGGCTTTCTGCGCAAATGTAATGCCCTAGTTACGCTGGCAGCCTTAACCTCAGTTAAGCTCATCGTAGTTTGCGGCCAGCAAACCGCGGTTAGACCCAACTCTACCCAACACGAGTACCTTTTTCCCTGTTGCCAAAATAAAGGCAAGTGTTGTGTTATGTCATCACTTTAAGTATTGAAGCAGATTTTACCTATAAAATGGCATTTTATCTTGTTTATAGGCGTTTATAGTCTTTGCAACTCAAGAGGGTAGAGAGAGGGAAAAGAAGGCCGGGGAGGAGGAAGCAGGCGTAACGCTAGAGAGAGGAGGCGGTTTCCCCCTCTCCCCTCGAGAGTTCCGTCTGCTACCTCCTCCCCGGCCTTTTTTTTTCTCGCCCTACCTTCTTTAGTTGCAATGGACTATAACAACTGTTATGATGGCGCGCCTTGCTCTCTTTATGGCGCACAAAAGAAACACTATGGCGACGTGCGCGACCGAAAGCGTCGCTGTGGTCGGCCTCCCACGATTGGCCGAACGCTGACCATGACGTCAGAAAAGGATTTATCATCGATGGAAATAAGAGGAATGAAAGAACTTTAATTTTGACGGTGTTGGCAGTGTTCCTTTGAGAGCGCAATGATTTCAGGCATCCACCATGCTATTTACAAACACCATCGAACTTGTTGTTTGCAAGGTAATGACGTCACAAGGGGGAACCATAGGAGGGCGCCACCAAAACATCTCGCCGCTAATAGAGGGTATTCTATATTTGAGGGCGCTGTTTAGAGCGCAAAATCAGAACGAGCTCATATTAATAGGCTGCTAAGACCGGCAATATTGATGGTGCGGAATGCACGTTGCGAAAGAAGTGTGGAAGCTCACCGTCAGCATGCGCTCAGCGTTCGCGCACACAGCTATGGCCACCAGTGAGCGTCGCTGTGGTCGGCCTTGCATGAGTGGCAGAATGCCGACTATGACGTCAGCAAAGGTTTTCTCAACGATAGAAATAAGAGTAATGGAAGAACTTCAATTCTGAAGGTGATAGCAGTTTTGGTTTCAGAGCGCAATGATTTCAAGCTTCCACCATGCTCATAACAAACACCATCATAATTGTTGTTCGCAAGGTAATGACATCACGAGAGGGAACCATAGTACGGCGCCACCAAAACATTTCGCCGCTAATCGATATTTCCAAAAAAGGGCTCCCGGCCGGTTCTATTGTCAGTGTTCGTGCGTATGGCGCGTGATTTGCTCGATTTCTGAAGCGACAAACATGCGCGTGCTGGGCTGAGGAGATCGAACGCTGGGCTGAGGACTTCTAAATATTGAAATGGTGTATTGGCGACGTGAGCGATCGAAAGCGTCGCTGTGGTCGGCCTGCTACGATTGGCCGAATGCTGACTTTGACGTTGGAAAAGGATTTCTCATCGACGGAAATGACAGGAATGTAAGAACTGTAATTTTGACGGTGTCAGCAGTGTTGCCTTAAGAGCGCAAGGATTTCAAGCTGTTACCGTGCTCATTACAAACACCATCGAACTTGTTGTTCGCAAGGTAATGACGTCACGAGAGGGAACCACAGGGGGGCGCCACCAAAACATCTCGCCGCTAATAGCCGCGGTGACAGGCGAAGAGCGCACTCGACACTCCGCCTCCAGCGCGAGCTTTCGCGTCTTGAAAGCGGAAGAGTGCTCACGCAGGTCTCTGGGCGATAAACAGCAACAAAAAGCTCACGCAGCTGCACACAGCCAAAGTGCGGCGAAAGACAACGAGCGTGTTGTCTTTCGCCAGAGCGGTTGTACCGCACTGGCTAAATCGCTCATCTACAGCTGACACACCAGACGCCCACTGAGGCAGACTAACTTCCGGCTGTATAAACATGCACACAACAATTTGGTTTGGTTTGCAGAACAGAGCCACCGAGAAAGCCGCAATGCCATCGAAAGCTTTTTTTTTTTTTTTTTTATTGTGGAAAGAGAAGAAAAACAACTTCGTTCTGCGATCTGCTGGGATCGTTATAAAAGCAGCTCTCACCACTAAATGTGGCAATTCCAGCAATATTCCCTGCTAGGACTATTTCTAGATGGCTCTTCAAACATTCTGAAACAGTAAGTGTGTCGCCAAAGCTTGCAGTGGCGGAGCGTTGTCGCCGCCATGTTGAACACAGGACCGCGGAAGTAACGTGGCGCGGAGGCGCGTTTCAGGCACGTGACGCCGGTACAAGTCGCGCATGCGCAGTCGGGCCCACGGTAACGGTAGTACGGTAACGGTTTGCTAAACGTTCCTAATAACATCAGGTAAGTTATAATTATATCTGTTACGGACTTCGTTTGATCACACAAATGTGTTCTGAAGTAACTTCTGTGTTGTCAGAGCTTCTTGAAACGTGTGCTGGCCTGCACTTCGACCTTGATACACTTCACGTCGTCGTCGTCGTACGTGATTCGGCTTCACAGTGTTTTCACCTTCTCAAATATTGCAGAAGCGAGCTCCACGGGAAGGCGTTCGTGCGCTCGCGCACCTCGAGCGTCGATCAAAGCTTTGTATACGGGCACTCTTCGCTTCGGAAATCCCACAGAAAGTTGACCCCGAGAATAAAAGTTTCGTCGATAGTCACCAACTTTATTCAACGCAGTCGCGTACTTCTTCAGAAGGACCCGCTGAACCCACGAAGCGATCATGTCGTCTGCTCTCTAGGCAAAATCGGTTATTAAACTTTATAGGCCATATGCGAAATCCTTGCCAGCTATCATCATCATGCCATTAGGAGCCGCCATATTGGGGGGTTTATCACATCTCCCAGTTGTGGACGAGGCGCATCTGCATTTAACTCGGGTTTCATGATATTAGGGCAGTTTATTTGTACACTCAATGGGTTGCTGGTTAGTTTCGGATCAAAGAAGAAAAGAAAGACGGCCGCCAAATTCAGGAAAAGGAATTGTCAGCAGCGAGGTCGCAAGACTCGTCACTCAAGCAGTGAACTGGGCCATCCAGGTCAATGAACGGTATTTCTCGAAGACGTCCTGTGAAGGGTTCGTACTGGACTTGCAGCAGGTGATCATATTTTAGTTCTACGACTTACACTTTGCCGGGACTATTGTTTTTCGGGCGAAATCGTCGGTACGGGAACCCCCCCAATATGGAGGAAATCTGATCATTGATCATGAATACACTAGATGGCGCTTCTTTTTGCATATGGTCTATTACGGGCTTTCGTCAACGTTTTATGGTACTGAGACGATAGAAGAAAAAAAGTCTTCATGATTAGATATTGAGTAGCTTACAAAACATTATTTAATTTTTTATCAGACAATTTCTAACCCCACGTCGAACCCGCAAGCATTTGTCAACAACAACGGCCCTAGCCACTTCTTGTTTGGAGCTGAGCGCCATGTCGTGACGTCATCACTTACGGGATCAATAGACGATGTTGTCCGCGCGTGGAGGGCAAGCTTCATGGGCTCTCGTTTCGCCAAGCTTCCGCGTCATTAACCTTGTTGTTGTTGTTTTCTTCTTCTCAGCCAATGCGTCTTACAGCACCAAGAAACTACACTAAAATGCCCGGTTAACATCACGTGGAAAGGCAAAGTAACGACGCACTTGCAGCTTGCAACACCTTAAGGAGGCGCTCCGATCCAACTAATGTCAGACTAATGTTTAACTGATGTTACCGCTAAGTGACTCTGATGGGGGCCACACCGTGGCGCCACCGTCTTGTCGTAGGCTTGCCATTATTACTCCGCAGCCTATCAGATTGCGGCGTTGTCAATTATGAACACCGAAGAACGAATAGCGCAGCGCAAAGGCATGAACATATCAAGCGATTAGAAAGATTAGACACATAGGAGACGACACAGACGGGACAATCTTGTCCCGTCTGTGCCGCCCTCTATGTGTCTCCTCTTTCTAATGTATCAAAAGCCACCAACACGCTCCAATAGTAGAAATAATTAGCCACACCGTTCTTACTTTCTCGGTGAGAACGGCGTGGCTTCATGCTTCTCGCTACCTGACTCGTCCTTCGGCGTTCATAATGAGTAATGCCGCAATCTGATTGGCTGCTGAGTGATAATGGGAAGACAGTGGTGCCGCGGTGCGACTCCCACCAGAGTTTTTTTTTTTTTTTTTGGCAGGAACCATGGCCTCCGAGATTTTCGCGCGGTGGGGCTGCGCTCCTCCGGCCGTCCCAATCGCCTCAAAATGGCATATCCTCGCCGCATGGCGGCGCTTGGGACCCAGCCGATTGTGTATGAAAGAAACTCTTCATGCGTGCAGGAGCCAACTAAAATGGAAGAAGACGACGCCGAGTACGATAGCTTTTGTTTGATGCCGGTGTGAAAACATTTCCGACAGGATCGTCGAAGAACCGGCGAGTGGCTGTACCTGCGTCGGTTTTCGAAGCGATCTAGGTCTTCGTGGGCCTGTATAATGTAATCAACATAAGTAAAGTGAAGAATAGAGTGTACGTATTCGCAGCTTTCAGCGATGGTGGTGCCGCGGTGTGAGAATTGCGCTCCCTAGCACCTGGATGATCTGCTTCACAATAAAGGTGCTTGCCTACTCCTCCTTGGCGGGACAAAATAAAGTAAGGCTCCAATACTGCTCGCAGAAAGCAAAACTATAATTACTGACGCGTCGCAGACTCCGCCTCGTACCGCTGTTCTACGACGATCATCCAGATGACAGCCATTTTGATAGGCGCCAGCGCGCCCCCTGTAGGTCGTGAAAGTTGCGAATACCACTGGTCACATTTTCTTCATACAGGCACACGTATGTGTCTTCATCATTTTTTCCGGCGCTGATTGCCTCGTTATTACGTAATTTGCACAGTCATACTGTGTTGTTTATTTACGCTTGATTATAGCCTCCTCTATACTCACAAAGCCTGGCCGTTCGATGGCGGAGCCATAAGCGCCCGGCCACAGATTTGGAGCGCGAGGATCTGGAAGCACAGAACATTTTTAGGGAAGTCTGGTATTCAGCGCACAACTTTTGCAGCGGCGAGGACCCAAAACATGGTTTTCAAACCCGACGAGAAAAGAAGCGGTAGTCCGAGGAACGCGAGAAGCACGAGCGGACATTCCATCGCTCGGGACGCGCCCGCTGCGTCTCGCCGCAGCGGGGCGCCCCGTAAAGGCACGACCACATTGGCGTCACGGAGGCCTGCGGCGCAACGGTCGGCGCTGCCGGTTGCCGACCAACACCAGTTTTCGGCTTCAACGGCGCGACGTACAGCGCCGCAGAGCCAACCGCTCCTTGCGCGATTCAGAGCTCGCCGCCGCTCGCCGCAGAAGAGAGGAGCCAATGGGAGGTGGCGTAGATAGTGACGTCGCGATGCCATGGCAACACTCAAACCGGTCCTCCGCGCGTCTTTCATGTTCCGAAGGACGTGTTTCGTGTCGTCTGCTATCCCTATTTCCCCCCGATGCCTTCCGCAACGGAGCGGTTCCTTGAAACTGTGCGACAGTTTCTCTTTTTATATGACAAGACGCAGCCAGACTACCGAGATAGTGACGCTGAGAAAAACCGCTGGGAAATTATAGGAGAGGAATTCGGAATTACAAGTGAGTTTCTCCGTGGCACTTGTTGCATGCTGTCTGTGTTGTGACGGATGTCGTGTTGATTTGGTGACACTTTCGAAAGTAGCTTTCATCTCTGGCGCGCCGCCGGGGCAGCAAAGCACTGACCTGTCCTTTGGTGTTTCGGTAGAACCAACTCGGCCGGACCCAAAACCTGCGCCTCCTTCCCTTCAGAGCGCGGCGACGTCGCAAGATCAACGAGCAGGCTAGCATAATCACATTCACGCTGATCACCAGGTCATCATGGACTCCTACCATGTAGGCAGCGAGTGCGGTTTCGATGCTGATATATGCGAAAGATGAGAGCCGAAACGGAAGAATCTAACGAAGAGCAGACGACGAAAGAGCGGGAAATCCGACGGGAAGCGTGATCGCGAGATCCAGTCCTGTCACGTGACGCCCGCAAAACGTAGGCCAATGTGGACTCCTCGCGTTGGGACGCCGGACGGCGGTGCCGCCCGGCGGCGCCGACCGGCGGCGCCGTTCACGCCAGTGTGGTCAGGCCTTTAGATGACTCTGGTCTGCCGCTCTACCTTTTCACTTTCGGTGGCCGCGTCTCGCGGCGATCTGCCAGGCTTTGTCAGAATAGAGGACGCTATTGCTTGATACACTGATTACGTGAGTAACCGCCTGGCAATTATTCGGCCAGTGTTCCCAAACCTGGCAATACTAGCCCGTTTTCGTAAACTGGACAATATTTAAAGACGATTATGAAAAGAAAATTACTCCAAACATTTGGAGTAATTTTACCCCTCTTTGACGCAAATCGCTGCGAAAACAGACAATGGGATGTCGCGAAAAATTACTGCTCTATTTACAAGTTCTACACATTGCACTTTGTCATAGAGTGTGGTGAAGAAAAAAAAAACACCGAGATAAACAAACAAATGCTTAAAAATAATGGAAGGTTTTAGGTGAGACCGGTTGCAAGCGATAGGTCCACACCCAGTGCAGAGTCAGGCAGAGAGGCGATGCCACGTAGAGTTCACAAAACAAACAAAAAAGTAATAAAGCGGTATCAGCAGCAACCTCATCACTGAAAGACGCGCTCGACTCCAAAGGAAAAAGAAACAGACTAAACAAGAGGCTACGCAACGCAACATGTTCATGTTTCTCTAGCTCCGTCGTCGGCGAATAAACTGGACGAGCTTCTGAGACCCACCACCAAAACCACTGTGAACGAGAGATGGCTTCAACGGGCTACACGAGCTATGTAGTAGTGCACGTGAGACAGTTTCGTGAAGCTGGCCTATGGTGACGGTATTTGCACAAACACCGCTCTGGCTAGCTTAAATGGTATTTTTTTTTTTTTTTTTTAGAACATACCTTATTTTCAAGTCATGCTCAAGAAGCTGCCAAAAAACCTGGTCGCGTTGCTTAACGCATTCCTCGAGGAGGAACTTTGTATAACGTGGGCAGGCCCACGTGCCCATGTTCTTTGTTTAAGACTGAAAACTCGCACAGCCATCACGCCGGAGCGGCGAGCGGGAGGCACTCACTTCATCGAATAACGTTTCAGCGAACGCCCACGTTTCACCGAATGACACTTTAGAGTACAGTCGGCCGCCGCAAAGCGGTGTTTATTCGTGGGCCAAGGGGGTTCACACTTTTGTAATGAGCCGCCGCAGACTGTCGCCGCGAAGTAAGAGCAGCGCGGGGGGGCTTCAGGTTTCCATTCGAAATGTCTTTATTGAGCCAAACGATTTCGGCGTAGGTTCAAAGAGCCTAAAGCGGCTGTCCTTAGGCTGCCCTCTTCTACGACGCCCCGACAATGAATTTGCTTAAAATCTTATACTGCCGATGCAGATGCATAGGAAGGGTAAAGGTGGGAACTGGAAAAAGGAGATAAGCGCCCTTGCTTGACTTAGAGTTCCAGTATAGGCTCCCTACGGGAGCCAGAGTTGCGCGTTTGATTCCACATGCCGCGTGCCGCCCTCGCCGCTATTCGCCGAGATCCGATCACGTGAGGAGCCGTATCAAGTGTCGTGCAGCAAAGTAGACGTTGCACGCGCCCCGCGGCGCTGCTATTCGCCGAATTCAGTCACGTGAGGAGCTGAATCCACATGCCATGCATGAACGCGCAACTCTGGCTCCCGTAGGGAGCCTATACAGGAACTCTAGCTTGACTGGGCTGCTGGGGACTGAGTCGGATGGGACGGCCGGTGAAGCATCTCGGAGGCCATGCGGGAACATCAGTTAGATCGGCGCGCCCCCTTTAAATGTCGCACGCTCAACCACAGAGCTTCAGACACCTTTCATGGCTCCTGCTGTCGCTTGGGATCTCGTGAAACGACAGCACTACCACCTTCTCTCGCGAGTGGGAGTTGCTCGCAGTCTCACAACAGTACGACTTAATGCAGCTTAAAACGCGGGCTTTGCCCGTTTTCTTAAGTCTCCGGATCTTTGTGACGTTAAAAAAGACACATTGAGCCAATAATAATGCTCTCGCAATATCAAACGGTAAGTGGCCTTCCCCGTCACGACTCGCTTTGCGGGAGAAATATTTGACGTGGAGGTTCCCTCGTCGCAAAGTCGGAAGGCCAACGTTCAAGGCCGCTAGATTGGTCCCTCTCGGGTATCGCGCGAGTTCCACGTTTATAGCCCGGGAGAGCGAAGCGGAAGCGCTGCCGTAGTACCCCTCCGTGGGTGCGGTCGAAGCGGAGAAGACAAGAGCGATCGGCTACTCGATGCCGAAGAAAATGCCGCGGCCTCCGCGGGTCTGCGCTTCTCCCGAACGCGCAGATCCCGACCAATGACACGGAAAGCTACTCATGTAGCCCGGGCTGTTTCAGCAGTGATTTCTTTTGTTCCGTCGGGGATTTTTACGGAGAAGAGAGTTTCGAAAACGACAAGGACTGCAGAGTGAGAGGGAGGAAGGGACGGGGTTCGCTAGAGCGCCTTTCGGCGAGTAGCGCCGGGACGAGCCACCGCCATTATAAAGATGGTTCGTCTTTTTTGTCTCTATTCTCGCGCGTGGCGAGACGCACGGAGAAGGAGAAAGCAAGGAGCGACAGAATTCTGTCTTCGGACCATTGCTCAGATGGCCCGCCGCCGCCGCCGGCCGCCGGTTGTCAGATAAGGGGCCACCGCTTTTGCCCTCCTGCGGCGGCTCTAAATCCCGTGACTGGTTTCTCGGGCCGGTGGTGGTGCGACCATTGGCCTAAATCGCGGTCTGCTCAAATGGACGCCGGGAGAGGGGCAGCTGCGCGCCGACGCTGCCGAGGAGCGAGGGAACGCGCGCTAAGGAAAAAAGGTCCGGAGGGGGAAGAAGCACCGCTGAATAATTCACGCTCGGAGTCGCGCCACTCGGTTGAACCGCCGCGCTGGTGCCGAGTCTCCCGCCACCCCACCGCGCCCAACCTCCCCTCTGATGACCGCTTGCTGGACGCTCACTGTCCGTGCACGGTCGCCCTGGGCCCGCTATTTGGAGATGGAAAGCAGAACGCTCTCGGAAGAGGCAATGGGAGCGTTATGGCGGCGGCAAACTGCGCTCCTTTCTGGCTGCTGCCTTCTCGTTTGGAGCGGCGATGGCGGTGCCTAAGCCAGCGTTCGTTCGTCGCGGCGGCTGCGCCACTCGGTTTGTCGTCGGCTTCCCTTGATGGGGGAAAGTGACCGAAGGCGAAGGCGAGATGCGACCAGAACCGACTCCTGGGGCTTAGAGTTGATCTGTGAAGCGGACGGCTTCTTTTCGACGGATGATTTGGAAACGTCGTGCTGGACTTATCCCAATCTGCGAGATTTTTCTCTTTCTTCCCCTCTTCGCAGCATTCACTTCAAACGCGAGTCGACACTTGACATTTTGCATTCGCTAGAAAGAACAAAACTGTTCCTGCGAACTCCAATTATATTTTTTTTTTACATCTAAAAAAAACTCTATACAGATCATCCTTTAGAATTGATTAACTCGATATTTATAGTTTTCCCGATGTTTGCGCTTCGTCGCTGGGTACAGGATACAATTAATACAACACGGAGGTCTAGATCGACTTGCCTATATTCAGTTTCAATTAATTTATTTGACAAGAGGTAGACTGAAAAAAATTTCATTCCTTTTTGAGCGGAATTCGCCCGTCGACGGAAATATGGGTGCCTAGTTATTCGAATGAACCATGTATTCATGGTTATTATTTGTCGAATTTTATAGGTTTCGATCGCCCGATCTTTTTTTTTTTTTTTTTTTTTTGGGGCGTTTGTTTTGTTTGTTTTAAGAATAAATAAAACAATACTAAAACACAACAAAAGGGTTGTTTCACTTTTAAAAGGGTAGTGCAACGAATTTAATGTTGCGAAAATTTGCAATTTGTATTTTTTATATTGTTTATCAAGGCACAAAGGAAAAATTGCCCCGAAAAGCTACTTTTCCGCTGCGCAATCGCAAAGCAAAAAAAAAAAAAAGAATTGTTTGCCGATTTGCACCCGCGTGTGGCGTTGAAGGGAACTACGGTGACAAGTCACCGGGGGTCACGCGGAAACGAACAAAACCTGTCCCTCTCCTCTACTACATCCGTCGTCATCCCCGTGGCAAACAGCCTTTTGTGTCGATCACTCGCCGCGGCCTTCGTCGATGCTAATCCTTGAGAAGTTGACAGTCGCGTAGGAAGCGGCTGGGGTCTCTGAAGAGGGAACCCAACAGGAAACCAGGTAGACACCCAGAGTACGTTACTCAAAACACAACGCAAGAGTTGAGAGACACTTTGACCTTCGATTTGTTTCATTTTTTTTTTAATAAAAACTAGCGCGCGCAAGAAAATACGGTTTTCTGTTCTTTCTTTCATCGGTGAGACAGACTGATGCCCGCAGTTAATTGGCCAAAGTCCGAAAATCGTTGCACCGCATCTTTAAGTGTCTTCTGCCTTTAGTTTTGAGCCGAACTCAAAGAGACCTTCGGGTCTGTTGTTTTCCCCTTGGACACAGTTCTCATTAGTTCGAAGGAACAAGAACGCGTTTGAGAACGTGGTAGAACGAAGCACCCACCAAGGCCAACAGCAAAAGTGCGGCGGCCGGCAGTGTTGTACAGTTCACAATACGATCTTGCTTGAAAACATACAAATCAGATTTCCTCTTTTTTGTTTTTCACTCTGGAAGAAAATTAAGTAGTGGTGGTAATAATTTAGTAAGTTTTATAGGGCGCGGTCGTAAGGACCAACACATTTGGGACACCCTTCAAAATTCCAACTTCAAATATACATATTTGAAATTGAGCGCCCGAACATATATAGTTTCGTGAAACATTTTATGACCTTTTTTTCGGAGCTCAACTCGGAGGTAGTGAAATGTTAAAAATAAAGCAAAATCGGAGGTCGTGTATTTCCTATGTCCTATACCAGACCCTTTGTCGTATGCGCACCGGTTTGTGAGCTCGCTTCCTGGTGGCTTGCTGAACGCAAACATCTAAAGGCCCGTTCACACGATGCATTTTTCTCGCGCATCTAGTGTCGCGAAATGTAGTTTCGCGAAATGGTTGCGCCGTCTGAACGAGTCCGAAAAGGACGCGCGCATCTAAAAAAAGTTGCGCGCACACCTCGCTTCTAGAGCGAGCTTTTGCTGAAACTTTGCCGAGTCCTGTCAATCACTCTGAGGGCGCCGCCAATGGCCGCTCAGAAACGCTCTCACGTGGCCTTTGAGGGGGGAGCGAGCTGTTTGAGAAGACCACTTCACTGCCGGTGTTGTAGCCAGTGTTGCGGAGTTGCCACTCCGGAGTTGGAATGATTCCGGAATCATTCCACATTTTCGCGACCCCGGAATGGATTGGGAATGGAATGGCGGCAACGTTGAGGGGAATGGAATGGGAATGGAATTAGATGCCTTTTGCCCGGAATGGAATGGGAATGGAATGAGCTCGGTTCTTTATATTTTTTTTATTTATTTATTATTATATAGTATATATTCTCTTTTTTTTTTTGGGGGGGGGGGGGTGGGGGGGGGGGGGATTACGTTCAGCTATACCGAGCCAGTCAGTGAGTCGGTTGTTCAGAAATAAAATGAATACGAAAAAACAAGCATCAAAGCAAAGAGCAGAGGGGGTGGCTGTGGCGCCTTTCACGGACGCGCTGGCGACCGACTTCACTGGTGTTACACGAGAGCGAAACAAGAAACCAAGCACCAAGAAAAAGAAACGAAGGATGCGATTTAAGAAACCGCCATGCACGGCTCCTCGTTGTCTTCCTGTCTTGCTTCCTCTTTTTTTTTTTTTTTTTTTTTTGCGACGGCATGGAGAAAGCATGCCAGCGCAAGGACTGAGATCTGGGAGCTGGGGGCGACTCATAACTCGCAGAGCTCCGATAACTCGTTGACTCGCGCGCCACCGAAAGATGATCAGTTACTGTTTTCTTATAGTTCGAAGAGCGCTGTTTAGCAGGTGGCCAACCTTGCTGCCTTCCACGTTGATTCGCGCGCACTCCTTTGAAGTGCGAAATGTGGGTTTGCTTCGGCATTAAAACAAAGCGAGATTCACTTCTCTCTTCTCCTCTTGCACTTTGCTCCGACGCTTGTTTTTTTTATACTGTATTTTACTTGGTCATCGTTCCGATGCTTGTTTTCTGTGTTATATGTTTTATATCCAGGTGGTTTAGGGTTACAAGCAAGCTAGCGGATTCCCGCTCATTCCCTTTGACTATACTCCGTTTCACCTTATGTTGTACCGCAGCAAAGGCTAGATGCGCGAGATCATAGCGTTGGCAGCTGCCCTTAATGCACGAGAGCTTGTGCCGCCGAGATGAGCCCTAGAGCAAGGAGCTCGCGCTTGTAGCCTTTCCTGCGGTACATCATAAGGTGAAAGAGAGTATAGTCTCTGCATACTTTGTTTCACCTTGCGATGGACCGCTGCGGACGCTACGAGTCAGGCAATACAGCACCGTGAGCTTAGTAAAATTAGTGCTTTCTTGAGGCATTTATACTTCGTCTCACCCTAGCATGGACTAACCGCGAAGGCTGTGCTAGCGCGAGCGACCAGCCTTGACTGCCTTGACTAGAGCACTTGCTGCGCGAGCGCTCGTGCAGCCGCTGCGGCTTCATTCAAAGCGACTAGCTCGCGCTTTTAGCACGCGCGGCTAACAATAGTCCATACAAAGGTGAGACGAAGTATAGCATGCGTTTGATAATGTCGGCTTTCAGCTGCTTATGCCGGCCACAGAACAGGGTTGGGCAATTTTCGCATTTCAGCAATACATTTGTATCTGTATTTCTTTGTCGCAATACATTTTTTCACCAGTATCTCTATTCCTGTGTCAATTAATAATAATAATAATAATAATAATAATAATAATAATAATAATAATAATAATAATAATAATAATAATAATAATAATAATAATAATAATAATAATAATATTTGGAATGTTTCTTTTTATCGCGATACAATCAGGATGAAATGTATTTCGTTACATTTCTTGAAAAATACCCCCCCCCCCCCCAAAAAACAAAATACAAGTCCGCACGCTTTTTTTTTTTTTTTTGCTTTTTTTTTAGTTCTGAGGGCGTTAGGGTCAAAGAGATTTCGGTTCATTGTTACTATGCTGAGCAAGGTTCCTTCCGATTTTCCAAATTATTTCTGAGAAATGTTGCGTAGTCGGGAGCAGTGTTGCGGAGTGTCCACTCCGGAGTTGGAATGATTCCGGAATCATTCCGCATTTTCGCGACCCCGGAATGGAATGGGAATGGAATGGCGGCAACGTTCAGGGAAATGGAATGGGAATGGAATTAGATGCCTTTTGCCTGGAATGGAATGGGAATGGAATGGGCCAGGTTCTTTATTTTTTTTTCTTTACGTTCAGTTATACCGAGCCAGTCAGCGAGTCGGTTGTTCAGAAATAAAACTAGCGGGAAACTGCGAACCCGCGTAAGGCTCTGACAGACTTATACGCAAAAAATGCAATACAAAAAGCAAGCGTCAAAGCAAAGAACAGAGGGGAGGGGGGGGGGGGGGCGTTGGCGCCTTTCACCAGTGATGTTCAACACATATCCGAATGCGTCTGCGGCTGTAATATTGCACGGCTCAAGGGTACGTCATCAGCCGACGTCAACGTGACCCGCCGCTCTGGTGATCCGATACCCAGGAAGGAGGCCAGACGTGGCCTCGCTGTGCGGACCCAGACTTCGTACACCTGCGACTCGTCTCGAGCGCGCTGTTTCTCAGAGAGCTTGCACCTGTGCCAGCCATCTCAGGTCGCAATCCACGAATGATGCTTTGAATGATGCTAGGCGAAACTTGAGGACTGTCATTCATGCGTTGGAGGCGGAGGGTCGGCAGGTAGGACCGTCACAACAGGGATGCCACCGTATCAATTTTTCAACCGTAACAGAAGATAAGACATGTGCTTCAGGATGCTTCAGGTGGTCCACTTTTCTCGAAAATTCCAAATGCAACTGCCTGCATGGTCTTCAACAAGGTCCCCTACAACGAAAGTACGTATTGTTCTTTCATACAGCAGCGTGGGTAAAGTTTCGTGTTCAAGGCAGCACCTACAGATTTAAGAATACTAGTTCATCCCACCGTGACGTCATGTGATCAGTGCTGACAGGGGCGCCCTTATTGGACGGGGAAGTGGTGATGATTTGTTGGAATTTATTTAGAGGTCGAAGTCTTTTCGCATCACTGGTCAGTCACACAGCATGCCAGGGAAGGGACCGCGGTCAATCCTTGGTGGAACGTTTTTTAAACCCATTGAAGACTCTTCGTCCGGAACCAATACCTTCAAGGCGAAGTGCCAGCCTGCGGGAAATTAATTTCGGGACCAAAAAAAAAAAAAAAAAAAAAAAAAAAAAAACTTCCTCTTCAAATTCAAAGCCTCAGTTCAGTTGGCGTCTCAAAGAAATTTGAAAAATGTATTGCATTATCAGTATTTATATTTCTGCCCTCCCTAAAATGTATTCTTGTATTTGTCTTTCCTAAGACTTTTTGCCTCTTTTTAAAATGTATTTCCGATACGTATCGCGATACATTTTCACAGATATATTTGAGTCTTGATTATCAGTATCTTAGCAACTATTTTCATCTATCTCAGTATTTGTATTTCCAAATACATTTTTTTAATATTTCTGCCCAACCCTGCAACGTAATGCAGCTGTCAAGTGACACTTTTAACGTTTAGGAATTATAGGAATGGAATGGAACGATTCATCCATTCCAGGAGTGCGAATGGGCCCAGTGTCCCGATTCCTAGGAGTTGAAAGGAATGGAATTATCGAAAACTCTAATTCCCCGGAATGGAATTGGAATGGAATGGGGCTGCCCATTCCGCAACACTGGTCGAGAGTCGAAACAGGTAGCGCGTGCCAGGAGTTGAGTCGGAGCATCTTCTACCGCAGGTCCCTAGGCATGAATTTTATGAGTCGTGGTTTACTGGCATTCAATGCCCGCTGATAGTTAGTTAGAGTCTTCTGAAACAGGAAATCAAAGGAAGTGTTGCTTGGCCTGTGGCCGAGTAGCTAAGTCACAGTCCGTTGCAACACGAGTCTGTTGGTGGTTGACTTGAAAGGAGTAGGATGACTGACGCATTGAAATTCAGCAGATATCCGTATGCGTCTGCGCCTGTAATATTGCACTGCTCAAGGGTACGTCATCAGTCGACGTGAACGTGACCCGTTGCTCTGGTGATCCGATAACCAGGAAGGAGGCCATGCTTGGCTTCGCTGTGCCGACCCAGACTTCGTACACCTGCGACTCGTCTCGAGCACGCTGTTTCTCGGAGAGCTCGCACCTGTGTCGGCCATCTCAGGTCGCAATACACGAGGTCTCAGTTTGGATGATGCTAGGCGACACTTGAGGACTGCCATTCATGCGCTGGAGACGGAGGATCGGCAGGAAGGACCGTCACAACAGGGATGCCACCGTATCGATTTTTCAACCATAACAGAAGATAAGACATGTGCTCCAGGATGCTTCAGGTGGTCCACTATTCTCGAAAATTCTAAATGCAACTGCCTGCATGATCTTCAACGAGGGGGCCTACAACGAAGGTACCTGTTTCATGTTCAATGCAACACCTACAGATACAAGAATACTAGTTCATTCCCCGTGACGTCATGTGATCACTGTTGACAGGGGAGTGGTGGTGATGTTATGATGGGATGCATTTAGAGGTCGAAGTCTTTTCACATCACTCGTCAGACAGACAGGATGCCAGGGAAGGGACCGCGGTCAATCGAACCCATTCAAGACTCCTCTCCGTCCGGAACCACTACCTTTCAAGGCGAAGTGCCAAGCCTTCGGGATAGTAATTTTGCGATAAAAAACTTCCACTTCATACTTAAAGCCTCATCTCAGTTGGCGTCTCCAAGAAATTTGAAAATTGTATTGCATTATCAGTATTTGTATTTCTGCCCTCCCTAAAATGTATTCCTGTATTTGTATCTCCAACGACTTTTTGCCTCTCTTTAAAATATATTTCCAATACGGATCGCGATGCATTTTTACAGATACACCTGAGTATCAGTATTTTAGCTACTATTTTCACCTGTCGCAGTATTTGTATTTCCAAATACATTTTTGAGTATTTCTGCCCAACCCTGCAAGACATGTTGCTGTGAAGTGCCTTTTTTTACGTTTAGGAATTAAAGGAATGGAATGGGACGATTCAGCCATTCCAGGAGTGGGAATGGGCCCAGTGTCCTCATTCCTAGGAGTTGAAAGGAATGGAATTATCGAAAACTCTAATTCCCCGGAATGGAATTGAAATGGAATGGGAGTGCCCATTCCGCAACACTGGTTGTAGCTGAGCCAAATCCGAAAAAACCGAAACCACGAAAGATGGATACTGCCGGCGCTTCCGCAAGCACGTCAAGCACCACTGAAGGAAAAGTGAGTAGCATATCGGAAAAAAATCCAGCGATGGACGAAGACAATTAGCGGGAGTTGGCGAGATTAGAATAGTGCTCATAGCGTTGTTGTCTCGACGATACCGCTGGATAAGAGACCATCGAGTAAACTGAAACCAAGTTTGCTTTGTTTACAAGCGAACGTGAAACCATATGCGCTCTCTGAAACAGTTGCCACAGTAAAATCGGGGCAGACATGGGCGCCGAGAAGTAACCAGATTGGGCACGTAGCGTTTCTATGAATACCATGTGCATTGATAGGAGCTTTGGCAAGGAATTGGCTGCGTACGGGCTCGGCGCCGGCACATGTCCTGCACGTACAGGTTGCCGCTTCAATCGGCTTTGCGCACATGCGAGATCGCTCCAAGTAGTGCAGTATGTGAGAAAAAAAAATAAAGTGAATTGAGTGCATAAAATGCGCAAAGCAGGTCCCCAGATAAATAGCGATCTGATTCGGAGCGCCACATTATGGTCAACACCGAAACTATTTTCGCGAGTCTAAACGTCATCGTTGTTGCACGGGAAGCTGTACGTGTGAACGAGCACATTTCGCGAAACTTGAGTGTCGCGAAACTGTTGCGCGCCTAAAAGATGCATCGTGTGAACAGTCTATAAGAACCATTAGTAGAGGCTGGCGACCGTCGAGATAATCGCGATAAGTAATGCTTTAAACGAAATATGTGGACAATGACCACCTGGGAGCAAGCTCACAAACCAGTGTGCAGACGACGAACATCCGGTTTAGGGCATCGGAATTGCACGAACGCCGTTTTTGTTCTATATTTAATATTTTACCACATCTGACTTCAGCTTTGAAAAAAAAAAAAAATAGACATAAAACTTCTTGCAAAACTACGTTCATGTGCCCAGTTTCGGGTGTGCGTGTTTGGAATTGTAATTTTTGCAAGGCGTGCCAAATGTGTTGGTCCTTATACGGCCGCACCCTGTACACCTCTAGCCCCATCGAGTGTGTCGCGACGTAGCGTGAGCTTAAAGCCGTGGTCCCACGGCTACTACATCGTGCAAAGGACAGTCTGCAGACACACTGTCTGAGGTCTTCCTCGTTATGACGGTCCCATTGGTCAGACAAACACCGTCTGAACACATGTGCGAAGCAAACATGCTTCGAACATGCTTCAAACATGATTGAGGCGTGTTCGCAGATCTCATCACGCGTGCGGCGAACACCGTGTCTTTTGTGTGACGTATGAGAAGTGTCACTGCGGCTTTATATTTCCGTGGCTTGCCGCTTGTCCCTATTTGGCCGGTGAATCGCCGAACATCGTCGGGCGCCGTATGGGACAGCACGGCGGCTGCGGCGATATGGTCGACCAAGCAACCAGAAGCGAGCTCGCCGCGGCTCGGCCCAGACCTTCGATCCTCGTCGCTGACCGACACAGATCGTTCTCGAAACACGATCTCGTTGTGATGAGGTGGAAGGGGGGGAAGCGAATTGTTCACCGACCTCTTCCGAAGTATTGGGGTGTTGAGCGTACCCAGATAACGAACTATGTCGAAGAAATTGGACGACCCTTGTTAAAGTAGTCATATTTTTCTGTCTACAACTGACAGAGTTTTAATGATTACAATCTCTCGCAATCGTCGTGCCTCGACCATTCGTTATACGTCTACCGTGCCGGAGTCACAAATCGACCCGATTCCGGGGTTATTAGTTCCAACTCGCGCTTTGCCTAATAAGCCAATAAATCCGCGAAATGCTTCCGCACAGACTCCCGTTCGCTATAAAATCGAGCTTACCATACGCGCTGTCACATAAAACAAAAATAAAAAAGAGGAAGTTTTGCGCATTACTCATACGCTGTATGAAGTAGTTCTTACAAAAGTTGGTTGTTGAAGGAAAAAACGGTGCTTTCAGCGTTTGACACGTGTACTTGTTGAGGAAATAAAGGTGTTCCCATATATATCATAATTCGACATATGAAGGGAGCAATTAGTAACGTTCCCCGAAAAACTAAGCTTTTTCTTTTTTTTTTTTTACTGCGGTACCAATTGATTTAGGTACAAGTACGTATTCGTTGGAAATAATCTCGCATTCTGGGTTTTTCTCTGCCTATGACTTCCTCTACAGGGAATCGTCTCTTCAGCTTTTAAACAGCCTTTCTCTTTCCAACCTCTTTTTTTACGCTTTTACGCGTTTTTTAACGCCCAAGTGCTCCTCGAAAGACAAACAAAGCACCGACTTTTTTTTTTTTTGCGTCTCTTTTTCTTATTCCGCACGGTTTTATCCTCCATAAAATCCCTATTGGGCAGGAGATCGAACCATAGGGGGCGCTTTATCGAGCTTGTTGTCCACACAGAACGGTGTTTACTAACACAGCAAAACATATAAAGGGAACCTCACCTAGCACGGTCTGGGCACGAGCGCTTCGCTTTTATCGGTGCTTCGGTCGCACGAGGTGCGGTCTTCGAATCGTCATCTTCGATTTCTCGGATCAACAACAAACAAAAACAAAAATAAAATCGGTTGGTTGTCCACACAGTTGAAGCATGTCGCTAGAGGCGTGACTGTTCGATCTCCTCCCCAATACTGGAGGGCAACTTTCTGTGACTAAGGTACGGGAGCACTGCGTCCGTACGTCAAAGGTACGGGAGCGCTGCGTTCGCACTCCTTGAGTGCCGATTTAAGCTGTGCACGCGGAATAACCACCTTGGAAATGCCGCAGAACGTTGTCCCCAAGTACTGGCGACTTGTGTGACCAAAAGTGTCGTTGTGATCGGCTTTTGACTAAGGCCCCTTGATGTGTTTGTGTTCGCTTTACAAGTAGCGACAAATGCGACAATGCACGAGGCTCGTGTCTCGTATGGCCCTTCGAATCAGTGAGCGTCCCGAATAGCGGTGCAGCATTCGCTCGTGGCACGTGTCTTGCGCGTTAGCGACAAATGCGCCAATGCACGAGGCTCGTGTCTCGTATGGCCCTTCGAATCAGTGAGCGGCCCGAATAGCGGTGCAGCATTCGCTCGTGGCACGTGTCTTGCGCGTTCGCAGAACAGTGGTTGGCGGTGCTTGTAAGAAACGCAAAGCGTGAATTATGTCAAGGGCCTTTACCAGCGTTACTATACTTCGTTTCACCTTATATTGTACCGCAGCGAAGGCTAGACGCGCGAGCTCATAGCGTTGGCAGCTGCCCTTGGTGCACGAGAGCGTGTGCCGCTGAGATGTGCTTTAGAGCAAGGAGCTCGCGCTTGTAGCCTTTCCTGCGGTACAACACAAGGTGAAACAGAGTATAGAAGGGGTCAGTTTGGGAACTCGAGCGGCATTCACTGGAGGATCGCGGGCCGCTGCGGTAGCTGGCGAAACAGTGGCGCTGCCGTCGCCGTGAGATCGGTTCTCCTCGCGCAGCGTGGAGTGCTCCACACTCTAAGAAAAAATGAAGGAAAAAGGTAGCCACGGCGCGTCTTCCTCCCTTCTACTGATGCGCCCCCAAGCGGACACGAGAAAAAGGGAGGAACGAAATGTTTTTCTCCTTATCCAGGCAGACGAGAGAAAGCTTTCGCCCTCCCGACTCATCTTCTTTCGGTTTCGTTTTTCGAGCACGTCGCGCACGTTGTTTAATAAATGTTGTTGAGTTGACCGAGCTTCAGCGGCAGCGAAGGCCGCCCGTAATGCCGTCTTCTAGTCCAAACGTGCAGAACATTTCGGTTGCATTGACATTTTACCACTAACTTGATCAAACGAGCAAACGAAGCCGCCAGAAACAGCGAAGTTCCGTAGCAGTGCCAGCAGTGCTACGTACACTGGGTAAGTGTTTTCGACGTTACGGAAATCGCAGGAACTGCGTCCAAGACAGGCGGGTTTTGGTGCCGGCTGCCTGGGTGCCTTCCATGCTGAGTTCAGTTCTGTTTTCTCTTGCCGAGTGCCAACCGGCAATCAACGTGGTTCGGTATTTCTGCGTGTCAGCAACATAGCAGCAACATCGTGATGGCAGTGTTGTGCGTTGTGTACAGAAGACTGGAATTATCGCCGATGTGACCGCGTGTTTGCGTATCAGTGGTGTAACAACAAGATGAGATGACGTGATCGGAGGGGGCGGGGTGTCGCAGGTTGACGTTCCGCTTTACATTAAAGAGTTTAAGATCACTTGAGGGATTAGGTGCAATCAATCGACGTGCGGATAGTCATGTTGAAACGCTGGTCTGAACAGTAAGCGCCTATCGTACAGTGGTCAATGTAACTGTCGGTTGTCTCCTCCCCGAGAGCGATTGCACTCTGGGGAAAGGACTGAACAGTACGAAATTATGACAGAAAGTACGCATATTTACAGTGTGGAATTTTAGCATTAAGAACGAATAGTAGGTAAAATCGAGAAAAAAAAAACTGCCCTTTATTTTGCTGTTTAAATATAGTACGGTTCCTGGAGAAACTGCCCCCCAAGTGGCGCGCTAGGATGAGCGCTAGAAGTTTTCCAGCTCGCCACGGCGTAGCTCCGTACACTTAACACCTGCCGCAAGTCGCGGCATTGATTGCATTCAAGTTGAAGGAAAAGCGATTTCTCTGCCCGTGAAGCATCACTTCCAGCTGAGTGAATATCCGCTCTACAGAGATTAATTCAAGACGGCAATTGCAGCCGTGCGCAAACAGCACAAATAGAAAAACAAACACTACAATAGAAATACAGGCTACGACGTGCCGTGCGGGGAAACAAACTCATGGCTTCAAAGCGCATTGGAGCGGCTTGATTTATTGGCTTTCAAATAATTGCGGCATGATCGAGCGTTTACTTTTTAATAAGAGATTCATCCCCTGAGCTATTCAAAATACTCTCAGAGGTATGACATTGCTGGAAAAAATCAACATGCTGGGAATATTTTTTTATTCCTTAGGCAGTCACCGAGAAATTCCGCACGTTCAAAACGACCAGTATAAAAGACGGAAACGCACAGCTCTTTGTATGTTCACCGGTTGCTTGCAGGATGCGTAATGTGTGTACAATAGAGGTTCCCGAAGATCCCGAAGTGCAATGATGGCCTGAGTAAATGAAGATATTTTATGTAGAACATGAATTGGGCGGCACCTAGAGCCACCTAGCATAGCTACTTGCAATTACTGTGCTTGACCCTGCCATCTGGTGGCAAGCGGTTTAACCTTCTTTCACGCTACGCGATAAACAAAGGCGTCGATTTTGTTCTTTTGAGTGCGGCTTTTGGTTTCGCGGATTGGTTTGCCATTCCTCCGTGATGTGCGGTTGACAAAGGAATTGTGACTCAGGAACAGCAAAGGTAAGACGTAAAGTGCGCGAAGTAACTGGGTATCGGTTGTCTTCGTTTAACATCGCAGTGCTGACGACAAGAAGACTGAGTAACTGCTTTCGAAACGCAAGTTTCTGTGCCTGCGGGGGGAATCTGGCTTCGGAAATAAACACAGTTCGTGGAAAGCTCGTGTTACGCTTTTATTTGCTGCTCCTCTCGTCCCGTACAAGTGAATATTTTTGCAAGTGGTTTATTGAACAGGTACCACTAGGAAGTGGTACTACTTGCAAGTGGTACCACTTGCTAGTGGTGCCACTTGCGAGTGGTACCGCTTGTTAGTGGTACCACTTGCTAGTGATACCACTTGCTAATGGTACCACTAGCAAACAGTACCATTGTTATATAAATGCGCAAAAACAAAGCGATATGTTTGTATTTCTTACTTTTATTTTGCAGTTGAGAGTGCTTGCAGAGCAGAAGTACTTGGGCTGAAGATGAAAACTCCTCAAAACCCATGGCACCTCAGAGCTTTTCGGGAGTCCTGGATCTTTTGTGTCAGGGCTGTCGACATGTCAGTGATGACTTCCTGAACAGGCACCTTGTTCTGGTGTCCCCTATGTTGCAGTGTCTCTGCAGAAACAACAGAAGAATACCAATCTAATAACAGCTCATGGGGATACAGTCATATGATTGAACAGATTAAACTCATTTACCTATGACGAGGCCAACTTTGAAGGGACTCAGTTCCTTCCGGACCACCACATGTTGTTTTTGTCTGTCCTTCGGTGCCACCTTGCCCCCATAAGTCCTTCGGGCAAGTCCGACGCGACACCAAATCGCTTGAGCCATGTCTTTGGTTACCATGGACTGTTTGGACTGCTTCATTATTTTTTCTGCTTGATAGCAGTCGATGGTGGTGCCCCGATTCACGTGATACTGTGGGTCAAAAGGGTATCGTAGCTTTGGCAGCGGTCAACACCAAATCTACAATTCACGCAAAGCCAATAGTCGCAATGAGTTGCCTCGTGCCACTTAGACGTTCGTGTGTGAAAAGCTGAGGGTGTCGACAGCCTCTCGGTAGACATCTCTCGTCGGAGTTCTAGAAGCCGCTGCCACTGACGTCGTTGCTGGCGACGGCACAGCGACAGCGCGGGAGGAAGGCAACGTGTCGAAGACCCGCTGACCCTCCACTCCCAGGCAGTGGCGGAGCAGGTATCGACGACATTCTGAGGGCATTGCGTGAACCCCACATGCCCCAATGAAACAATCAAAGAGCGAAATCGATCTCTCCCAGTGAATTTCCAACTTCCCTGGTTTACTCCAGAAGTCTTGAGGAGGTTTGATGCCGAATCCGCCGTCCATCCCGTCGTCAAAAGAATGTGGAGTCCTCGGTGAACCCGGCGGGTCGGGAAGGAACGTCCAGTCACCTGTGCTGCTCTCATGAGGCTCTTTATTCAAAAATTATGATGATGAAGAAGAAGTAAGTGAATGAACACATAGCATAGAGGAAGACGAAGTTATCCGAATATATGAAAATATAACAATGAAGACACAACACCCACAACTGGTACACGCAGCACATGTGGCAAATGGCAGCTTAAGAAACGCAGGGCGTGACTCGTTATCTTCCTGGTTCGTGATTGGTTTTCCGATGGTCGTGTCGGCTAATGTACGCATTCTCATTGGTTGTGACGGGATGACGAGACGCTCAAGACTCGCCACGCCCTGCGTTTTTTGAGCTCGAGCTCAAGAAACGTCTTGTTGCAAATTTTTCAATTTAAAGAAAAGACCTCCAGGAGGTGTATGCATGTGAGAAATCTGTCAAAATATTTTAATTGCATCTCAAATAATTGTGGACGTTTCACTTTTTCTTGAAAAATCTTTACATTCATTGTCTCTGATCTTGGCTTTTTTGTAACTAAAAGCAACATATTTAAGACACCTGAAACTTTTTGTATATTGAACTTGAAGCAACACCTTTCACTTATTTTATTAGTGATATATGTGATTTTGCAAACTGGTGCCATTAGCAACCCAAGTGCTACCACTTGAAGCTTTTATGGCATCATTTGCAACCCAAGTAGTACCACTTGAAGCCTAAGTGGTGCCACTTGGCTTGCAAGTGGCACCACTTGACTTGCAAGTGGTACCACTTGACTTGCAAATGGTACCACTTGAAAGCAAATGGTACCACTTGAAATACCACTTCACATTTTCACTTGGGGTAGCGTGCTCGTTAAGCCTTATTGAGCTCGATTTGCTCGATTCAGGGCCGCCATAATGAGACGCAGGCGACGGATTAACTGTTAGCTCCCCTGCTTCAGGGACCAAAGTTTCTCCCTTTCTAAAGGAACATAGGTTACAAGACCGTTCCTCCCCTTAGGGAGGACTATCGATACCCTTTTTTCTAAGAGTGCACCAGATCTTCTGTAAATCCTCCGCTAGCGTGCATCGGTTTTGAAAGGATCAACTGAAATCGAGATGAAAATCCACATTTTTTATTAGAAATTGCAAATTCAAGAGGATTGAGCAGAGAACGTGCGTTCTCTGCACAGTCCTCTCGAAGTCACTGTAGTAACGCAATATTCAACTCCGTGACTCACAAACCAGGCCCATTTCAAGTACTCATCACAATTTTAATGCATTCTGAAATAAAAGTTTTTACAAACTATTTACGAGAGTAGACATCTGAAGTTTCAACACGAGACTCCTTGAGTAAGGACACTAAAATAGAAGGCCACCTTCTTCACCGTTTTCCCTTATGTATACATAAGCCTGAGTTAATTTAAGTAGGCTTACATGGCCTTTTTTGTCTAAGTAACTTACAGCCTGAGCAACGCTTTAATCGGTGGGGGCCTCGTTTGCTGCTCTTCGAGGTTGGTTTCAAGAAATGTGCGGGGACATTCGGGAACAGACATAGCGCAGCATGTTTTTTTAATTACCATTGGCCCTGCCCATCAAGACAGTCTGCCCATTGATGACGTGTGGGTAATGACGCTTAATGTTGTCGAGCTGCAAATGCAAGTCGCACACAGTTTCTTTATGTGAGCGAGAACATTTCCCCAGGGTTTGTGTTTTGCCATAACTTCAGGCGCACACCATCCTTCGGAACGGTACAGAAGTGGCGCTTCTCGTCACTTTTTGACGCGTGGGAGACGTACCCGCTGTGACAGCTGGGAGCGCAGCAGGTCGGCATGCTTTCACAGTGATTGGAGAACGGCTCAAAGTTCCCGGCACCAGAAATGAACGCTTACGAGACTACGACGAGCCACCGATGAGACGAGCGAAAACACGAGGAACATCGAAGACAACGAGACAGTGCCGAGAGTGCGGCCGAGAGTCGATCCTAGGTAGAGTTCCTGTATAGGCTCCCTACGGGAGCCAGAGTTGCGCGTTCATGCATGGCATGTGAATTCAGCTCCTCACGTGACTGAATTCGGCGAATAGCAGCGCCGCGCGTTCGAGGCCTGCGGCGCACTCAAAAGCCGGGGAACGTACGCCGGGCGCGTGCAACGTCTACTTTGCTGCACGACACTTGATACGGCTCCTCACGTGATCGGATCTCGGCGAATAGCGGCGAGGGCGGCACGCGGCACGTGGAATCAAACGCGCAACTCTGGCTCCCGTAGGGAGCCTATAGACCCCGCCAGATCAGTGTTGCCGCATTGGCACTTCGGTTTTTCCCACGTCGAGCGGCGAAGCTATAGACATTTGCAAGCATGGCGTCCCGGCTGGTGCCCCATCCGTGCAAGCACGTGCAGCATGCACGCGAAGATAGCCTTGGCAGGCCTGGAATTCCACGTGCTTGCTTACACGAGGAAGAGCATGGCGGCCGCCAGATGCCCTGTTTGCAATCGTCTATACAGGAACTCTAATCCTAGGGTGACCACAGCGCCACCTCTCGCGTGCTCTACTAAATGGCGCCACACCGGGAAGTGAGTTTCCAAACTGACCCCCTCAAGTGACGTTGGGCTTTACTTTCGACGATTGTCCAAGCACTCAATGTTCCAAATCTCACCCAGAGAGACCCGGGTTACTCCGGCAGGTCGTGTCACGTGACAACACAGACAAAGCAACACTGGACGCGGCTTGGTGTTCGAACGCCAAGGTACAATACCCTTATCCTGGAGTAAGATGGAGTAACTTTTGTAACACAGCCACTATGACGTCTTTAATTAGCTTTATTTTGCTTTGATCGACGGAAATCAGAGCGATGTCAGAGTGATAATTTTGACGGTGTTAGTTTAAGAACACGATAACTTCAAGATTTCACGGTGCCTTTTTCGCGCACCATCAAACGTGTCCCTCGAAACATACGAGAAGTGGCCTGGACCAGAAGTCGTGACGTCACTGTGTGGCAAATCCATGGTCGTGACGTCTCGGACAGAAGCCACAAGAGGACGCCACCGAAACATCTCGGCGCGAATAGCTCCGTCGTCGAACGGCCAGGCTTTGTGAGTATAGAGGAGGTTATGGCACAACCATATACTCTGTTTCATACTTAGCGTGCAACGCTGTCAAAGCTACTGGCGCGAGCGTGGGGCTTGATGTCGTTGATTATTTGCACGCGTTCTCGCGCAAACAAGGCCGTAGATGAAGCCACGCGCTCGCGCCAGTAGCTTTGACAGCGTTGCACGCTAAGTATGAAACAGAGTATAGCTATGGCACAACGAGAAGCAACGAGCGCGTGCCGGAGGCTGGGCATCTGAAAAACACGCTGTGCGTTTTTGAAGCAATAGCTTTAAGGCACGTTCACACACTTGCAACCGAGAACGACCGAGAGAGACAATGCCGGTTTTTAAGCCCCTTACGACGTCTTAGGACCAGCTCCGCAGCAGCGCACCCAGTCCTAAGACGTCGCAAGAGGCTTAAAAACCGGTCTTGTCTCTCTCGGTCATACTCAGTTGCACGTGTGTGAACGAGCCTTTACGAGCGACACTTTGCAGACATTTCGAGCTCGTGTGCTGGCGTCGCCGCCAAGGAAAAACACTTCTCTCCGCTCTTGGCGCAAGGCCAGGGAAGTCTGGTTTTCCCGTCGGACGGGCAGCGCGGAGAAAGAAGAGACGGAAGCGCCGGCATGCCACCAGTAACGACGCGACGAAAGGAGAGTCTTCCATGTCGTCTGCTTCAAACACTTGTTTTCAAATATTACTCACGTTTTGCAAAATCCCACTTTGGCAGTGTCCACGAGTAACGTTGGAGGGTTTTATCTACTTCCACCGCGCTTACCCACATACTTCACGGATCACCGAGCACTGGTGGCGGCCGTCAGTGGCATCCACGAAGCCAACTACGACGGCTATGAGAATTAACCGTGTCGCTCCTCCGTCCTGAGCTACGTGACGGCACCATTCCACCTGCATTGTGCGACAGTGCTATGGATATCGCTTTCGGTTCTTCGCAGATTGTAGGCGAAAAATACTAATCTGGGGAACGTGTACGCTCTTTAAAGGGGCTATGCAACAATTTTTTTACTTTGCGCAAATACCGCTTAGAACGGATCCCTGACGTTAATGACCTATGAAACACGCCTTCGTTTTTCACCCGACGCATTAGAAGTCCCAGAAAAAAATTAAAAAACAACGAGCAGCGTTCACGCCCTCAACTCGCAGCCAGAACAAGCGGCCACGTGATCTGGAGCCGATTATATGCCGCCAATGTTGATCATAGCCACGCGCTGGGGTTGGCAAAGCACAGGACACGCGCTGAGTTCCAGACATTGTTATGGCTCGGCTATTGTCGTCGTTGCAGCGATTGGACACGGGCCACTACTCGAATGCTTCTCGAGCTATCAATTATCACGAGCCTAAATCGAGTGCCCACGCAATGCTCGGGTCCAATCTATGAACTGCATTCAAATATCGTCATACGGGTGTACTGCGATCCCCGCGTTACGTCATCGAATTTTGCAAGGGAGAGATTGAATGAAAATGATCGCTTTTGTCCTTGAAATTACACCGCAACAAAGGAGTTTCTTGTCCAGTGGCATTGCATGCGAGTATCCTTGAGTCCCACTAGTGCCAGTAAGCTCGTGTAAAGTGAAAAACATTCCAATTGAATATCGTTGCACAGCTCCTTTAACCGGTGCTTGTTTGCTCCTTTTGGCTTGAGCTTTCTTTCAAGTAATCGTTCGAATTTTTTTATTTTTTTACTTGTTAGCTTTAGTTGCACATCTGTGATATTTTGTACAACGATCGGAAGCGGCGTGAGACTGCAGACATTTTGGTTGAGCTAAGAAACACGGATTATAGTCCGCCGGTAAATAAACTACAAAATCGATTGAAACGAGGCACCGGCTATCGAAATAAGTCTTAATTCATTAACTGGAGGAAACATTATCTTTGAGATACGTTAATAAAGTCGATCACTATAGTCTTCATCCGCTGCGAGCACGAGGGGAATTCCTATGTGGTTCAGAAAAACACCGGATAAACGAAAACACCTAAGAAAAAAAAACTAAAAAGAGCTAGGCACGAACTATCTTATTTCTTTTGCATAAAAACGCCCCTGATGCGTTGTCAGATAATAGCTTTTTTCTAAAGATCGCACTATGCGCCGCGCCGAAACACCACAAGCTCTTTGAAGCCAAAACGAAGTGCATAGAAAATATTTGCCGACGGAGCTCTTCGTTGACACAAGTTTCCTCAGCAGCAGGGATGCAATCCGAGCGTCGCTTACTTTTTCCCGTTTACTTCCACCCGCTGGGACGACGAGATAGGACGACCGGACAGCTAATCCTGTCTCCGAAACCACGCCGTACTTTACACAACACAAAAGGCGATAAAAACAGACGAATCCAATTTTCCGAGCATGCGCAGAAGCGACGCTGCGGAATTGAACGGCTCCGAAGTCGCATAGCCACCACCATTGTCCCCAAAGCAGTCGCACTGTCTCGTCCGAAGCCCTTTCGAAGGAAGACGTACGTACGCGAGTCCCGCGAGCCACCGCCAGCCACCGGGTGTCTATCTTACGCCGTCTGAGAGTTCGCCCGCGCTTTCGCCATTTTGGGAGGAAGTTTGAAAAATCGGCTTTCTTGCCAGCCCCGTCGGCTCCAATTTGGATTTAGAGTCCCCGCGGAGATTAAGTCGACTTGGCGGCGCGGCACAGCCCGACTCCAATCTCGTACTCCTGCTGCCAGCTCCGCCTCATTGTTTCTAAGCGAAAGAAGAGAGCCGCGACCGTCTGAAGATTGCGTCAGGCAGGCCCGGTCAACATTTCCTACACTTCGCTTTTCATTACTTTGCTTTTTACTTTTTTCTTGTCGTGAAGCGCAGCATCGTTCAGAACAAAATATAAATTAAAACTATTATGATAGACATTCTTTTTTACTTCACCTTGAACGCAAACAGCTCGTTACTCAAAAGTTTCGCTCTGTTTTAATGTCCTTCCGAAGCAGCTCATCGAAGGCTACAGTTCTGGCTTGAAAACAAAAGAATACGCGTTCCGAAGTGATACGATAGGTACTGAAGAATGCAGTCGACCAGAAAAAACTCGAAAAAGCAGCCGTCTCCAGCGGTGAGGAAACACGACTACGAATCCAAGTTCGCCGAGCTGCACGGGCGAGTCGTTGCTTCGGGGATCACGGCCCAGCAGCTTTCTCTGCTCACCTCCGTGAAGAGACTTCGGGGTCTGCGTAGCAAGAACGCTAGCCTTGCGTCAGGAGGGCATTTATGCGATCTGCTTCAGAAGTTCCCCGTGCCGTCCTCCGTGCGTCGGTACTTGAAGCTTCTCTGGGCGATGGTCGTCCTCGTCGGTTTGTTCCGGTTGTGGTACATTGGCATGCATCGCCAAGACGGCTGGGTAACCTTGTTAGTCGGAAATTCCAAGCCCGAGCTGGAGCCCTGCGTCGTCGCCATGCCGGCCCGAGTTCAGAGTGCGCTTATGCCTCCCGTCGACTGCGCCATGTGCCGTGGTTTGAAAAGCATCGAACGGAAGACCTCTCTAAGTCAATGGGATTTCGAGCTGAAGTAAGACGGACGGCGGCACTTTTATTTGAACCAGAGTTTTATTTGAGGACGCGTTGCGTGATAGAAATGTCGACCGCTTCTGTTTTCTTGCCTTTTACTGCCAGTACCTTTTTTTTTTTTTCAATCCATTCCTTACCCCACTTTTTTTATACAGGCTAAAATATTTGTTTTATTTTATAGCTGGACCAAGAAAGCTTTCAAAATATTTCAAAGCGGCTTTGGAGACATTTGACAGTATTTTCTTTTTAAACTTGGATGCCGTTTTCAAAACATTTGAAAGCAGCTTTTTTTTCTTTTCAACAAATATTTTTAAAAAAGCATTTGAGAAAGTTTAAAGGAACACCCATCTAAATAATTGATTGATTTGATTGATTGATTGAATAATAATTGATTTGCTCTTTGATACTTCAGTGAAACGTTGACGTAACTGAAACAAAAACGGCATTCATTGGTTTTCGGAAGTTACCGAAAGATTACGGGTTCATATCTGGTTCCAGTCACGCCTACACGGGAGTTCCCGTGGTTGTCACCGATGGAGCCTCGAACTGGACCGCGCTGCGAAGTTTCTCCCTGGAATTCTTCAAGAATGTCTACGCAAGCGCGTCGGCTAAAACTTCCAAGAGCTACTGTCAGTTCTTCCCTTACAAAACTGAATTCAGAAGCCTTTCCGAGGTATTCAACATGTCTGCCCAGAGATCACGACAACCCTGGTATATTGGATGGTGAGTTCAAAGGCACTGCTCTTGATACTCTTTTCGTTTGAAGAATGTGACGCTCTTGCCTTCTCGTTTGTTGCCTTCAGTACATTGTGAGAGAAACAAAAATGACTAAAGACAAGCATGCAGATTCCTTTCTCGTTTTTGTTTGCGGCCTTATCTAGTCCATGCTGGGAGGGTATTATATTCCGTAATGCAGTGCAAAATGTACCGGTTTCAGACTATGCTCGTCTTGATCTAGAAATAACCTACATGTGAACAAGACAGACTTGAGAGGAATGTAGAACAATATTCCGCACGATGAAAAACTGCAGTAAACATGAGTAAGATATTTTACCGCGTAGAACCCAAGTCTTGACTTCTATATTTCCCATTTTTATATATTTATTTGCTTAGTGCGATGAGAGCCTACGCGGCTGTGGTTATTTTTCTGCATCTCTCTTAACTTCACATGTGACTTGCGTGCCACTCTGATAAGAGACCTGGAAGGTCGCACAACCTCTAAATTGCACTACTACGACGTATAAAAAGGGGGGGGGGGGGGGAGAAGCAAAATGGTCTGTACGTTCAAAACGAATATTTTGTTTTCATGATCTACCTCTCTGCAAAGCATGAATGCCAAGGACGGAACTACCGTGTCTGGGAAAGACATTAAAACTTTATTTTTAGATCGCATAAATAAACTACGCATCGCCAGAAACTTCCATCTTCGTGAGAATGTGACGCTGCGGTGGTGATAAAACGAAAAACTTTGAGAACATGGCGTTACCTAAATCAAGAGATAAAACTAAAAAGAAACAAAAATTCTCTATAAGCCGACGTCCAGATAAGCCTAATATTCGCCAACCAAGAAACGATATTTTGGGCGCCTGTGGTATTTATTTGTGTACACGAAAAAAAAAAAAAAAATCATTAGTCAGCAAATTACACATTTTTTTTTCTTGCTTATCAGTTTGCTCCTTGAAATAAATGCCATAGGCGCCCACAGTGCCATTTGTTGGTTTGGAAAATATTAGGCTTACTTGGACGTCGTCTCATGAAGAAATATGATTTTCTGTTTTATCTCTTGATCCAGGTAACGTCATGTTCTCGAACTTTATCATTCCTTCACCTACCGGTAGCGTCAAATTCACACGGAGTTTCAGCTTTCTGTGGTGCGTAGTTTATTTAATCGGGCCGAAAATCCGAGGTTTATGTTCTCTCAGGAACCCGGTATACTAGCTTCATGGTGCCGAGGACGAGCGCGATGCGTAGGCACATTTGCGCAACTAACCTTGCAACAGAGGACTCTCATTCACTGTGCTCGCGCTGTGTTAAAGGCCGGTTCAGACACTTGCGTTTAGTGCGTTTGACTGCGTTGCGTCGAGAACTGAAAGCGAGTCACCGGCACATCTGTGCTTCGTATGAAGCGTGGAATCCAATGCAAGGAATCATCTTGGCACACGATATAAGCAGCACGGACGTCCAGGTTTCTCGCAGCCGCAACGCAGTCAAACGCAGTCAAGCGCAACTGTCTGAACCAGGCTTTAACCTCGGTAGAGATTCGAATTTTCGTGACACCTCCACTAACCGCGTAGGAGGAACGAAGTTCAGAGAGTTGACTGAGAGACATACCCTTGTGACAGGAGCAACTGCGACGCGGGTGTGGCAGACGTCTTGCGTCGTCACTACGCCTCGCCGTACTTCCTGCCTCCGCATTCCGAAGGTTCCACGCTGGACTGGATCTTCATGGGCAGTCCGGGATACGGCGCCCACCTTCACGTGCGTCAAATCCACTTTATTTTCCCGTTTATGACAATGACGTAATGCGAGTCATGAAAGCGCATTACTTCATTGAACCAGTCATTGGCCGTACATGAGTACGCTAAAAAGAACGACTCTGTTGCCCTTGTCTTGCTTGGCATGAGCTAACCGAAGGATTTAATTGACCCTTTCCGAAATTTGGCCAGAAAGCTCCGTCGGACGCCATTTTCTCATTGACATTTTCAGAAAATCACTTACAACTTTTTTAATAAGATATCGGTTCGGGCTGAAACTTGGTCATCTTGGTCGGACCTCCACCGCTACCTTTGGGCAGAGAATGAGCATTCGGCGTCGCGTAGTTTATTTTTGTGAGAAAAAAAAAACTATAGAAGTTTTTTGGGGGACAGCCTGTACATTCGAGACGTTCGTACGATGCGACGCAGGAACTGAATACAAGATCTGCGTAAGCGTTCATTCCTTACTCATGTCTGGTCAATCTTGTTGACGGAACATAATAAGCTCTTAAGCCCCTTGATGTATAAACGTTTATCACGGCGTCAATGTGGGTTTGTGCTTCGTTCTTACCGCTTTTATATGTGACACCATCGGAACTGAGAGATCCAGAAAAAATGGTAAGGTAAATAACACATTCTCTACTGCTGTTGACTAGCGCAAGTGATAGTGCCCGGCAAAATACTACACACTGCAGGTCGATTACCGCCATTAGTACGGTAAAGTGTAAACTGCTAATAGAGCCACCGGATGGCACTGAATTTTGATAATTGTCTATTCAGCTCAATATAAACATTGTAAGCGAAGTATAATGCCGATAAATTTCTATAATAAAACAATCCAGATACTTGCCGCGTTTTCAGTTTAATGCCGCCGACAAACTTCACTCTTCACGTAACAGGCTAAGAACTGAGGAGAATCTCAGCCTCCAGCACGGACTTGTTGACCTCCACCGGGCTTTGACTGCGCGTGCGACCAAGTGGCAAAAAGCTCGCGCTGGAGACGGAGCACCTATACTCTGTTTCATACTTAGCATGCAACGCTGTCAAAGCTACTGGCGCGAGCGTGGTGCTTGATCTCGTTGATCATTTGCACGCGTTCTCGCGCAAACAATACCATAGATAAAGCCACGCGCTCGTGCCAGTAGCTTTGACAGCGTTGTACGCTAAGTATGAAACAGAGTATAGTGCATCCTTAACCAGTCACCGACTATAATTCTATCTTCTTGATACAGAAACGCGGTTGAGCATGATGGGTTTATTTTATAGTGCTTCTCTCCTGCATTGTACACAGCAGATGCTACCGTGAGGGCAACCCCAGCTTAATTTATTCACTGTTTCATTTACCTAGCAACAAGTCGAATGCTTTCCAACCTGTACACAGACGAAAATGGAAAATTGTTTATTGTAGGGATGCTAAGGCTTTGACACCTTTGTGCTAATATTTTTGTCGATTTCGAGTCTTTCTTTAACATATGCTAGAAACATGACCGTGCACCTACGTTCCCGCAGATCATCCTACAGGAACACTATACGGTGTCCCGCATTGGCACCTAGTAGTGTCCGCTATAGTCAGTGGCAGGTTAAGCATTCGGTGACGGATCAAAGGGATTCATATCACTCTTCCAGCCAATCTCTTCCACTGGTTTTCATGACGCAACGGCTTTACGAATGAACTTTTTGCAACTTGGCAGCGTGCTCCTAGCAACAAGAATATTTGCAACGCCGTCTTTGCGCTGCGAGGTTTCTGCTTTTTATCGCAGTTTTTACCTACCAGGGTGTGCGGCTCGACGTCATGATGGAATTCGTGTGCGCTCACCGTAGCTTCTATGCAGCGACGTGTGAATCGAATGGTGGCATAGTAATACTGCCATCAAAGTGTTCAGTGTGCGCATGTACACTCAAGTGAATAAGCTTAGTGTGGTCAACGAGGGGTTTCTTCGCCTGACGCCGTCTTGTTCACTTCATTCATTTTCTGCTGGCCCCTATCCTAAGTTATGCAGCAAACCTATGATGGTATCAGATCTTTTTTGCGATGGTTTCTGTGAGGTGACGTGTAAATGATGCGGTCATCACCATCAAAGTGATACGCTGCGTAGAATCTGCTAAAGTGAAACCGCCACCGCCAACCTGCCTCATTGGGCTCCGTCTGCTTTCTACGAGTAAATAAATGAAGGTAGCTGACTGAAATGACGCATTTTAAGAAGCATTTATTCATGAGCGAAACGGGGTTCACTTGCCTTTGCTCGTTGTCACGATGAGTCACATTTGGCAAAACCAGGTGAGTAATAATTGCCTCAACCTGCCCCACATGAAGGCGTCACGGTACAAAGCCACCGTTCTGTCATACCATCACTCATGTCTCGATGAAATAAAAAAATCAAGTGGCGCGTTTTTTTTTTTTTTTTCTGAATTAAAGCTTTTTGCATGAAGCCGCTCCTCTCCCGCATGAAAAAAACGATGTCGCGGAGTAGACGACATACTATTTCCTCGACCGCGGAGGTACTTGAAGCGGGCACATGACGCACGTGGGCGAGGGTAACCCTTTTATGTCTGTCTGCCTGCCTAACGTCAATTATTCCCGCAGCAATTAAGAGGCCCGTAATAAAGATTTGGGAGGATCGTCATTCTCGAGAATTGCGGTCTTAACAAATACTCGTTTCTCGAACAGTTTTGGAGGGTGGGGGGAGGGGTAAAATTTTAAATGGGTATCGTAATTAGTATTAAACTTTTGACCAGCCAACGAAATATTATTGATTTTTGCTTGTCAGTATAACTTGCCAGTATAACACAACTCTTCTTACTGCAGATCGACCATGTGGGAAAGCCATCCTGGCAGGCTCAGATCAGAGGCCGCAAGCAGTGGATCCTCGAGCCTGTACCCGAATGTTACTCAGACTGCCAGAGCCTCGAGATCGTCGTCAACCCAGGAGAAATTTGTGAGGGTCTTGTGTTTATCTCGCCTGTATTTTTAAGGTGACAAAGCAACAGATGCCGACAGCGCCCGAGAAGAAACCCAGACCATTAAAGGGGCGATGCAACAATTTTTGTACTTTGCGCAAATACCGCTTAGAACGGATCCCTGACGTTAATGATCTATGAAACACGCGTTCGTTTTTCACCCCACGCAATAGAAGTCCCAGTAAAAAATTAAAGAAAAACGAGCAGCGTTCACCCCCTCAACTCACAGCCAGAACAAGCGGCCACGTGATCTGGAGCCGATTATATGCCGCCAATGTTGATCATAGCCACGCTCTGGGGTTGGCAAAGCACAGGACACGCGCTGAGTTCCAGACATTGTTATGGCTCGGTTATTGTCTTCGTTGCAGGGATTGGACACGGGCCACTACCCGAATGCTTCTCGAGCTATCAATTATCACGAGCCCAAATCGAGTGCTCACGCAATGCTCGGGTCCGATCTATGAGCCACATTCAAATATCGTCCCTGGAGGATGCTGCTACCACCAGGGTACGTCATCAAAATTTGCGAAGGAGAGATTGAAAGAAAACGCACGCTTTCTCCTTCAAATTACACCGCAACAAAGAGGTTTCTTGGTCCGTGGCGTTGCGTGCGAGTGTACCTGGGTCCCACCGGTGCCAGTAAGCTCATACAAAGTGAAAAACGCTCAAAACGAATATCGTTGCACCGCCCCTTTAAGACCCCTACGCACATTAACGTTTGAGAGCGTTTGAGTGCGTTTGACTGCGTTGCGGCTGCGAGAAACCAGGACATCCCTGCTTCTTATGTCGCGTGCCAAGCTATTCTTCTATTTGGATTCTACGCTTCATATGAAGCACAGAAGTGCTGATGACTCGCTTTCGTTTCGCGACGCAACGCAGTCAAACGCACTCAAACGCTGTCAAACGCGAATGTGCGTAGGGGCCTTTACTTACCTGGCCTTCCTCGAAATATGCGGCTCAACAAGCAAACGTTCCACCTACACAGCTTGCGAACATGATCAAAACAGCCCTTGACAACCCTTGTAACGTTTCTTCGGGGTCAAATGACAACAAATACGATTCTTGTAAACGAGAGAGAACGCTGAGGCAAGCATGAAGGCCCCTACGCACAGTTGCGTTTGGGCGCGTTTGAGCGCCTTTGAGCACGTTTAACTGAGTTGCGATTGCGAGAAACCAGGACATCCCTGCTTATTACGTCGCGTGCCAAGCTATTCCATGAATTGGATTCTACGCTTCATACCAAGCACAGATGTGCCGGTGACTCGCATTCGTTTCTCCACGCAACGCACACTCCGACGCTCGCAAACGCAACTGTGCGTAGGGGCCTTAAAGTCTGGTTCAGAGAGCACCGTTTTCTTAAGCCTGGTTCAGACAGTTGCGGTTGACTGCGTTTGACAGCGTTGCGGCGGCGAGAAACCAGGACATTCCTGCTGCTTATATCGCGTACCAAGGTGATTCCTTGTATTGGATTCCGCGCTTCATACGAACCACAGATGCGCCGGTGACTCGCTTTCGGTTCTCGACGCAACGCAGTCAAACGCAGTCAAACACAAGTGTCTGAACCGGCCTTTACGTTATGAAGCTTACGTATGCGCTTACGTCGAGATACGAATGCAAATCACCGGCATATTCGTGCTTCATATTCCACGTGCCAAGCTATCAGTTTAATTGGTTGCAACGCTTCGTACGAAGCACGGCTGTTCATTCTCGGCGCAAGCGTACGCAAGCTTCGTAACGCAGCTGAACGGTGCTTTGTGAACCAGCCTTAAAGAGACGACGCAACCATTTTGTACTTTGAGTAAATTCCGCGAGTATTGTTTTTTTTTTTTTGTTACATTCGTAACCTACGAAACAAGTGTTGTTTGTTTGTTTGTTGTTGTTGCTTTCGCGCATGGCAGTCACGGAGAACAAAATTCCCGAAAAAACGAGTAGCGTTTATCCCTCAACTCGCAGTCAGAACAAGCGGCCACGTGTTCTGAAGCCGATTAAATGGCGCCAGCCTTTAACATAGCCTCGTGCTGGGGTTGACTAAAGTAACTGCATCCTAGGAAACTTGCGCCAAGCTCCCCCTATGGTCGCCATTTTAATTCATGTTATGAACAGTTTCCCCTTGGTCTCTCCATTCCTCGTGAGGCGATCAAAATTCGGGGTGACAGGTTGCTTTATAAAGACATTTTCGTTATTCACCCACCCGCGAAAGAAGCACACATCCTCGCACGGCTACCACATGCGGCGTCGGTGCTGGGCGGCATTGAAAAATAATTTCCTTGTCTTGAAACACGTAAGAAGAACAATTTTACTGTAAGATAAGTCGATAGCGTACACAGTTTCAAAGACGCTTATATTGGCGAGGAACACTTTCAGTACGATGACGTTGCATAGCGATCTTGGCGCGACTGGTTCAAAACGACCTTTTTGAAGCTTCGAAAGTTTGAAAGGACCGAAATAGCGATTGCCATGACAACAGAAACCGATCAGCCAATCGCCTTGCGAAGGTTTTGTAGTCTGTGTGTTAGTATATGGTAATGTCCGGCTAGTCGGCAGGGAAGGCAATGACGTTATTTTCCCCAGGACTTTAGGGTTGGCAAAGCACAGGGTTTCGGGCTGCGATACGGGCATTGTTAAAATTCGGCTATTCTCGTCGTCGCAGCGATTGGTCACGAGCCACTACCCGAATGCCATGCCGAAGCACTGATTGTCACGAGCCTAAATCAAATGCCAACTTTGTGATCGTGTCCAATATATATGAGCCGAATTTAAATATCGTCAAAACGAAGATCGCTAAGCGTGGTGACGAAATCCCACAGATCGCATGGTTGACAAAGCCAACAATGCGGTCCCCACAACTCCGTCAACTCCGTCCTCAAGTTTTGCGAAGGAGGGACTAAAAGGAAATGTCCGCTTTTATCCTTGAAATTACGGTACGACAAAGCGGCTTCTTTGTCAGTGGCATTGCGTGCGAGTATACTTGGACCCCAGCCGGTCCCAGCCGTACCAGTAAGCATGTGTGAAGATAGAAACATTTCTACCTAATATCGTAGCACGGCACAAAGTATTCAAGAGGCATACTTGGGGACAACTTTTTCTGGCAATGAAGCCAGAGCTATGAGTACCCGTGCCGTCGCGCACCTTGAGCGCCGATCAAAGCTCTACACGTGGGGTCTTCATTTTTTTTTCATTTTTTTTTTAAATACCAGACATAGTTGTCCCCCAGTACAGGCCAAAACACCACAGAAACACGGGTTTATGCCTTGAGAACGCCTGTTCATAAACACAGTAGCTGCAACGACACAAGCACGTGAAGGTGCAGTCAATCCTGTGCTTTTGCTGCAATATCTCCACGATCTTTGCCGGCGCATGCCCTGAAGCTCTCTATTTTAGAAAACCCTATTGGCTTCGAGATTCGATCGTCACGGCTCATGTGGTGAAAAGCAGAACTACGCTTTGTTTTACATTTGGAGCAAAACAAATACTACGGACGCGAGGCCGAAGCCACGGGAGGAGCCAATGCAGCGCTCGCGCACTGGATTCAACTGCTATGAGCCCGTGCTCTGTACCCCTGCCCGTGCTCTGTGCCGTTAGTGTAGATGCTTTGTCTGCACCCACATTATGGACAGAGGGAACCACCACGCGCCTCATAGAGAACCATGGATAAATAAGAGCACGCTTCCTCTAAATTCAATTTGGGTCTCGAGGCGAATAGGGGGTATTCACTGGACGCCATATTTGAGGGCGATGTTTAGAGTGCATGCTCAGAACGAGCTCCCAATAATAGCCTGCTAAGACTGGAAATCTTGATGGTGCAGAATGCACCGTGTTGCGAAAGAACTGCGGAAGCTCGCCGTCAGCACGCGCTCAGCAGCCGCGCGCACACAGATATGGCCACCAGAGAATACTCCCTATTAGCGGCGAGATGTTTCGGTGGCGCCCTCGTTGGGTTACCTTTCGTGACATCATTACCTTGTGAACAACAAGTTCGATGGTGTTTGTAATGGGCATGGTGGAAGCCTGAAATCATAGCGCTCTCAAAGCAACACTGCCAACACCGTCAAAATTGAAGTTCTTACATTCCTCTTATTTCCGTCGATGAGACATCCTTTGCTGACGTCATAGTCAGCATTCGGCCAATTGTTGTGGTCCGACCACAGCGACGCTTTCGTTCGCTCACGTCGCCAATACTAGGGGACAGCTTTCTGTGGCTGTGCAGTCATAGCTATGGGCGCACGGGCGCTCGGGTATTTTAAGCGCTATAAAGCTGTGCACACGCGCTCTTCGCTTCTGTTGAACTGCCATAAAAAGTTTATAAAAAGTTTATAGACGATTGCGAACAGGGCTTCTGGCGACCGCCGTGCTCCACCTCGTGTGAGCAAGCACGCGCAATCCCAGGCCTGCCAAGGCTAACTTCATGGGCATGCTGTACGTGCTTGAATGCTTGTTTTCACCAGTCGGGACACCGTGCTTGCAAACGTCTATAGTGCGTGTTAGTTTAGGCTATTCAGAAATAAAACATCAAGGTCCACCATCATTTTGAACTTATAATTCATGGCTGCTGTCTTTCCTCGTAGGTCCTCGGAACGATTCGATGTTGTGACGGGTACGTGGTGGTGTTTATTTGGCGTATTGTTAACTTGTATTTGACTATAGGGAGTATTCACTGGCGGCCATAGCTGTGTGCGCGAATGCTGAGCGCGTGCTGATGGCGAGCTTCCACAGTTCTTTTGCAACGTGCATTCCGCACCATCAAGAGTGCCGGTCTTAGCAGCCTATTGATGTGAGCTCGTTCTGAGCATGCGCTCTAAACAGCACCCACAAATATGGCGTCTAGTTAATACTCCCTATAGAGGGTATACATAGGTTGCATGTTTCGCCATTGCTGGGTACTGCTGGTTATTTCTACTTCCTGGTTTCTTCGAACTACCACTTCTTCGGTGTGAAACTAACACGGCAAACCGAAAGCTCGCGACGCATAAAATACTGGCATGCCCGCGAATGACGTCACTATCAAGCTATCTATTCATTGGACGCCATACTTTAGTGCACTGTTCACTGGGCATTCTCAGAACGAACTCAAAATTATAGGTTTCTATGCGGAATGCACGTTGCGAAAACTCTGTGGAAGCTCGTCGTCAGCACGCGCTGAGCAGCTGCGCACTCAGCTATGGCCGCCAGTAAATACACCTTGCAGGCGGTATTCACTGGCGGCAATGTTCGAGTGAGTTGCTGCTCAGCGCGAGCTTGCGATGAGCTTCCACAAGGCTTCCGCAGTGTGCATGGCACGCCACCGAAATTGTAGCTCTTCTCACAAGATAACTGGGGGCTCGTTCTGAGCCTACGCTGTGAACACCGCACTCAATTACGGCGCCTGGTGAATAGGGAGTTTTCGTAGATCGTTCTGGCGTCTCCGCTACGCCTCCGCTACGTTATCCGCTACGCCTCCGTGACTACTGCGCATGCGCTAATCTAGCGCAGGCCTTGCGGAGTTGCGGACGTGGTTGAGGAGGCGCCTTACGAAAGAGCGGATCTCGAGATACGCTGGCCGTTCGATTGTGTGTCTTTTTATCTATCTTATTTTATTTATACATATATACGCGTATAAATAAAGAACACAACGACGACGACGTTGAGAGGATGACACACCGGGCGACGGCGGTGCCTCAATCTGAGCCCTGGTGCCTCGGAGGCGGCAGCTTCTACTTTGACTGGGCTACCTCCTTGGAGCCTGATGCTTCGACCGCAGTGGACCCCAGTGAGCAACAGCGCCATAATGTTCCGGAGGCTCCTTCATGCACCGATCGAACGGCGTGCCAGATTCCCCAGCTCACTTCTCACCCACCCAACCCGCCTCCACGAAATCTGGACTTCTGCGAATCGAACTGCCATCCTCCCCAATACCAACAATCCATGTCGTCGTCATTATGCATGTATATACTTATGGCATTATCATGTTCACTAGACGCGGCACCGCGGGCCTCCATGGTACGAGCTGGTGCCTTTCCCCGGTGCCGCGGCTCTCCAGAGCCACATAAAGAAAGACTAAACACTAAAGACAAAATTCTTTGCTGATCAACAGTTGGTAGCGCCATAAAAAAAAAAAAAGGGGAACGAACAATAGTGTTTCCCCGTTTATAGAATACAAATCCCAAAACTACACCATACCAGTGGCGCACATCAGTGAAATAACATACGCAATACAGAAAATAAGATGGTCTGTTGAACGCACGTGCCTCGTGCATCGACGCACCTTGCGCTACTTTTGAAACATGAAGGGGCTTTAGGTGGAATCGGAGACGACACCGCCGCTTTAGCAGTGTCGTCTCCGCCAAAGCGCCGCTTTGGCGGTTCTGAAAACATCAAATACACATCCTCTATTTCCCTCCAACTTAAACTGGACAATAAAAGTTGGTCCTCAAGAACGCTGAGCCGCTGCATCTTCGGGAATTGGCGGAGAACGCGTAAACGAACATAAAAGAGCGCGAGATGACGAAGAGAGGATTGGCTTGGACGAACTGAATCTGGCTTTGAGCACAGCGCGATTACCGCAAGCTGGCAAGATGTGCTACGAAGAATTCATCCAGAAAAAGATTAACATTCATAATCGTAAATTAACCATGCGTTGTGTTCGAAAAGAGGCACTCTGAGGAAACAAGTACGTGGTTGCAGTAATAGTATGCGTTTCATGTTTTATATAGTGCTTTTTACGACCGCTAGTGGCGCTGTCATAATCGCAGTAGCGTAGCCCGCAGAGAACGGTCTGCGAAAGCACTTTTTGAGTCTCCGCAATGCCTCTGTTAGCGGGTCTCGTAGCGGGTAGCGGATAGCGTTGCGGAAAGGCCAAAACGATGTACGAAAACTCCCTAATACCACCGATACCGACAAGCCCGCAGAACCCAAAGATTTTGGGTTCCATCCCCACCGCCGCCTGTTTCGATGATGGGCATCATACCGGCGTGCGGTCGAGTATCACTACTGCGTGATGCACGTTAAAGACCGCAGGCTAGCAGTCGAACTGCGCTGGTTGAAGTTCTCATCTACAGCGTATAAAAGTGTCACCAAACCCTGGCAGGCCACGATCACGCTTTCAAAACAACTAACGACTGATTTGATTTTTCTTATTTGCCGACTAGCTCAATCGCCAATAAACCTATGCGCCGAGAAACGGAGGGAGAGGAGAGGACGAGAGGGGACGTCGGAACGCCCAGCTCTGGTTGAAATGATTCGGGAGTAGACCTAACGCTAGCTGCCTTTGTCTCCACTGCACTCGTCGAACGCGTTCGAATGCGAGAGGTAAACGCCGGACGCCGGCGTTCCGCGTTCTAAAGTGTTCGACGAGTGCAGTGGAGACAAAGGCAGCTATTAGCGGAGAGATGTTTCGGTGGCGCCCTCGTTCAGTTACCTTTGGTGACGTCATTACCTTGTGAACAACAAGTTCGATGGTGTTTGTAATGAGCATGGTGGAAGCCTGAAATCATAGCGCTCTCAAAGCAACACTGCCAACACCGTCAAAATTGAAGTTCTTACATTCCTCTCATATCCGTCGATGAGACATCCTTTGCTGACGTCGTAGTAAAAGGCTCTGGTCGTAGTCAGCATTCGGCCAATTGTGGTGGGCCGACCGCAGCGACGCTTTCGATCGCTCACGTCACCAATAGCTTTCGGTCTACCCACTATTCGCTCCAACCAGAGATTGTCGTTCTGACCTCCCCTCTCGTCTCCTCCTCTCCTGGCGCGTTCACACTGGAAGCGGATCCTCGTTCGAAACCGCTTTGCGAACGCGGATCCGCTTCCAGTGTGAATGCGCCATCCCTCCGTTTTTTGGCGCATAGTCAAGGACAACTTAAAGGGACCATAAAACGAATTTTGGGATGGGATAAATGATTTTAAATTGGGGCTTTACTAATCGCATATCGTCTAGTTGGCCAAAACAAAGAGGGTAGAAAGTCAAAAGCCAGCTTTTCGGTACGAACATTTGAAAATATAGCGGACTATTTTGTACCTTCTTTCCTTCGAAAGCTCTCCGCCTTTTCACTATGATACATCCGCAGTTCCCAAAGCGCGTCAGCGGTGCCAACCTGACGTCAGCCGAGCCCAGCTCACGCATTGGACACGAGAACTGCGTCACTCGGACGTATGCGCTCGTCAACAGTAAATCCGTCGACGAATATTCGGATTCGCGTTCGTGGCCAATGAGTGCCCTGACGGAACTTATCGTCACTGGGGAATGACAAGTTCTATGGTGTGCATAAAAAGCACGGTGGAAGCTAGGAGTCATCGCACCGGTGCCGAAGAATGTCACGACGACGTGATTTCACAGTTCGCATTTGAGTTGAGGATTAAAGCTAAGGAAGAAGAAGTAGGAAAATCGTTTCATGACCCCTTTAAATTACATTCCCGCTTCTTGCTGTCTGGATCTTTTTTCGTCGTTGTTATTGATTAATGTCGCAATCTTATTGGCCGCAAATCAATAATAATATGCGCGAAACTCGCCATGATATGTTGGGCAAGAAGAGGAGGTGTGTCCATCAACGTTGGTGTCCATCGTTTGCTTCTCCAAGCGGCCAGAAGGCATGAGCCACGGTGGAAGAAATACCGTGGCATGATCCAATGCTCGAGGCGCGGGCCTCGTGTGGCCCTTGGAAACAGGTGGCGGCGCAGCACTGAAAGCGTGGCGACTGCCCGCCGTCATGTCTCTGCTCGTGCGGGAAATCCCGTGCAATTGAAAGCTTATCAAATAGATTTGGTTACACGCACGCTGCACGAGCTTACACGCAAGGGGCACCAGTCCGGGCACCATGCTTGCAATAGACCGATCTCACCAGCCTAGAGTGCCTTCATACACACGCGCGCTTTTGCTTGAGTGGTGACATCTCAGCCATTTTTCCGTCCAATCGTTTTTTTTATGCATCTTGAAGTGCGCGCAATCTGGTGTCACTCAGCTCGAGCGCGTAGCTTTGGCTAATGCATAGACGCCATTTTAGCGCCCAAGTCACGCACCGAGTGCGCGAGAGCGTCACGCGCTGGCACATTCAGGGCAACAATGGATGTCTTCACCCTGAGACAGACAGACATTTAGGCACCCTACACCAGCCAGTTTGACTACGCCACCGCTGCCGCAATGCATCGAGGGAGCTTTAGTCTTTCTGCACGTGCGACAACCTCGCTGGAGCTCTGCGCGTGTGGAGCATGAGGCAGCACGAGCCGTCTTGTGCATTGCTGCCTGCCTCCTGCGAACTAAAGTTATGGCGGCGTCACGCATGCGCCGAACGCTTGGTGAGATCGGTCTATTAGCGGCGAGATCTTGTTTTGGTGGCGCCCTCCCATGGCTTCCTTTCGCGACGTCATTACCTTGCGAACAACAAGTTCGATGGTGTTTGCAATGACTCCGTAAGTGTGACGTCATGGGTCCAAACAAACCGTTGCTAGGGTCGTTGTTATGGACGAATACATGTGGCTCGGTTTCGCTACGAAAACTCGACCGTTCAAAAATCAGGAGTAGGATTTAAACTTCTAAAAATCACAAATGTAGAAAGCTTGAATGTCATATATGTTTCCACAGAAGTGTGCCGGTAATCGCTCGTTCCTGAAATATTTACGACTGCAACTTCCGGTCCTCAAGATGCCTGCAACAGACGACGAATGCAAGAAGTATGCCGTCTGCCGCACGCCGGCCGGCCAAACCGGGGCCGTCGTTTGAATCGTGTGAATAAAGACGATATTCTGACATCGCATTTGTTTGAAATATAATGAGTTTCAGACGCATATAAGAATTCATAGTGGGGTGCGATGCAAAATATGGTTTATCGAAAGTCCGGGCGTCGATCGAGATGATCGTCTGCTAAAAGATCGCATTGCACCCGTGAGAAAAGCACTTCAGGCGATCGGTAGAGATCCCAAATTTTGTTTGCGGACTCGCGCTATGCGAGGGTGCTTCGTATACCTGGTTGTAACCATCGCGTGGTGAAAGACCCTTGCAGTTTCTTCAGATTTCCGCAAGACCCCAAAGCGCGAAAGAACTGGATAAAAAACATGAGGTGAGTTCATTACAGATTGTACTCGCATCGCGGGTTCGATGGAGATCTTCACCAAAAGAGCACATCCACGGAATTTTATGTATACCAAGGGGGAAAAAAAGCAAAATACTGCGAAATTGCGATAGACATGCAATTCTTTAATAACCTGACAACCACAACAATAATAATAACAAACGACTTACCTCGACGGCGTACGATTTGTTTCTCATGCTGGCCTGCACTACGCCGGTAATGCACTTCAGGTCGTCGTCGTAACTTATCTGTTTGATTTTACTGCATTTTCACCCCTCGTAACTAAGCTAAGTTCTTCACAGAAACAAAACAAAAAAAAAAAACGCACCTACGGAGGCCTCTACGGCCATGGTGATGCACTTGTTTTTGTCGCTCGTTTACCGACGCAATTCAATGAAGACGCCCGCTGCAACAGAGGCCAGCAAATCTATCGTGTCGTCTGCTACCAAAGCATAGCGGAATGTAAGTCTTCAGAAATGGCTTTCATCGTTGCGATACGACACTGAGACGACAAGAACATCTTCATAATTCGATATCAAGAAGTTAGGTTGCTTACAAAAAATTATTTACTTACTTGTAAGCAAAAATCTAGCCTCATGTGGAGTCTCCATGCATTAGTCCATAGCAACGTCCCTAGCAACGGTTTGTTTGGACCCAGACGCCTTGTTGTGACGTCATCACTTACGGGGTCAATGGTGGAAGCTTGAAATCATTACCCTCTCAAAGCGACACTGTCAACACCATCAAAATTCAAGCTGTTACATTCCTCTTATTTTCGTCGATTTCGTCCTGACGTCATAGTCAGCATTCGGCCAATCATGGCCGGCCGACCACAGCGACGCTTGTCGCCAATAGGCAACTGCAAACACGGCGCCCGACCGGTGCCCCATGCGTGCAAGCACGTGCAGAGTGCGCGTGAACGTAGCTTTGGAGAGGTTGCAATTGCACGTACTTGAAAGCACGAGCAGAGGCACGGCGGCCGCCAGATGCCCTACTTGCAATCGTCTATAGACAATATGCAAAAAGAAAAGCGGCACTTAGTGTACTCATGATCAATTATCGAATTTCCGCCATATTGGGGGGTCCCTGACTGATAGTTTTGCCCAACGTTTTTAGATTAGGCTCAGCGCCACCGCTTCGCCGGCTACTGCGGAGCGGTGGCGCTGTGGTTCCGATAGGATCGGTTCCTTGCGCGTCGCCTGCTAGCCTCCTGCTCTGAAAGGCGTCGACACGCGGCCAACCAAGCCGCCGTAGGACTTGTAAAGCCAATAATTACCCCTGAACGAAGTGTATTGAAAGAGAATGTGGGCACCAAATCAAAAAGTAAAATGCTAGTATATTATACAATGTTTTCTCTCCTCGAAGTGCACCTATCCATTTTTCTGAGGCACGCCTTTTCTCTGGGGCACGCCTGAAAACATGCTCATATAACGGAATTTTCTGCTCGCGCGCCCGGTTAGTAAAGTAGGGTGCTGATAAGGAACAATAGGGAATTTTAGCAAACCGTTACCGTGTTCCGCGTACCGCACTATCGGAGTCTTTGAAGCATGCTTTTAAGCGCGTTTCCGGGTACTACCGTGACCGCGGGGAGCGCGCTTAATTCGCAATGGGACGCCAGCACCGCCTCTCGGAAGCGCTACAAAATGGGGCCGCCGCCTCCCGGGTGTTTCCCAACTGACCCTAATCTAAAAACGTCGGTTTTGCCTGAGAGACAATGGTCCCGGCAGACTGGGAGTTGTAGGTCTAAAATATGATCACGTACTGCTAGTCCAGTACGAAGCCTTCACACAGTGTTTTCGATAAAGACCGTCCACTGACCTGGATGGCCGAGTTCACTGCTTGAGGTACGAGTCTTAAGACCTCGTTGGTGACAATTTCTTTTCCAGAATTTCGCGGCCGTCTTTCTTTTCTCTTTTGAACAAAAACTGAACAGCAACTCATTGAGTGCACAAATGCATTGTCGAAATATCATGGAAACCGAGATAAATGCAGATGCGCGTTGTCAAAAGTTTGGAAGATGTGAAAAAAACTAATAGGGCGGCTTCAAATGGTATGATGAAGACATCTGTGGAGCACCCGCTCGTGACGTGTCTTGAGCGTCCCCAGAATAATGGTTAACGGTACGTATAAGAGACGCAAAGCGTGAATTTTATTAAGGTGTTTTGCCTATTAGAAGGATACCACGGGTAAGCTGGCAGCAGCACTACAACGGCAAATATCAGTTAGTGATTTAGAAATTATGGCTCTAAAACAAATGGGAGCAAACAAAAATATATTTATAAAAATAAGGAGTCGTATTTCCATTTACGTCTGAACAATACTCTACACTCTGACAGAATGCTCAATATATCCATTTTTGCTAGCATTTTCGTTTGTTAGCATACCGAAAGTGCTGCGCTTTATGGGCTCAAATCGCCATGAATCGTGGAGGCTGGAGGGTGGAGCCACTAAATAAGCTACGTTTCAGGGTAACAACACTCACCGATCTTGGTGCTTAAAATCATGGTTCCTAGTTTTATCTGAAGCAGTTTTGAATCACAGGAAACGCTTTTTC